>UESW01004634.1:320148-662087 GCA_900491605.1 Calamus simplicifolius | reverse complement strand
TTTTTTTTTTAATCATGTTGAAAGGTTGGATCGGTGTTTTTTAATTTGGCATCCTTTGCGTTCCTTCGTATGCACAGGTTCCCAGGCTGCCTGCTTAATTAGAATCACTAAAAATTATAGGATCAGAATTATAAAATTTTAATTTCACAGTTTTAATGATTTTAATATTTAAATAAAATAAAACTATGAAATTAAAACTTTAAATCCTAAAAAAAATATGAAATCAAAAATTTTACTAACAATAATTGCTTTAAAATGAAGATGAATTGAAATTCGTAGGATTCATGATTAAGAATTTTATATTTTCTAGAAAATTGCTTAAATTAAAATAATTTTTTTAAAAACTTTATTAAAATATTCCTTTGGTTCTTCTCCATACGATAGCGTCTAAGATAGTTGGAGCATCTACAATGTTTTCTCTTGTCAGAGCCTTGAGCAAAAATCTTTCTCTCTCATAAGTTATTTCTCTTTTCATTTGATTCATGTTTATATTAATTTTTTTATTCTTTAATAATTTATGGATCCCGATGTGATTCAAAGCATAATAAAATTTAAAGCTCGGTTCAAATAAAGGTGTGGCCCAATTCATTTAATTCACTTTCAGTCCCTTTCAACTCTATATCAGACAACATATTTATTTATCAAAAAAAAATTTGTTGCACCACATGCAGTGCAGTAGAAATTGCATCATGTGCGATGATTGATGCATAATGCATACGTGCACGAATGTCAAAGGTAAAAAGATATTTATTTTTTTGCATGCGTACAAATGTGCTTTGCGTCAATCATTGTGCATGATGCGCTTGTTTTGCATGATGAGCATGATTCGGTAAGATTTTTTCTTCATTTATTTACATTAGGTATGACATAGGCATTATAAAAAAGAAAGTGTTGGGTTGGATCTTTTTAAATGGAAAGGCAAGGGTGCGAAAAGAATAATAGGTTCTATGCCTTTCAACAATGGCATCGTAGAGGAAGCAACGCCAAATAAATATCGATTATTGACATAAGGTGAGAGGGAATGAGATAAATTATAAATCAATGATCTTTTCATTGTGGTAGGTTTTACCTAATGCTGACTAGGGATGGCAACAGCCAGAGATGATTCGGGATGGCTTTTATCGGTCCCTATCTTCATTGGAAAAAATCTCTTCATTTCTCGTTCCGCTAAGCCATTATAGTTAACAGGATGGGGATAGAGATACCTGACCAAGTAAACGGGTACCTATTGGGTATCCGTTTAGTCATTTATATAAAAAAATAAAATTATTTAAGTATTTTACTAAAATTTTTTATATATTTTAAATTTTAAATATTTAATATATATATATATATTAAATATATTATATTAAAGTTAATCTGATGAGGATGGATAAATAGAGAAGTGAAGGATATCATCTCTCGATAATTTATTCATTTAATTATTAAATAAATAATTTTTTATATTTATTAAATTGTTTAAATTAAAATTTTTTTAATTTATTATAAATAATACCGATCAGATGAATAGTCAAAAAAAAATTATCATCCTTTATGTGATTTTTTTTAACGTTATGTGAGAAGGACAAACACTACGGCAGCGACCTCGATGAGCAATTACGCTCGATATTAAACGTCCTTCTCCATCAAGTAAATGTCTTTTTTTTTAGTACAAGCGGGCGATCACACTAGTCTAGTGCAAATCAGCTCAGATAGATCCGAATACAAAATTTGCTGCAATAGAGAAGGACATAGGTCGCCCGGCCTCCAGATCCATGACCCAGCATGTTGAGCCACAGAAGTAGCCACCCAGTCTGCCACCGAATTGGCTTCACAATAAATATGATGGATCTGGGCATAGTCAACCTCCCGCATAATAGACCAAGTGTCTGTAAGGATCGGATTAGCAGGCCAGGAGGGCAATTCACCTTCTACAGCCAAGAAATGACTGACATGGAATCATCCTCAATCAAAAGCCTCTGAGCATGAAGAGTCCGGACAGTATAAGAAACACCCGTCCAAGCCGCATAAAGCTCGGTCATAGAGACAGAGGAGTCAAGAGTACCAAAACCTTTAGCTCCCAACCAATCACCCTGAGCTCCATCAACGGCAATCCAACGCATTGAAGTCCACCAACTTACCCCGTGGAATCTTTCGTGGGCTCCTGGAGGGATTTGGGTGTTGTGCCGTCATGTCATTCAATAAACATCACATGGGATGAATATATTTTGTACTCATTTTTATAATATTTATTAAAAAAAATTTCCTCAACGGAATATCATGCTTCTACATGAAAATTTACTATAATATTAAGGACAATTTTATTACATGCATATTTTATATACACAATTATATTAAATCAAAATATTTATTATATTATATTTATATTTATATATTTTTTAAATCATTTTTTGCTACAATTATTCTAATTTTATAGGGATGATTTCATAACTTGCATGATCTACCCCAAAATAAAGGATAGACCTATTGCCATCCATGCAAATTAAAAAAGGTTAAAAATTATGATGTGGCTTATCAAGCCACGCTATAATTAGTGAAAAAGGACTAACTGACTGAGGTAAAATCGAACAATTAAAGTCGTACGTGTCACCTCGGCCCTCAACACCGACTCCAGAGTTGGCCCCAAGACCGACTCTAGCGTCGGCCCTCAGCACCGACTCCAGAGTCGGTCCCAAGACCGACTCCAGCATCGACCTCAAGATTGACTGTAGCATCGGTCCTGGCACCGATCCCAGAGTCAACCTAGCGTTGCACGGCCAGCTACCATCTATGGCTCCATGTTGCCCGCCATCGCCCCACACGATCCCATGTGCCCCACCTGTGGCCCTATGTGTCCCACCTACTGGCTACGGCGCATGTCCGATAAGACTTGGCCTTCCAACGTCTGCCGCACCGCACCTGACAGAACATGGCCTACCAACTAGCTGTAGCCACCCGTATCAAACAAAGAGATGGCATGTCAGTTCTGATGAGCCAGGGGACGGACATCATCTGTCGCTGCTGGCCTTACAGATTATTCCATATCAAGACGAAGCATCTCGAAATCAATAACTGTCCAAAAAAGGGTAAGAGGGACTCCCAACCAGGTATAAGAACCCTCACTCATGATGAGAGGGGGACTAAAAAAGCTTTCCAAAAACTTTAGAAAATTCTCGAAGTCCTTAACTAACTCCCAGACAAAGGGAGATACACTACTATTTCCTAGACTATGCACTCGAGCGTCGGAGGGTCCCCGCCGAAACAACCATCCCACGAAGACTTTTTTGCAGGATCCCAGTTTGAGATCGAGGCATCGGAAGACTTCCATCCCCATCCTCACCAACTATCAGATCCCGGATCTTACCTGGCACTTCGAGGAAGGTGATTTGGCAACAATAGATTGGTGCACCAGGTAGGGGGTAAGAGAGGCAAAATACCTACGAAGGCCAGCAGCAAATCTCCATCCTTCTCCAAGAAGAAAATGGCGGTTACACGCGCTCAGGAGGCCTCCACTAGCCATGCTGGAGGGCATCTTCTATGGACTGAGTAGCCAGAGGTTAACCTCCCTGCCCACCTCCATCGTCGCTACTGGTCACTCAACCCGACCATCTCGCCGCCCTTGCCCAACAAGTTCAAGATCTGGTGGTTATGGTCCGGAAGCTGCAAGAGCAACATTCCATAGCCACGCAGCAACAACTTCATCCTTCTCCACCCCAGACAGCAGGCCCCCAAGCCAGCCGACAGTAGACCCACGGTAGACTCCCTTCACGGGATCCCTTCCGCCATGTTTTGCCAAGACCTCACTGCCAGGAGGCCTCCAATAGGCTATGATCTTCCTCCCACCATTCTAACAGCTCCCCTAAATGGCGGTACTGAAAGGAGCCCGAGCGAGGGCATCATCGCCGGTGCTACCCCTCCCCCTACTCATCCTCTGGATCTTCAAGAGAGGGGTCCTTCGACGGTCGAATTGGCTGCTAGGCGGAGCGGTGGCTCGATGAATACAATCAGTGGCTAGAGAGCTTTGCCGTAGGATCACTAATCAACTGGAGGCGAATTACGACAGCCATCCCCCATTGTCTCGCCGTATCATGGAGGAGCCGATCTCAATCTGGTTTCGTCTCCCCTAATTGGACCCCTACGACGGCACCATCATTCCGCTAGACCACTTGGAGAGCTACAAGGTCCTCATGCAGCTCCAGAGAGCGATTGGTGCCCTCCTCTGCATTGCCTTTTTGGCCACCCTTCGGAAGGTTGCACGCGCCTGGTACTCTCACTTACCGCTGTGCAGTATCAACTCCTTCCGACAGCTAGAGAGGGCATTCCTGACACACTTCGATAATTACCGAAGGATCCCTCGAGTGGTCGACAGCCTATTCTCCATCTAGCAAAAGGACGGTGAGTCACTAAAGGACTTCGTGGCTCGTTTCAAGGCAGCTGCCCTCGAGGTATATCATCTCAATGTCTCCGTGGCCACCCTGGCCCTGAAGTGAGGGCTCCACCCTTCTCACTTCACCTACTCTCTCGACAAGAAACCCCTCAGTTTCTATGCTGAGCTTCTGAGTTATAAGCAGAAGTATATCCATGTAGACAAGGTCGATTTCACCCAGAGGAAGGCTGATGGAGGGTCCAACAAAAGGTAGGTCCGCATGGAGCCAAGCGGATCTCACCCCAAGAGGCCCGAGCCTCCCCGACGACAGGACAACTGGCCCCATACTTTCACCCCCAAGGAGGAGTACCTCACCCCTCTACTCGCCCCGAGGTCCATATCCTGATGGAGATCGAGGGCGAGCCATACTTTCTATGTCCTGCTCCTCTGAAGCTAGAAGCTCCCCGTAACAAAAATCTTTACTACCGCTTCTACCAAGACCATGACCATGACACAAAGGACTATTGTCATCTAAAGCGGGCGATTGAGGAGCTTATCTAGCGATGCTACCTCAACAAATTTGTCCATAAGGGGGCCTCAGCTACGCCAGGCTAGGTGGCACCTCCAGCAGCCCAAGTCAGCATTGACAATGCCCCAATTGAGAAGATCGTGGCTATGATCTCCTGGAGGGCAGGCGGCACTTCCAAAAGGCTGTGGGGGGACGAGGGAGTAGATACTATAATTCTCTTTTCTAAAGGGGACCTAGTAGTGGTGGACAGTCCTAATGATGAGAGCGTTGTTGTGTCCATGACAATCGCTAAGCACCCTGTAAAGAGGATTCTTGTCAATAGTGGAATCTCGGCCAATATTCTCACTTATGATGCTTTTGTTCGAATGAATTTATCTTCTAACTCCCTTCAGCCTATGACTATGCCTTTAGTGGGCTTTACCAGAGATTCTGTAAAGGTGGAGGGAGAGATTACTCTTTTGATCATAGCCAGGACACCACCGTGCCAGAGTACGGTTCTTATGAAGTTTCTGGTTGTTCGAATCCCTCTGGCCTATAATGCCATCCTCGGACAACCCGGCTAAATCTCATAAATGCCATCATCTCCACCAAGCGATTACTCGTCAGATTCCCTACCAGTGAAGGAATTGGGGAGATGCGTGGGAAGTGTAGCCCGGTGCTACTCTGTTACCACATAGCTCCCAGTCCTCAGGAGGCGATTGCTTCACCAATTTTGGAGTTGCTTGACCCCAGAGAGTTCGAGAGGAGAGAAAAACTGGCTGAGCACCTACTGACCTTCCTGCTAGGGGAGGACCCGACGAGGATGGTTCAAATCAGCGCACTTCTCTCCGTGGAGGAAAGAGGCCAACTTCTCGCCTTCTTACAAGCCAACTCAAACGTCTTCGCCTGGTTGGCATTAGGCATGTCGGGCATACCATCGGAGGTGATAACCCATAAACTCAATATCGATCCGAAATGTTAAACAGTTCGGCAGAAAAAGAGGAGCTTCATCTCCAAGCAATAGAGGGTTGTTGATGAGGAGGTCCGTAAGCTGATTGCCGCTGGCCATATCCGAGAGGCATACTACCCGGACTGGTTGGCCAACGTGGTGATAGTCCGCAAGGCTAATGTGAGCTGAAGGATTTGCATCGACTTCATTGACCTTAACAAGGCGTGTCTCAAAGACAGCTTCTCACTGTCCAGAATTAACCAACTGGTGGATGCCACGTCTGGCCATGAGCTTCTCAGCTTCATGGACCCATTCTTGGGATATAACCAGATAAAAATGGATTCGACGGACGAGGAGGCTACTTCCTTCATGACCGAGAAGGACATCTACTGCTACAAGATAATGCCCTTTGGATTGAAGAATGCAGGGGCCACGTACAAGAGTCTGATGAATAAGGTTTTTAAAAATCAAATCGGATGCAACATGAAGGTGTACGTGGAGAACATGTTGACCAAAAGCGTCCGCATTGCTGATCATATTGCTGACTTAATAGAAACCTTTGGCAACCTTTGCCATCACTAGATGAGGCTGAACCCCTGCAAATATATATTAGAGATCACGACGGGTAAGTTTCTATGATTCTTGGTGACCCAGCGAGGGATCGAGGCAAACCTAGAGAAGATCCGAACCATCCTCGACATGAGACCTTCGGCCAATAAGAAGGAGGTACAGCGACCAACTGGGAGGTTGGCAGCTTTGAGTCAATTCTTGTCGAAGTCGATTCTATATACTTTATTTAAAAAATATTTAGTTTAAAAAAATACTTAAATATAAGATTATAAATATTATAAAGATTGTAAGTATTATAAATAGACATGTAATAATTATAATAGTTATTATAATAATAGTAATAATGATAATAATAATGTAATTATTATAAAATACTTAATTTATGAGAATTTTTGATTTAATTATTAAATTACATATTTTAAAGGATCTTATCACTATTAACTTTTTAAATTACTTAAATAAATAAATAATTATGTAATTTGTCAAAAACTCTGGCATAAAAAAGTGGGATTCCTCTGTTGTAATAACTTGATCGGTTGCGCACTTGGTCAACTTAGTTTGATTTTGGTAGGTCTTTTCTTTATGATTCTACATAACTTTTTCTTCCGACCTCTAATCACTTGGTCAACTTTTTGACCCATGATGCCTATTCTCTTGATCCTTCTTCAAAAAATATTGATTTTGGGCTTTTTGACCCATGATGACTATCCTCTAGACTAAGTTTGTCAAAGCATATATCTTTGCATTAAGATTCTTGATATCTTCTTGCGTATTTTCACTAGAAGAATTGCATGGTTTAGCGATGCAGATTAGCGAAGTCGCAAAATAGCAACGAAACAGCGATGCACAAGGACTTTTTGTTGATCAAAATATGTGGAAAAAAAATCGATGATGATTTAGCGAAACAATTTTGCATCGCTAAGTATGTTTTGCGAGAGACTTAGTGATGTCAAAGACATCGCTAATTAGCAATGCTTAAATTTGCATTGCTAAGTTTTAGCAACACATCTTTTGTGTCGATAAAATAAAACCTTAGCCGATATATAGCGATGCCTCTGTACAGCGTCGCTAATTAGGCTTTAGTTAGTATTGCCGTGGAAATCCATTCTTCGACTCGGGTGCGCTCTGGCTTCGAGTCTAAACGCCGATCTTGACGCCTGGGGTGGAACCTGCAAGGTAGTCCGCACGCAGAAGATTTCCTTGGGGTTGTCCTCCGCGGGGGACCCTCCAACGCCCAAGTCAGTGGAGGTTCACAGCAAACATATATGAAGAGAAGACTCTCACAGAAGAGTTCCCCCAAATGGGTTTATCTTCCGGGAGCTCTGAGCTCTGTGGAAGCTTCAATGGAGTTTTTCAGTATGAGAGCCAGTGATTGAGTGCGTACCTAGGAGATTTGAGGGCTGTGGTATTTATAGATGATCACCTGGTTCCTTGGGCGCATCGCGGGGGGGTCCGAAAGCTGTTGAGATTTGAAACAGATTCGAATCAAGTCTATTACAAGGTCAGTAGGATCTGTATCTTGTTAGTTAGAAGATCGATGGTCAGGAGAGCTAGATGAAGCCTTGAGATTCAGCGATTGTGTAGGTTCTATAGCGCCCCTATGGCCCTTAGGCCACTTCTAGGCATGATTCTCCATTTGGAATCTTATTCAGTTATCATGAATTCAAACTCTCCCGCGTCAGATTCCGTATAGGTATTTGAGTGCCTCGGTTCGACCGAGGTAAGGGACAATTTGGTTTTTCGAGGTACAAGATGACTCGGGCTGTCGAGGTATGAAGATAGCTCGGACTGTCGAGGTATGAAGATAGCTCGGGTCGTCGGGGCGATCCGATTCCGCTGAGGGCGATTGGGCTTCGCTGCTTGGTGGATGTGATAGCTGGCCGACAAGACATTGGGATTAGACTTGACCCAATTGTCGATGCGTGCGGGTATTAATGCAATGATAATTTTACCCCTCATCACCAACATAAATAGATCAGTGGGGATCGTACCTACTCACGGATCCTCCTTTCGATATTGAGTTTGAAATGAGGGAGAATGTCCTACTTCAGTTGTCCGATGGGGAGAATACGACGTCGCTTCAACAAAAGGGGCGGATGAAGGAAGTGATGAAGAAATAAAATTGAGGAGGTAAAAAAAGGGTGAACTAAAAGATTAGCGATGTGACAAATTTTGTTGCAAACATGTTGCAAATTAGCAATGCTCTAAAGGGTTTCTAACTGATGAGGGATAAAATTATCATTGCATTAATACTCGCATGCATCGACAATTGGGTCAAGTCCAATCCCAACGTCTTGTCGGCCAACTGTCACATCCACCAAGCAGCGAAGCCCAATCGCCCTCAGCGGAGTCGGGTCGCCCCGACGACCCGAGCTATCTTCATCCATCGGTAGCCTGAGCTATCTTCATTCCTCGGCAGCCCGAGCTATCTTCATACCTCGGCAGCTCGAGTCATCTTGTATCTCGAAAAACCAAATTGTCCATTGCCTCGGCCGAACCGAGGCACTCAAATACCTCTGCGGAATCCAACGCGGGAGAGTTCGAATTCACGATAACTGAATAAGATTCCAAACGGAGAATCATGCCCAGAAGTGGCCTAAGGGCCATAGGGGTGGTCTAGAACCTACACAATCGCTGAATCTCAAGGCTTCATCTAGCTCTACTAACCGTCGATCTTCTAACTGACAAGATACGGATCCTACTGACCTCATAATGGACTTGATTCGAATCTGTTTCGAATCTCAACAGCTTTCGGACCCCCCCCCCCCGATGTGCCCAAGGAACCAGGTGATCATCTATAAATACCACAGCCCTCAAATCTCTCAGTACGCACTCAATCACTGGCTCTCATACTGAAAAACTCCATTGAAGCTCCCACAGAGCTCGGAGCTCCCGAAGATAAACCCATTTGGGGAACTCTTCTGTGATAGTCTTCTCCTCACATCTGTTTGCTGTGAACCTCCACTGACTTGGGCGTCGGAGGGTCCCCACGGAGGACAATCCCAAGGAAATCCTCTGCGTGCGGACTGCCTTGCAGGTTCCATTTCGGGCATCGAGATCGGCGTTTGGACCCGGAGCCAGAGCGCACCCGAGTTGGAGAACGGATTTCCGCGGCAACATTTGGCATTTATTATCTATTTAATTTACTCCATCTAGGGTTCCATTTTTACTGTTAGGGGTTACTGAAGACCTGAATAAAAACTGTATGCTTATTCTTCTAAATGTCGTATTCTAAAGCCTATTTTCTTATTTCTTATGGAATGCCTTAGTTTTCATGATTTGGTATTCTATTATTTGGATTAATTTGTTCATTGGCACTCATTTGTAAGCAAATGTAAAATAGATTAATTTTTATGAGACTTGGAAATAGGAACTCTGGAATAGACAAGCTGGATTCCAGCTATGGAAGCTTAGAATCAAAGGAAACGAAAATAAACAAAAAAAAAGGGGACAAAAATGAGCAAAACACTACAGGCCTCTTGCTCCCTTGCTCTCTCGCTCCCGTGCTCTCTTGCTCCCTGAATTCTTCTTGAACCCAGGCCTTGAATTTTAATTTTTCTTTTGTCATGGGAGGAGTCTGGAAGTCACATAATCAGATCTGGGATGGCAGAAAAGGAAACCTTAAGATCCTTCTAATTATTTACCTAGGCAATATCTGAACTAGTCCTGTCACTTAGTGTGCATTTGGAATGCTGAGACCAGTTCAAATGAAATATATGGAAAGCTGTAACTCAAGGAAAATTAGCATACATAAGACTAGAAAATGTGTCATATAGATAGTAGGAACCTTTGTTTAAATTAGTGATTCAGGTCTCAATAGAACAGGAACCAATTCAGCATTCTGTCTTGTTCTAAAAAGAAATTAGGAACCAATTTTGGACGTCCTATTCCATTCCGTTTCAACCGCAATATACTATAATGTTAATTTTAAATAAATCTAATTTATCATAAAAATATAACTTCTAAAATTTAAATATATTTAAAAGCCCAAAGTAAGTATTGGGATGCCCAACTATGCTACAAGAAAATTGCAGAATATGTTTTCTTGCCCATATTGCGTGGCTATCCCTTATGTTGAAACTCTTTGCTCTAATCCTTTGTAACCTTTAGAAAATTTCTTGATGAACTTTATATTTTATATGAGATGTTTACCAAAAGAAACAGAATATTATAATGTAGAATATTATAATCCACTATTATTAAATAAATATGACATATTTTCTAAGACATTAGACTTTAGTCTAATAAATATACATTCGAAGGACAATTTTGGACAGATGACGGTTTACTGCGCTAATCCGACTCGCTACGATTGGCATCACATGTCTCCCAGCACAAGAGAATTTTTTTTTTTTGAGTTTTAAGTAAACTATCTATTAAATATAATTTATCAATCATATAAAATTTCTTAATTCTATTATATTTTGCAACTAACCTTTTATTTTAATGCAAAAGAAGTTTACGTATGACCCTACCATCTATGATGCCATTAGGTCGGCATGGGATGCCCTAGCTGCAAGACAATACTTTAACATGCTTCATCATTGGACAAAGTATGGTCGATGTCCTATGCATGTGTCGAATATGGAACGAGTGGCAGCAGGTATTACAGTCAGAGGCCTGGTGCAGAGGTCCACCACAGATAGTACGAACCACCAATTTGAGAAGAGCAGTTAGGCACGGGTCTCTTCTGCCACACCTCGGGTTCAATTTTCATTCAGGAGCATCGACAATGTTTGGTAAAAAAAACATAAATGACTCAATTACTAATTAATTCATTTGCAAATGCTTACATTTATAATCTATTTTCTATTTCTGTAGACTAT
This sequence comes from Calamus simplicifolius, assembly GCA_900491605.1. Classification (NCBI taxonomy): domain Eukaryota; kingdom Viridiplantae; phylum Streptophyta; class Magnoliopsida; order Arecales; family Arecaceae; genus Calamus; species Calamus simplicifolius. The sequence continues at coordinate 650,889 of UESW01004634.1, read as the reverse complement.
GCAGGTGGGCATAGACCCAGGTGAGTTTCGTCTATTTAGGATGACACACACGAAAAATGACGGTTCCTGGGTCGATGCATGGTTACAGCAAGTTGGAGTAAGGATTTGCTTCTAAATACTTAATGATCATTTTTATTTTCATACTTCTTATATTGGTTCAAATACCATTCCTTTATAGTTCGCAGGCACATATGGATAAGCTTCTCTCCCAGACATCGCAGGGCAACTCTACTGATGGAAAGACATTTGTCGAACTCTTACCATAGGAGAGTCAACATGTATTCTTGGAAGCTGTTGGTGCCCAGACACACGATCGTAGAGTGTATGGTCTAGGCACCAAAGCTTCTAAATTATTCCTCGTTCGTGGCTCCTATTCACGCTGTGCTGGATCCAATAATATTCATGTTGAGCACATTGATGAGATGAGGCGATCTATTACAGATCAAATTCGGTAGAAGTTCAATGAGTACACTTCTAAGCTTCGAAGCGACTTGCAGACCTTAGAGCCCAGCAAGCTATGGACTGATAGCAGATGCATAAGATGCAGGACTTAGTTCGCTTGATGTCACAGAATATACAATCTTTTCTCTCCGATACATCCCAGCCTCCACCACGTGATCCAGTGCAGGATTCTTGATGCTATTTTCGTTTTGTTGTTATGTATACAAAATTATTATGTATGTTTGATTTATTTAATATGTTGACATTTATCTTCTTTAGTTTAATAGAAAAATTTTAGACATTTTTTATAAATTAAATGTTTATTTATGATATCAGTACAAACAGCTATTTTTAATTACCATGTCTCTTTATTTAGCATGTATTATTAAATGTAAAATAGGTTTAAATTTTACTTTGAGATAATAAAATTAATATATATATATATATATTTATGACACTACTATAATGCAAATGATGCGTCGCTATTTAGCGATGCAAATGTTGCACCGCTAGATTTTGCGATGCAATTATTGTATCATTAAATAGCATTGCCATATGCGTCACTATTTTGCAATGCAATATTTGTGTCACAAATTCTAGCGATGCATTGTTTGGCATTGCTAAATAGTGATGTAAACAACGGCATCTTTATTTAGCAATGCCTTTGCGACAATGATTAGTTTAGTGACCAAGTGTTTAGTGACGACATTTTTGCATCACAATGTCGTCGATAAGAATATTTAGCAGCGCATTTTCTTATTTAACAATGTATTTGTGGCATCGCTAAGCATGTAATTTATTGTTGTGTTTGTAATGCTAACCTAGAAGATACAGAAAACTACTGGATCTTCTTCAGATTCTTAAGAACTTATTCCTCCTTGATTATTTTTTAGACCCATTTCTTTCTTCTTGGGCAACATAGCATAGGAATAATGGCTTTTTGTTCAAGGTTTCCCGTATATGACACCAATTTGTTAATGTTAATTTTTGGTTCAGCAGACCAATAGATGAGATTTATTTAGATGGAAAAGTTGAAATCAACCTTGCCTCCAAAAAGTCCCTTGTAGATAAAGATTTTTGCCCAAGAAGCTACGAATCAGTCTTCAAGAAACCAAGAGAGGAATGAAGATTGCTTGCAACCACCACCAAGACTCGTTAGAGGATCTAAGGCTTCTCCCTTAGGGGCCCTTTTGATGATCTAGTCGATCACTAATTATCTTAGAAAAATAATAGAATGCTAAAGGAAACAAAGATTAGGGAGTTTCATAAGAGAACCCCCGTATTAATTTTTTCATGGCCATTTTAAAGGCTTTTCACTATGTATATATAAGTTTTGACAATGAGTTAACAATATTAACTTCAAGTTAGCTCTTCTTTAAATCAAATGGCTTATAATTTTTTTTGTGAATCTTGAGTAGATCACTTTGATCTTGTTTAACTAAATTTGGTTATTATTTTAGTTAAAATTCAATTATGATTTTAGTTAATCAGATATTTATCTATGTACACGTGTCTTCATATAATTTTGTATTTGTATTTTCATCATATTACAACTCACTCATCTAAGCCTTTTTCCAACTACATGGGGTCGGCTACATAAATCTGCTTCCTCCACTCTGCTCTATTTAGGATCAAGTCGATATTTAAATTAAAATAATTATGTCTTTCTTAATTATTTTTATCCATGTTAGTTTAGGTCTACCTCTACCTCTACCTCTATCCTTACCATGGATTGTTAAAATATCAGTCTTTCTAACTAGAGCATCTAAAGGTCTACATTGTATATGTTCAAACTATCGCAATCGATTTTCTCTCATTTTATCTTCAATTGGAGCTACTCCTATCATTTCTCTTATATGTTTATTTCTAATTATATCTTTTAAAGTTTTACCACATATTCATCTTAACATATGCATTTCTGTTACACTTAATTTATTTACATATTATTTCAATATTACCCAACAATTTGTTCCATATAGTATAGCTAGCCTAATAGCGATTTTATAGAATTTTTCTGTCAATTTTAATGGGATGCACCGATCATATAATACTCCCGAAGCACTCCTTTACTTAATCCATCCCACTTTAACTCTATAATTCACATCTTTACCTATTTCATCTTTTTGCTAGATAATTGATCCCAAATACCTAAATTTTTTACTCATTGATATCTCTTGGCTTGCAATCTTGACTATTTCTTTATTTGAATTTCTACTCCTACTAAAATTATAGTTTATGTATTCAGTTTTAGTCCTACTAATCTTAAAACCATTAGATTTTAAAGCCTCTCTCCAAATCTCTAGCTTAGCATTTACTTCAGATTTTATTTCATCGATCAACACTATATTATCTGCAAATAACATACACCATGGGATATCATTTTGAATATGTTTAGTTAATTCATCCATAATTAATATAAAAAATACGAACTTAAGGCAGATCCTTGATGTAAACCTATGGTAATTAAAAACTCACTAGTTTCTTCTATTATTGTTTAACAATAGTTATTGCTCTATTATACATATCTTTTATCAATTCTATGTACCTTTTGATAACTTCTTTTTTTTATAAACCTACCATATTATTTCTCTAGGTACTCTATCATATGCTTTTTCTAAATCAATAAAGACCATATGAAGGTTTTTTTTCTTTTTCCTATACCTCTTCATTAATCTTCTTAATAAATAAATAGCTTTCATGGTTGAGGCATAAACCAAATTAATTATTTAACACCAAAGTTACAGCTCTTATTCAATTTTCTATTACTCTCTTCCATAATTTCATTGTATAACTCGTCAGCTTAATCCTTCTATAATTTGCACAGTTTTAAATATCTTATTTATTTTTGTATATGATATTAATATATTTTTCTTTAATCATCCGATATTCTTTTGATTGCTATAATCCTGTTAAATAAATTGGTTAACCATATGACTTCAATTTCTCCTAAGCCTTTTTAAACCTCAATAGGGATCGCATCTGGTCATAATGCCTTTGCATTTTTTTACTTTACTCAAAACCTTTTTAACCTCAAGCATACTAAATCTATAAAAAAATTTATGTTCATTTGTTACTCTTAGGTTATCATATCTTTCTACCCTTAAATTTATAAATTATTTTTATTTAATAACTTTTTAAAATAACTTTATTATTTTTTTTATCTTTTCTTCTTTTACTAAGACCTTTTCATCTTCATTCTTAATACATTTAATATAGTCAAGATCTTTTGTTTTTTTTTTAATCTTAGTTTTGCTAGTTTATATATAGTCTTTTCACTTTCTTTCGTATCTAGTATATTATATAAATCATCATAAGGTTTAAGTTTGGCATTATTTATCACTTTTTTAGCTTATTTATTTGCATCCCTATACTTTTTAAGACTTTTCCTAGTCTCTTGCCAAATTTTGTAGTTTATCCTTTTAAGCTTGATGGTAGCTTGAACTTTCTCATTCCACCATAAGTTTCCTTTCCTATTAGTCCTACTCCTTTTATTCTCCTAGAACTTCTTTTGCTATATTTTTTATGCATTTAGTTGCTTTTATTCACATTAAATTGGGATCACTATTTATATTCGTAGTCATTTCTCTTACTAACTTTTTCTTAAATAATTCTAGTTTTTCTTTTTTCAACTTTCACCATTTAATTTTTGAATTAATAGTTTTACGTTTTACTTTAAATTTTATTTTTATCCATATATCTACTACCTTTATCTTATATTGTGAAGTTAAACTTTCTTCTGTAATAATTTTACAGTTTTTGCATGTGATTTTATCTACCTTTCTAGTTATGAAAAAGTCTATTTGACTTTTATTAGATCCACTTTTAAATGTTATTAAATATTCATCTCTTATTTTAAAAAATTTATTTTCTATTGTTAGATCATACACCGCTACAAAATCTAATATGCTCATGCCAGCTTCATTTCTATCTTCAAATCCATATCATCCATGTAACATTTCATATCCATCCCTCTGTTCACCTATATATCCATTAAAATCTTCTCCCAAATATATCTTTTCTTCTTGTGGTATTTCTTGCATTACTTCATCTATGTCTTTTCAAAATTATATCTTAGTTTGTTGGTCTAATCCTACTTGTGGTGCATATGCACTAATTATGTTAATTATATTATTCTCAATTATAACTTTTAGTGATATAATCCGATCTTCTTTCTTAGTTATCTTAACAATATATTTCTTAAAATTTTTATCTAAATTATTTCTACTCCATTTTTATTTTTATATTTTTTAGTATAATATAATTTATATCCTATATTTTCATCATCTTAATTTATCAAAATTTTATATTATCATGACCCATAATTTTATGCATTGCATCGACTCAACATGAAGCATTCATGACCCCCTTTTCTTATTTTTCTAATTTTATATACTAATATATTTTTAATTTTTTTATGTAAGAGAGGTACATGCAATCCTGTTTGGATCGATTGTTGGGGGGTCTTTTAATTAATTTTTTTTTCTAACAGTTATGTGAGATGTAGAGCCAATAGCTATCCTAAACATTCCCTTGCAATCTCGATACTACTATTAGTTAAAAATGTATGCATATGTATATATATCTATGCATTGGATTTTGTTGAAAGAAAAAAGTTCTTTACCAGCCAATGATTCAGCCTAAGAAATCCCATAAAAAATAAAATTTATTTAATGAAAAAAGTTAGAAGAAATGGGGTATGTTTGAAAGCGTGAACTTTTTAAAATATAAGGTCGGCCTAGTCTTGATTAGGTTGAGTTTGATATTGGGTCAGCTCATGTTAATTGAGTTAGGCTCAATTAACCATGCTTGGTTAATTATCCCCCATCTCCAATGCGATTGATCCCTACTTATGACTTAGCATTGGACCCTAATCACGAAGAAAACAAGCTAAGGATGCTCTAGCATCAATGTTATGCAGTCCAATTTATTAACATTGTCGTTTTCTTGATTTTTCTTGATTCTCTCTCTTGTTTCATCATGCAACTACCACTAATGGCCCTCCACCATCGTGCTACGTCGATGGTTGGCTCAGCCATCAACTTCGTCTTCTCTTCCACCATCCTTTCTCCTCTATCGAGAGAGCTCGAGGAAAGAGGGTGATTGACCTCTCCCACTCCTCCTCTATTCCATCTTATTATCTTATATACCTCTCTTCTTTCGTTCTCCTCTACTTTCTTCTTGCTTTATTCTTTTCATTTTCTTTTTTATTTTTGTCTCCTTCTCTCTTCATTTATCTCTCATGAAATTTCAAGTGGGCCTTCTTTTAATATTTCTCTTTCATTGACTTTAGATAGTGTTTGATAGAAAAAATATTATCCATAAATAAGTATACGGGATAGAGTTTATTCCCTTGCTATACCTAGGAATAGCCCTTGGCTATCCCATTGATCATATCAAATACAAAAAGGTAAATCCATAGGATAACTTTTTTTTACTCTTAGGTAGTGTTTGATAGAAAAAATATTATACATGGATAAGTGTTCGGGATATAGTTTATTCCCTGGCTATCCTTAGGGATATCCCTTGGCTATCCCATTGATCATATCAAATGCAAAAAGGTAAATCCCTAGGATAACTTTTTTTTACTCTTATTTGGAGGGATAACCAGCTATTCCTACATTTTTAGGAAATAAATTGAGGGAATATCCCATGGTTAACCATGAATTATCCCTTTGATTAACTTTATTCCCAGCTATCCCTTATAGTTATGGCTTTTGGGAATAAGAGGGGATATCTAGGGGATATCCCCTTTTATCTCCTATTTCAATTAACACTACCTTATTTGAAGAGATAACCAGCTATTCCTATATTTTTTAAGGAATAAATTGAGGGGATAACTCATGATTGATTAACCATGAATTATCCCTCTAATTAACTTTATTTCCAGCTATCCTTTATAGTTATAACATTTGGGAATAAAAGGGGATATTCTGGATATCCTCTCTTATCCGTATTTTAAATACTACCTCAAGGTGCTACTTGTGTGTTTGAATTGAAGCGGATTAGGTCCACGCAGATTCTAGGCCAGCTTAAATGAGTTAATTAGGCCTCGATCACCAACTTTGATTATTAAAATCATATCTTAAAGTATTACGAAGCAAACTCTCTGTGACATTAAATTAATAAATCCTGAACTGACCTTTCTTTTAAATGACAGTTTTTGTTGACTAAAACAATTGAGCAAAGCGTTAGGAGTGGCTTACCTTACATTTCATTCATTGGGACTACCTTACATTGCGTTCCTTGATCATAGAACGATAAAAGGGCCCACTGTTTAAATGTAAATGTTCCACCAAGCCCCATGGATGCGAGAACCAACAGTCAAATTACATAATAAAGCTTGGGTTGGTTCCATCAAATCCCTCACACATCGCCTTGATGGTAGTGTTCCATACTCTATATCCGCGCATTTGGGGATGGCCAAAACCCATCTCCCATGAGAGGGCATTTATCAAGGTTAGGGGTGCAACTTGGGCCGGGTTCAACCCGAACCCGGCCCGCGGAACCCGATTTGCAGCCGTACTCAAACTATAATTTGCTTAACCCGAACCCGAAGGATCCGGGTTGAACCCGGACCGATTTGCAACTTGGGCCGGGTTAGGGTTGCAGTTAACCCGAACCCGAGAAAACCCGAACCCGCAAAGCCACAAGCAGCAGGCCCACTAGTGTTGTAGAAGTGATGATTTAGCCTTGTTTGTTAGGTTTTAAAGTATGTAGAGCTGACAATAGTTTTATGGAAGTGATGATCTGGTATGAACATTCCACCAGAATCTTCATTACCTTTTTAAATGAGCACTATACATTTTAACCATTTCATTTTATCATGTAATGTTGGTGGCCAAATTAGTATCTTTATTTTTTTTTAATTATCTTCTTTGAGACATTTGTAACTTCTAATATGAAGTTTGCCAAAATTTTATGAAAGCATCTGGGAAGAGGTGATGAGCAAAAAAACTAAAACATCTAGGAAAGGGGTGATGAGTAAAAATTTAGAGAGCTTTGGATGGCGAATGCAGTCTTGCTACTTGAAAAAGATCCCTCATACCAACTTATGTGGTCTTCTAACTGGCTCTTTATATCGTCTCAATATTTTTCTGCTTCCGAGGATAAAGGTGACTTCATCAATGCATATGGTAGCTATTTAAATGTTATGCAACATTTGGATAACTTTGGATATGTTTTGGTTTAAGAATATACTTTTTTTGTTTAGTCTTATGTAAAAGATGATATTTTTAGACATGTAATTTGAAATGTGAAGCTTGTTTGTTTCAAACTTTAGCTTGTTTGTTTCAGATTATCATATATATTTTTTTTTCTATCAACCCGAATTCCAATCCGAACTCAACCCGAACCCGATTTTTAAAAATAGGGTTAGGATTAAGGTTTTACAAATAGGATTAGGGTTAGGGTTGACATTTACAAATAGGGTTAGGATTGAGAAAAACCCGAGTTTCATGAGCCCGAGTTGCACCCCTACTGTTAATGCGGCCCGCTGTTTTTATTTGTTTCAAGCTCGAGTCTCTTGAAAAGCTGACGTTTTTCTGCTCTTATGATTCGTTCAAAGAAGGATTTTTTTTCTTCTTCTTCTTTTTTATGGGAGGCTGGGAGAGGATTTCTATTCGTGCAATAGGGGAATGTCAGTAGATTGCGTATGTTTGACGGTGGCTGGTGACGAAATCTACGATTGTTTAAGGAAATGTAGGATTTTGGTGGTGATGCTTGGATGATGCAGGACACAAAGGGGCTTTGTGGGGAGATTGTTGGTGGGCTTCTTCTCTTTCTCCGTTGGGTTTTCTCCGGTTCAAAAATCTTCCTCTATTTTTTTCAGAAGGAAGGTGTCGAATTGGAGAAACAAAGTTCATGCTAGTTTCTATTATCTCGTTCTAGGATCTTGGTAGTGGTAGTTTTAAGCTATGGCATGCTTGCAAGTTTAGGTGGGATGGGTTAGTGTTATTTATGGGATGTTCATTCGTATTCTGATGTGTTTAGATGTTGCTGTGTTATCTAGTCTTTTGATGTTAGGTGGTGTTGTCTAATTTTGAGCTCCAAATTCGAACAAGCTGAATATGAGACAGACCAAACTCACTAGTATTTGGGTTGATATAGCTCAATGGAAGAAAATTAAAACCCTCCAAAGAAAAACGCCTTGACCCCTTCTGTTCCATCTCTCTCTTGAATGTTCCAGATCATTCACCCAAACTTCTAGTCCTCTCCTGAGCTCCAAATCAACGCAACCTCCTCTAACTTGGACCTTGCTGCCAGATCTCTTACCTCATGGTCCTATGACAGCTAGTGCTCTCCCTCTTTAGCCTCTCAACTCTATAGCCCAACATCAAAATGAGCTGGCCCAACATTAAAATGAGCTAATCATCTAGAATTTTCAGCTGAAATTGAGTTGGATTGAGATGCCCTCCCTAACCCTGAACACCTTTTGACTTCTCATCAGAACCAACCTCCACTGTTATGTGCAAAGTAGCACAGGCCTCCAAAACTATTCCCTGAAGTTGATTTTCTCCAGTGACATCAGAAAATAAGTTCAGATCTTTTCCATGGAGGATGCCCTCATCATTCAACTCTAGAATTCACTGATAGGATGAGGATAACCCATAAACAGAATTAGATTGAAGAAATCTTATTGAAAAAACATAAGGCCAACAAAAGTTAAATTTAATGAGACTTAAACTAAAAGGAGGAGGGTATAGAATTTTGTGTGTAAAAAATCATAACAACAAAATGTTCTTAAAAATAAAGTTCATAAAGCTATTACAGAATTTGACAGAGACAAGTAGCCAGAAAGACGAGAACACTAGTGTAACTCCATTTCAATATTAATATAAACTATTTAGGATACTTCAATATTGATACTTACACGATTTCGATACTTATAATATTGATGCTTGTAAATTTTGATATTTGTAATATTGATACTTATTAATTTTGATATAAATACTAATACTTGTCATATTGATACTGATAAATTTTTATTGGTACTTGTAAATTTTAATATGAAAATTAGGCCTGCTATATCTTCTAAATTATTACATTTTATTACCAACAATAATAACTACTTGAAATAAATACATCAACTTACTAATTTTTATTGTAAAACAAAAGTTGTGTTCATATAAGTCATCCCAAAATGAGCAGGGATCGTTTGTGATGTATGCAGGTTGAAGGATTGCTTAATCTTGATTTTATTAACGATTTGAAGGAATTTATTGCGTTTGTTTGTAGCCAACCGTATTGGATGGATGGTCCTCTAATGAAATGCCCATGTAATTTGAAGAAGTGTCAAAATAAAGCCTACAGAGATGTTTAAACTGTGAAGATTCATCTTTGTAAAAAAGAATTTGTTGCTGAGTACGAAGTTTGGAACTGTCATGGTGAAACAGAAAAAACGATTATAGGGACAAGCAATCAAGCGGGTAATGATTCAATCAAAGATTTTTGAATGAAGAACCAAATCCTAAAGCACAAAATTTTATGACATGTTCATGCTGCAAATCATGAATTATATCCTAGATGCGAGAACCATTCGCAGTTGTCTTTGACTACTCGTTTGCTGAATATTAAGGCAGAACATCATTTATCAGAAAAGGCTTTTGATGCAATTGCTAAGTTAACACAAGTTGTGCCGAGTGATAATATTACAGCGGACAGTTTTTACTCAACTAAGAAGTTGTTACGTGGGCTTGGTCTACCAGTGAATAATATTGACTAATGTTTAAACAATTATATGATATATTGAGGTGAAGATTCAGGAATGAAATGGTATAAGATATATGGGCAATCAAGATACAAGAGTGAACATAAAGGAGATGGTTCAAGCAAGAGAAAAGTGTGTCATATAAAAGGATGCACATGCTACGATTATACAGATTAGAAGCTAGTGCTGCAAGTATGAGATAGCATACTGAACATCAATTTAAAGAAGAAATGGACCATCCATCTGATTCAAAAGCTTGGAAGCATTTCAACGAAAACCATCCTGATTTTGTAGAGGAGATCAGAAATGTGAAATTAGGGCTATCTACTTATGGCTTCCAATCATTTGGTCAAACAGGGAAACAGTATTCTTGTTAGCATATGATATTGACTATATAATCTTCTACCATGACAGTGCATGAAAGATTCTGCAATATTTCTGACAGTATTAGTGCCTGGTCCTTCAAATCCAAAGGAAAAGATTGATGCTTTTCTGCAACTGTTGGTAACCGAATTAAAAATGTTGTGAAAAACTGGAGTTATAGCATTTAACATATCAATGAAACAAAATTTTATTATGAGAGCAGCTCTGAAGTGGACAATCAGTGACTTTTCAGCATATGCAATGTTGTCTGGGTAGAGCACTGCTGGGCGTATGGCGTGCCCTTATTGCATGAATGATTCTGATGCATTCACATAGCAGAGTGGTAAGGAGTCATAATTCGATAATCATAGAAAGTTCTTGCCTACAAATCATCCTTATAGACGTAACTTGACTGCCTTCACAAAAAAACAAAGCAGTTACAAAAGTTATCCCACCAATTATGTCTGGCACAGCTATTTTGGATACTATAGATCAATTGGATTTGAAGTATACATGGAATCCAAATGCTGATAGAATAAATGAGCGTATACGGAAAGAACATAGTTGGAGGAAGCGGAGTATTCTTTGGGATTTATCATACTGGAGTATCAATCTCATCTGACACAACTTGGATGTGATGCACATTGAGAAGAATTTCTTTGATAACATTTAACACAGTGCTAAACATCTCGAAAAAAAATAAAGGACACTGCAAAATCAAGAAAAGAACTCAATCTATACTGTAGAATACGTGATTTAAGAAGGATTGCTGCTGGGACATATCCCAAAGCATGCTACAGCCTTGACAAAAATTCTCAAGCAGTGTTATATCAATGGGTTAAAGGGTTAAAATTTTCTAATGGATATGCCTCAAACATTGGTAGATGTGTCGACATGCATAAGCTTAAGTTGTTCGGCATAAAGAGTCATGACTGTTATGTCTTTATGCAGCGATTATTACCCATAGTTTTTTGTGAGTTACTTCCTATCCACGTATGGAAGGCACTAACGAAGCTTAGCTTATTCTTCAAAGAGTTAACTGCTAGAGTCATTATTTCTGCATCAATGGCAAGGCTTGTGGAACAAATTCCTATTATATTATGCAAATTGAAGTGAATATTTCCTTTTATTTTTTTAACTCCTTGGAATACCTATCGGTTCACTTACCATATGAAGAAAGTATAGCCGGTCCCATGCAGTATCGTTGGATGTATCTTTTTGAGAGGTAAGTGTCTAAATAATAGTATTACATATTATTGTTTCAAATAAATTTACCTAACGTATTTGACAAATAAGTATTTTAAGAAGTTAAAAATAATGTGCGCAACAAGGTAAGGGTTGAAGGTTCGATATGCAATGCATACTTGGTTGAGAAAGTTTCAACTTTTATCTCGCATTATTTCGAGGATCACATCCACATGAACAAAAATGTGGCTTGTAACAGTGAAGGATGTGCGGATGAAGGAGAAGCTATTGATGGGAGGATATCAATTTTTAAAAGTGTTGGTTGATCATTTGAAAAACAGAAGAGAAGGGATTTGAGCGATGTCGAGTACATTGCAGCCCATAATTACATTTTAATGAACTGTCGAGAAGTCGATCCATACATCGAGTATGTATTACTCAGTCTTCTAACATTGAACTTCTATTTGTAAAATCAATAATAGTAAAGAAATTATTTGCTAACAATAGCTTTAAATTTTATATTTGTATAGGATGTACTGTACTAGCCAATGACAGATATATCCCAACATCAGTAATGTTGCCATCGGATAGAAGTTAGAAATGGAGTTCGCATATTGGTTTAATAATTTGTGAGTGTTGCGACGCGTTTCTTTGGACACTGCCTTCTGTTTCATGAATTAATTGTGAATTCATTATTCATTTATAGGTTAATGGTCCATGGTCCACTATTAACAACATTTTCATTAGTTGTCTAGCACAATGGCCATTGAGTATCGTAAATACCTACTCTGGCTATTTTGTAAATGGCTATAAATTTCAGATTGAAGGATTAGGTTCTTCAAGATGCACACACAATTGGGTTATGTGTGTCAAAGGAGAAAGCATTGGAGCAAATATGCTAGATTATTATGGAAAGTTAGTTGAGATGGTTGAAGTTGAATATATCTTATTTCATTGCAATTGGTTTAATCTAATAGTAAATGTGGGGACTAGGGTTCACAATGAATATAATTTGGTTGAAGTGAACTATAATAAAGATTGCAAAAATATGAACCATTTATTTTAGCGTCACAAGCTCAGTAAGTGTATTACTGCGGATATCTAAGCTTGCGCAACGATAAGCGAGACTGATGGGCTATTTCAAAAATCATGGCACGTGCTTGCTGAAAACTCTTCGACTCAATCACCCGATTCCCCTGCATTTCAAGAGGATGAGATAAAAATACATGTAATTAAGGACACATCTACTTCTGAAACATCACTTAGAGACCCGATCGATGATATCCAAGAAATTGAGGATGTTAATGTTCCATTAGATGACGACGAAGATGAATTTCAATCACAGTCGGATTCAGCATCGGATGTTGAACCGATTATTGATGAAACAAATGAAACTGACTCTGCATATTGGTTGACAATTGCAAGACGAATTTATTTGTGCTTTATTTTACACAAATGAACTGATTATTTAAATCTCTATTATTTTCAGTATGAAGGGCTGGGGAAGATTCATTGCTGATAGACTGGATGGATAGCGCCACAGTATCGACCCATCCGACCCATCGACCTCATCAGTAGGATAGTTCAGTTCTGCACCCCCTACACAGCCTTCATTGTCTACATAGGGAATGTCACTCATCCTGATTCATCTCATGACGCTGCTTCTTCACCAACACAGACGGTGGAGAGTTCTTCATCTCGGCCACAGAGTACTCGTACTAAATGCACATGGGCCATAAGTACTTAATTTCCTTTATAGTTATGCTAATTTTAATGCTAATTATTTATAAACATGCATTATTTAACTTTATATTTTGGTAGCAGTTTTATTGAACATCGGGCCAAATCAGTGCTATATTTCATAGGCGCGCTAATCCAACTGGACACCTCTGGTGTTGACCCAATTATTGATTTTGATGATTAATAAAGGAATTAAGTATATTATTGTGTTACTGATGAATATTTGTTTAATCAAAAGGCATTTAGAAACGTATTTTGAATCAAGTGCCAAAGTAAGTTTCAAAATTCAGAACTGGAGTCGACACCTAGAAAGTCTGGAGCCGACCCCATGGCCAATCAAATGTCTTTCTGATTTTTTTGATACGGTCCGGAGCCGACACCCAGAGTTTCGGAGTCGACACTTACAGTGTCTGGAGCCGACTCCGATACGGGGACAAAACGTATGATTTTTGACTACCTTGGAGCCGACACTTACAGTCTTTTGGAGCCGACACCTGACCATGGCGAGCCGACACTTAACTTTTTCGGAGCCGACTCCTCTGAACTCAGAACTTTCTATTTTTGGATACACGACTTGGAGCCGACACCTGAAAAGTTGGAGCCGACTCCAACCTGTCAGGAACGGATTTTAAAATGCCAGACAGCTCAAACGGTAATATTTTCTCACCTAACTTCTAACGGATATTTTTGTTGTGGAAAAATCCAAGGTACATTAACGGCTAGTTTTCTCACCAAAATGGATTAAAGGAATCTATAAAAAGGGGAGAAAGCCGTTTGAAAAAGAAAAAAAAAGAGAGAAACAAATTGAAAAATCGAGAAGTCTTGAGCAAGAAATCAAAGAGAAAAGAAGTTCAAATCCATCAACTCCAGAAAGCTCAAAGAGAAATCCAAGGCATTCAAGTTCAAAATCGAGGATTTCCAAAAGAAGAAAAAGCCTATTTTTTTTTCCAACTTCTCATCTGCAACTTGTGAAGAATCTGAGCTGAGGCCTGATTCAACATCTCAAAGGAGAAGAGGAAAAGAAGAAAAGCTCAAATCCAATCTGCTTCAAACAGGCTTTTCTAACCTTGTTTATTTATATTGAATATTTGCTCATTTGAGGAGCTGTTTGTATTGTAAACATTATTTTTCTTGTTTTTGCTAGTTCAATCAGGGGGATTGAATTAGTGGAGGTAGTATACCTCGGGTCAAGCTAGATTAGCTTGGTTTGGGTTTTGTGCTGGTGAGCCCGAAAAACCAGCTGGGTTCGTTGTGATCCCGGGAAAACAACAAGTTTTGAGTTGTGAGCTTGTAAAACAACTCGGCTGTAATCTAGTAGATTATAGTGTGGACCCAAGTGGAACTTGGGAGTGGACGTAGGTGTTGGATACACCGAACCACTATAAAATCTTGTGTTTGCCGTGTTTGTCTCTCTCTCTCTATCTCTTGTTTGTGATTAAATTATTCTGCACTTAATTATTTCAAAGCCAATCGTTTTAAAAGGTTAAATTTTTTAAGAACCCAATTCACCCCCCCTCTTGGGTTGCCATCTGGGCCAACAATTGGTATCAGAGCAAGTGCTCATTTGAATTTGGTCTAACGATCAAGAGCTAAAGATCCAAATGGCAGCTCAAGCTAGTTCATCTTATTTAGAAGGTCAATCCACTAATCGACCTCCTTTATTTAATGGAACTAATTAGTTATTGGAAAGCTAGGATGAAGATTTTTATTCAAGCACTTGACTATGACTTATGGGGAATCATAGTTAATGGTCCACACACCCACACAATTAGAGTAGACAACATGGTGATTCCTAAACCCGAAACGGAATGGATGAATGATAGAAGTTGGCTCAGCTCAATGCTAAAGCCATGAATGTTTTGTATTGTTCATTAGATGCAAATGAATTTAATCGAATTTCTACATGTATTTCGCAAAAGAAATTTGGGATAGATTAGAGTTACCCATGAGGGTACTAATCAAGTAAAAGAATCAAAAATTAATATTTTGGTGCATAAATATGAACTATTTAGCATGGAACAAACTGAAACAATTACATGCATGTACACAAGATTCACTGATATTGTAAATGGTTGAAAAGTCTTGGTAAGACTTATACTAATTCTGAACTTGTGCGTAAAATTCTTAGGTCACTTCCAAGATCATGGAAGCGAAGGTGACTGCAATCCAAGAAGCCAAGGATTTAAATGTTTTACCTTTGGAGGAGCTACTTGGATCCTTAATGACTCATGAGCTGACTATGAAACAACATCAAGAGGAAGAAGTCAAGAAGAAGAAAACTATTGCTCTTAAGGCTGCAGAAAGTGAGGAAAGCTGCAGTGATAATGATGATGATGAGAGAGCACTCCTTGCAAAGAAATTCAAAAATTCATGCAAAGAAGGAGACCCTTCCACAAGAAAAAGTCTGGAACAAAATGGAAGGAGAAAAAGAAAAAGAAAAAAAAAGAAAAAGAGCCCTTAATATGTTATGAGTGCAAGAAACCGGGGCATTTCAGATATGACTGTCCTCAATTGAAGAAAGCCTACAAGAAGAAGAAGAAGGCTTATGTTGCAACATGGAGTGATAGCGAAGAATCCTCTTCCGAGGAGGAACAAAAAGAAGTTGCAAACATTTGCTTTATGGCAAACGACGACGACGAGGTAAGTTCTGAAACCCTTATGATGATTTACATTTGATGAATTATATGAAGCTTTTAATGAATTAGTCAATGATTTTAAATTCTGAAAAAGAAAACAATTTTTGAAAAATGATAACTAAATCTTTAAAGAAAAAGATAATCTTACTCATGAGTTGAAATTGAAATCAGAAAATGAAATTTGAAAAAAAAGGATCAATTTCCAATGAAAATGATAGATTAAAGAAGGAAGTTGATAAATATAAAATATAGTTGATAAATTTACATATAGTTCTGAAAAACTTAATTTATTATTGAGTAATCAAAGAGCTATATTTGATAAGGCTGGATTAGGTTATAGGCCTAACATAAAACAAAAGTTTGTCAAAAACTTCTTTAGAAAAGAACAAGATAAAATGATGTTACATGTCATTATTGTAACAAGAAAGGCCATAAATCCTATGAATGTAATGCAAGAAAAGTAACAAAAATTTAAGTAGTAAAGGAAAGAAAATATGGGTTCCAAAAGGAAACAATCTTTTTGCTACTAACCATGAAGGACCCAAGAAGGCTTGGGTACCTAAATATAAGACTTGATCATTTTTGCAGGAGTGTCTTGCGGCCAAAAGATCAAAGCGAAAGTGGTATCTCGATAGTGGCTGCTCAAGACACATGACGGGTGACAAGGATCAATTCATCACCCTTGAAAGCAAAAGAGGAGGAGTTGTTACGTTTGGTGACAATGGCAAAGGCCAAATCATGGGGTTTGGTAAAATTCAAATAACTCCCTCCACATTTATTGAAAATGTCTTATATGTTAATGGTTTAAAGCATAATCTAATTAGTATTAGCCAATTGTGTGATAAAGGTTTCAAAGTATCATTTGAAGCTTCTATTTGCACTGTTTCTAATCCCATTGATAATAGCATTGTATTTATTGGAAATAGAAATGGCAATGTATACTTGATTGATTTAGACAATTTGTCTACTAGTAATCATTGCTTAGTTGCTAATAATGCTAATATGAATGAGATTGGATGGCTGTGGCATCGTAGATTAGGTCATGCAAGCACACACCTAATTTCAAAATTAATTAGAATGGATTTAGTAAAAGGCCTTCCACAACTAGATTTTGAAAATAACAAAATTTGTGATGCATGTCAATTTGGAAAACAAACTAGAAACTCTTTCAAAACTAAAAACATTGTTTCCACTTCTAGGCCACTTGAACTACTTCACATGGATCTCTTTGGACCTACTAGAACCACTAGTCTAGGAGGAAAGAAATATGGTCTTGTGATTGTAGATGATTATTCTAGATACACTTGGGTATTGTTTTTAGCTCATAAAGATGAGACCTTTCCAATATTTTTGAAATTCTTCAAGAAGGTCACAAATGAGAAAAACAACACCATAGTGTCTCTTAGAAGTGATCATGGCACTGAATTTGAAAATCATTTATTTGAAAACTTTTGCATTGAAAATGGCATCCATCATAATTTCTCTGCACCTAGAACACCACAACAAAATGGAGTTGTAGAAAGAAAAATAGAACCTTAGAAGACATGGCCCGTACCATGCTATGTGAAAGCAACCTACCAAAGTACTTTTGGGCGGAAGCTATAAACACGGCATGTTACATTCTTAATAGAGCTTTAATTAGGCCAATCCTTAAGAAAACTCCTTATGAACTATGGAACAATAGAAAACCAAACATAGTTACTTTCATGCATTTGGTTGTAAATGTTTCATTCATAATAATGGTAAAGATAATCTAGGAAAATTTGATGCAAAATCAGATGAAGGCATATTCTTAGGATATTCAACATCTAGTAAAGCCTATAGAGTGTTTAACAAGAGAAACTTAATTGTAGAAGAATCTATTCATGTAGTTTTTGATGAATCTTTAGCATCGAGTTCAGAAAAGATTGATGATGAGGAAGATACAAACATATTAGAAAGAGATATTGAAAAATTGAATATAGATGTATCTTCAGATCATGAACAAGAAGCTAAAGATGATNGTAAAGCCTATAGAGTGTTTAACAAGAGAAACTTAATTGTAGAAGAATCTATTCATGTAGTTTTTGATGAATCTTTAGCATCGAGTTCTGGAAAGATTGATGATGAGGAAGATACAAACATATTAGAAAGAGATATTGAAAAATTAAATATCAGATCATGAACAAGAAGCTAAAGATAATGATTCTCCTAGTGTTGATGTTGTTGATGCAAATCATAATGATGTAGATCTTCCTAGAGATTGGAGATATGCCTATGGTCATCCAAAAGAATTAATTATAGGTGATCCATCTCAAGGAGTAAGAACTAGATCATCAATGAGAAACATCAATAATCATCTTGCATTTGTATCTCAAATTGAACCTAAAACTATTGAAGAAGCTGAAAAAGATAATAATTGGATGTTAGCTATGCAAGAAGAATTAAATCAATTTACTAGGAATAATGTCTGGACCCTTGTAGATAGACCTAAAGATCATTCTGTTATAGGATCAAAATGGGTATTTAGAAATAAATTAGATGAAAATGGCATAGTAATTAGAAACAAAGCTAGATTAGTTGCAAAAGGATATAATCAAGAAGAAGGAATTGATTTTGATGAAACTTTTGCACCTGTAGCTAGATTAGAAGCAATTAGATTATTACTTGCATTTGCATGTCATATGCATATCAATTTATTTCAAATGGATGTTAAAAGTGCATTTTTAAATGGATTTATAAATGAGGAAGTTTTTGTTGAACAACCTCCTGGTTTTGAAGATCATGAATTTCCAAATCATGTTTTTAAATTGCACAAAGCACTATATGGTTTAAAACAAGCACCTAGAGCTTGGTATGAAAGATTAAGTAAATTTCTAATTGAAAATGATTTTACAAGAGGAAATGTTGATAAAACACTATTTTTGAAAAGAAAAGACAAGGATTTATTAGTAGTACAAATATATGTTGATGATATTGTATTCGGTGCTACTAACAATCTTTTGTGTCAAGAATTTGCTAAGTTAATGCAGGGTGAATTCGAAATGAGCATGATGGGAGAACTCAACTTTCTTCCTAGGACTTCAAATCAAGCAAAGCAAAGAGGGATTTTCATCAATCAAGCAAAATACACAAAAGAACTTCTCAAGAAGTTTGGAATGGAGTCAATTAAACCCCTTGGAACACCTATGAGTCCTTCATGCAAATTGGACAAAGATGAAGATGGTAAGAAAGTAGATCAAAAATATTATAGAGGTATGATCGGATCTCTTCTTTACTTAACAGCTAGTAGACCAGATATCATGTTTGCTGTTTGTTTATGTGCTAGATTTCAATCTGAACCTAAAGAATCTCATTTAATTGCTGTAAAAGAATCTTAAGATATTAAGTGGAACTAAAAATGTAGGTTTATGGTATTCTAGAGACTCAACATTAAACTTGATTGCATATTCTGATTCTGACTATGCTGGATGTAAATTAGATAGAAAAAGTACAAGTGGTGCATGTCAATTCTTAGGAAGTAACTTAATCTCTTGGTTTAGCAAAAAGCAAAATTCGGTTGCATTATCAACTGCTGAAGCAGAATATGTTGCAGCTGGAAGTTGCTGTGCTCAAATCCTTTGGATTAAGCGACAACTTGAAGATTATGGCATAACACTTGATAAAACTCCTATTAGATGTGATAACACAAGTGCAATAAATTTAACTAAAAATCCAATTCAACATTCAAGAACAAAACACATTGAAATTAGATATCACTTTATAAGAGAACATGTAGCTAATAATGAAATTTGTCTTGATTATGTTAATACTGAAGAACAATTAGCTGATATATTTACAAAACCTTTGAGTGAAGAGAGATTTTGTTATCTTAGAGGTGAATTAGGGATTTGTGACCCTTTGGAATGATTTTGAAACTTTAAGGAATGACTATCTAGATTCTATTAATTTCTTGAAATTCCTTTCATAATTTTAAGGACAATTTATCTAGTCATTTAATTTGATTCTTCATATTCCAAAGATTTTTCAAAATTTATTGACCCTATTTTGACAAGTTTCAGATGTTTGAAATTTTTTTCTGAAACTGTCAGTGGAGTCGACACCTCAGTTTGAGGAGTCGACACCTCTTCTGTGTCGCTCTCGGTCCTTGACCTTGGAGCCGACACCCGTATAAGTGGAGCGACTCCAGTTCGAGCTGACTGTGTTAGCGACTTGGAGTCGACACCCGACTTTGCGGGAGTCGACACCTGGGGGTCCCAAATTGACTTTATTAGGGCAGAGTCGACACCTCCGTCATTTCAATCTTTTCAATCCCTTCCAAACTCTTTCCAAACTCTCTCAAAACTTCCCCAAGCCAAATTCCCTCAAATCGAACATTCCCAAGGACTCAATGGCACCTAAGAGGAGAGGATCAGTTCTTGGAGCCCCGTGACCACGAAAAACGCACGGCGAGCGTCCCGTCCGTGAGCCATCTCCGAGCGAAGATTCCTCTACTCCTTCAGATAATCCTGGTCCCTCATCTCCTCAGGTAGACACCTTAGCCGGGAGAGTGATTACAATGGGTAGGAAAGTTGATTTTGAATTTTTTGAGTCCGAGGGTTTTTCAATTGGAAATCAAATCAAAGAGCTAGGTTGGGACAAAGTATGTTCATTGGATGTTCCCACCTATCCGGCCTAGTCAAGGAATTTTACTTCAATTTGTCAAGGGGTGATGGTGGGATTGTGAGTTCTGTTAGAGGGAAAAGAGTCCACCTTACTTTTCAAAAGCTAGGAAATCTTCTGAGCATTCCTATCACTGGATTAGCAGCTGATATTCATAGTGAGAGGTCTGATGCACTATCAAGGATGTTGGGAGAGAGTTTCTGAATTTGAAGAGGTTAGGGCTAATCAATTGCCCTTGGAGCTTAGGCTACTTCATAATATCTGCAGTAGGATTTTATTCCCTAAGACTGGCCGATTTGAGTATGTCTCGAGCGAGACATTGTGGTGATGGATAGTGTTTTGAGGTCAGCCTATTAACCTTGCTGCAATGATGATTTTCTATATGGCCGAGGCTGGAGGAAAAAGGAGATCTTCACTGCCCTATGGTATGATTCTAACTATGGTTTCAGGAGCCAAGGAATTATGATTTCTGACATGAGCCTTCAAAGAACCTTAGGCATACTGATTATTATAGTTTGGCTACTTTGCACCGGATGGGCTTTGTTAAGATTAATGGACAATGGGAAAGGAAAGGCAGTCTGGATGAGAGAGCCCCTGAGCTTAGATCTTCTGCACCATCTGAGGCTGGTCCTTCTATGAGGCATCCTTCTCCAGAGCCCAGCAGATTTGCTCCTGCTCCTGCTCCAGTTCCTGTTCAGCTACCTATGTCTTCTGTCGGATTTTCTGATGTTCAGATAGAGCAACTCAAGAGTTTATTTGCTGCTCAAAAGGAAGAAATGAAGACAGAGTTTGATAGTCAGTTTATGAATTTGAAAGAGACCCTTTACTCTTTGGATGATCGCATTAGTAAGATTGAATCCACTCTTGGTTCCTCTGCTGAATCCTTAAAGACTGATCTCAAGAACATATTTGAAGAACTTAAGGATATTTGTGGAGACTCAGAAACCTACTCCAAATGCAATGCTGAGCTTCAGGATAAGATTATGACTGCATGTGCATTTGTTGATAGAAGATTAAAAGAATTTGTAGGGACTCAGAGTGAAGGGATGGGAAAAATTTTAGAACATTTACAAAGGATTATTAGAACTAATCTGTGATTATCATGTAATGAAGTATAGGTTTTTGATTCAATGAAGTATAGGCTGTTGTTTGATGTTTATCTTGAAATCTTAATGTAATGATGTATAGTTTGATGTTTGACAAAGTTCAATTTCATTTTGTAATGCTTGACTCTTATCAGATACTTAATGAATATCTTTTGATCATTGAAAAATTGTTTGATCTATCAATTTTGTCATTTTACTTAACTCTTTTTGATCTTTTTGTTGATTACAAAAAAGGGGAGAGTTATGTAGTTATGTCGTATATGCATTGAATGTAAAATCCTAATCATATATGCATTGTAAAACAAAAAGAGAAACATTGGTTTAAATAAGCATAGTTAAAATTGATATATCTACCTTTTTGGTATCAAACACTATATTTTCAGCTAAAAGGAAGCACAATTGTTAAATTGAACTTCATAGGGGGAGCTACCTTATTCAGGGGGAGCTTACCTGTGAGGATCACATATTTGAAAATTTTGATTTGAGAACTCTATTGTTTACTCATGCATATACTCAATGTTTTTATAATCATCAAAAAGGGGGAGATTGTTGACCCAATTATTGATTTTGATGATTAATAAAAGATTTGAGTATATTCATTTATTACTAATAGATTTAACAAGTGTTTCAGGGCTTAAAAATCTTTGATCAATCAAAAGACATAAAGAAACGTGTTTTGAATCAATTGCCAAAAGAAAGTTTCAAATTCAGAGCCTGGAGTCGACACCTAGGAGATCTGGAGCCGACCCCATGGCCAATCAAATGTCTTTCTGATTTTTGGCATGGTCTGGAGCCGACACCCAGAGTTTCGGAGCCGACACCCAAAGTTTCGGAGTCGACACTTACAGTGTCTGGAGCCGACTCCGATGCGGGAACAGAAACGTGTTTTTTTGACTACTCTGGAGCCGACACTTACAGTCTTTCGGAGCCGACTCCCGAATGTGGCGAGTCGACACTCAACTTTTTCGGAGCCGACTCCTCAACGAACTCTTTACTTTCTATTTTTGGATAACGACTTGGAGCCGACACCTGAAAAGTTGGAGCCGACTCCAACCTGTCAGGAACGGATTTTTAAAATGCCAGATCAGCTCAAACGGTAATATTTTTTTTCACCTAACTTCTAACGGATATATTTTGTATGGACAAACTTTTTAGGTACATTCCAACGGCTAGTTTCTCACCAAAAACTTGGATTAAGAGAAATCTATAAAAGGGGGAGAACGCTCGTTTGAAAAAGGAGAAAAAAAAAGAGTGAAAACAAATCAAAAATCCGAGAAGTCTTGAGCTTGAAATCAAAGAGAAAAGAGTCCAAGTTCAAATCCATCTACTCCAGAAAGCTCAAAGAGAAATCCAAGGCATTCAAAAAAATCGGAGGATTTCCCAAAAAGAAGAAAAAGAAGCCAAAAGCCCTGTTCTGTGATTTTTCAACTTCTCATCTGCAACATTTGCAAAGAATCCGAGCTGAGGCCTGATTCAACATCTTCAAAGAGAAGAGGAAAAGAAGAAAAAAGAAAAGCTCAAATCCAATCTGCTTCAAACAGGCTTTTCTAACCTTGTTCATTTACATTGAATATTTGCTCATTTAAGGAGCTGTTTGTTATTGTAAACACTTTTCTTACTTGTTTTTGCTAATTCAATCAGGGGGATTGAATTAGTGGAGGTAGTATACCTCGGGGCAAGCTAGATTAGCTTGTGTTTGGGTTTTGTGCTGGTGAGCCCGGAAAACCAGCTGGGTTCGTTGTGATCCCGGGAAAACAACAAGTTCTGAGTTGTGAGCTTGTAAAACAACTCGACTGTAATCAAGAGGATTATAGTGTGGACCCAAGTGGATCTTGGGAGTGGACGTAGGTGTTGGATACACCGAACCACTATAAAATCTTTGTGTTTGCCGTGCTTTGATTGTCTCTCTCTCTATCTCTTTATTTGTGATTAATATTCGCTTTGCACTTAATTTTATCTCAAAGCCAATCGTTTCAAATGTTAAATTTTTTAAGAACCCAATTCACCCCCCTCTTGGGTTGCCATCTGGGCCAACAAGCCGTTCAATTGTCTGGCCTCTAGTATCATCCACGCAAAGTCCCCGAATGATCAGATTTCCAGGAGTACTAGCTCACAAAAAATAACTTTGCTGATCTTGAATCCTCCCACTAAAATCTTTCTCCAAGATCCATCAAACTTTTGCTAACACAATCACACCAGGATTTTCTGTTCTAACTCTTATAACTATATCATTTTATTCTGACTCTTTAGAATATCAATCCATAACATGATGCTTTTTTTTTATCTGGTGAAGAATGTCATCTAATTTATAGGCTTAATTTAGCCTTTAGCCCATTGAATTCTAACACTTAGAATTCTACATTTGGTGAAAACCAGAGACATAAATTCTAACACTTAGAATTCCAACATTTGGTTAATTTCGACGTTTGGTGATGAATTCTAATACTTAGAATTCTAACGTTTTGTTAATTCGTGAAAACCTATGAATTCTAACTGTTGACCCTACATTGATTTTGATGTTTACAAAACAATTAAGCAATGGTTAATCAAGCCTGTTGCAGAGAAGTTTAGATGTTCTATAAGTAAGTATCTTCATGCATAATTTTATGTGAGCATATATTTATTTTATCTTGTCACTTGTTTGCTATCAAATTCTATGCTATCAAATTCCTATGGCCGTTCTATTTTATTTTTGGGAGTTAGCTATCTAGCTAGCTTGCTATTTTCCCTAGCTAGCTGGCACGTCATTTAGCTAACTACCAACTTGTCTCTGTAACTTGGCCAAATGTTTATTCTTCGGAGCTAGCTGGTAAGCTAGCTTGCTCCTTCATTAGCTAGATGGAGTTCCTTTTAGCTAGCTGAGGTGCCTGTTACAATCGCCTGGCCAAGCCTTGTCTTTTTGGAGCTAGCTGGTGAGCTAGCTTGCTTCTTCATTAGCTAGCTAGAGCTACTTGTTAGCTAGCTTGGCCTCTTTGTTAGTTAGCTAGTTTTCATTTTAGCTAACTATGGTTTTGAACGCCACTGTGCCAGCCGTGTACCTTGGGTATCAGTTAGCTACTTAGCTAACTTGACTTCTTTGTTAGCTAGAAGGCTTGCCTTTTAGTTGACTATGATTCCCTGTTACATGTCATGGCCGAACACCCCTCTTTTCTAGCTGACTGGTGAGCTAGTTGATGCTTCTCTTAGCTAGCTAGCATCTTGTTAGCTGACTGCTTTGTTTTGGAGCTAACTGGTTTCTTTCTTAGCTAACTAACTTTCACAGGATCCTCCAAGCCGTGAGCCACTCATTTTCAGTTAGCTGGAGAGCTAACTTCCACTCTTTCAAGCCTTTTGGAACCATTGCTGAGTTAGCTGGAGAGTTAGCTAACTTCTGGTTTAGTTAACTGGGAAGCTAGCTCCTCCCTGGGCGTATGGCTGCTGTTTTTCATCAGTTAGCTAATGAGCTAACTCTTCTGGATGATTGCTTTATTGCTTTTTAGTTTAGTTAGCTGGGAAGCTAACTACCAATTGCTCAGTTAGATGAATAGCTAACTCATCACTCTCTAACGTTTCTATGTTTTTCTGCAGACCGAAAGCTATTCAAAATTAGTTAGCTGGTGAGCTAACTATCTTTTGGTTTAGTTAGCTAAGTAGCTAACTATTGGGATTTGACTTTTTCTTCTGAGCCGCATGAATTGGTTGCTAGTTAGCTGGGAAGCTAACTAACCATTTTTTAGCTAGCTCCTCCTCTCCTGAGCTTTTGTCGTGTGATCTCTTGGAAGCTAGCTTGTGAGCTAGCTGAGGACTCTTCCTCCTTTTGATGGCCGACTGTCTTCAACTCTCTCAGCCGCCTGGAATTAATTCCAATTAGCTGTCTTTCTGGCCATTTTTGGGCGTGCTTCTCTCTCTCTATTTTATTTTGATTGCTATTTTCAGCTAGACTAACTTTTGATTTTTAAATTATGACAGAGTTCTTCCTACCTCAAATGGATTCATGCATTCAATGCTTAAGGAAATAATCTCAATGGTTATCTTTTCTTCCCATTTTTATTTCATTTGTTTCAATTGTATCTAACGGATCTTTTTACTATTGGATCGTTATATATAGCTGAGATTAGAAGTAAAACATGACGGATTTTGAAAAAAAGAAATACAAGAGAGATATCGAAGAAAGAAAGCTTTTATTGTATATTTTTGGAGTGGTTGAAAGCTAGTTGTTGTGCATTGAAGATCATTCATTGTTGAAAAGTCGTCCATACTCTTAAAAGCCTTCAAGCAAATCAAGATTCAAGCCACCTCGACATTGTTCATTTATTGCTGAGGATTTGTTACAAATTTGTAAAGTATTCTTTGAATATTTGCTCATTATAGGAGCTGCTTGTTATCATTTACTCTGAACCATTTATAAAAGGGTTGGTGTTAACCCTTTGGTTCTTGTTGGCCTCCTTGTGCGTTAAACAAGAGGACTAGCTTGGTAAGGCTAGGGGCTTGTGCGTTAAAAGGCTAGGGGTTTTGGTTGTCTTATGCCTTGTAAAACAAGAGAGCTAGCCGGGGAAGGCTAGAGGTTGTAATCGTTGTGATACGATTAGTGAAATTCCCAAAGGGTATTTTGGGGAGTGGACGTAGGTGCAGGGTTTAGCACGAACCACTATAAATTCTCTTGTGTTTGTGGTTGCCTAATTTTTGTGTTATTTTCATTTGTGTACTTCACTACACCGCTGCCAAGTAATTTCAAATTAGGGTTAAAGCACATATTTGCGATAGTAATTAATTTTTAATAACCCAATTCATCCCCCTCTTGGGTTGCTACATCTGGGCAACACTAACACTTAGAATTCTAACGTTTGGTGAAAACGAAAGAGATGTGAATTCTAATACTTAGAATTCTTGGTTAATTCAAAGAGGTACATTAATTCCACATGAATTCTAACACTTAGAATTTCAACGGAAACCGTTTGGAGAAGATTAAGGTTATACATTAAATTCTGCATGAGAATTTAATATCTTATGAGATGAGATTTTAGCTATCTCATTATGTGAAATCCTTATGCGAGAAACTTTTTTCACACATGGGGTTTGGGTTTTGGTTTTAAGCTGATTTGAATTTATTGGATTGAACCTACATAGATCATGGTCCTAGCTCAAATCAAATTTGGCTAGTCCTGAATCTATTTAAATCCAATCAAGTCTAATTTCAAATCAATATTTGAAATTGATTAGTCCTTTTAATAGACTTAAACCTAATTGAATCTTATTCACTTGTACTTAACCAAATTGAGATAATTCAATCAATCAAATTGATTAATTAAATCATATACGATTCTCAATCGTTGATCAGCAAATAGATCATCCTAGGAAACTTCAATGCTTGTGACTCTCTAGGTTCGAACCTAAGCCGATAGCATAGGAAAAACTTTCTATACTAATCGATGTGCTCATCTAGCAATGGAACCCGACGTCGGATAGGTCGAAGAGTTGCCGAGCAAACTCCAAGAACCCTAAGAAATAGTTATCGTATAATTCATCCTTTTGACCACAAATGTTAAGGATGGCTTAAGAGCATGTCAACTCTAAACAGCAAATTCATAAAGTGATTTCAACTTTAGTAATCATGTGACCTTCACATGAAGTGTCTTGGCCAAGGTCTTGCTAGGTTGAAACACAAGCATTTCTCCTTTTAACATGATAGGTCAAATTCCATCTTGATCCACAACTGACTACCACAAGTACTTGACTGCACCCAATAACCTTTCGTAGCTAAATTAAAAATCCAGGTGGTTCGGCACCTAAGTACAATGAGTTGCTTGCAAGTCTCCGGTTGTGATCCTAGGTCTTAAGGATACTTATACCCATATCTTCTCAGATTAATCTTGACAGCAGAGTGTCCAAAAATGAGTCATGCTCGGTGAAAGGTTCTCCTACTCTTTCACCTCTATGTCATACCAATGTTTCTATACTCCTTAGTTAAGAGGATAATCAACAAATATGATATACAACATCCTATAATTGATAGCACCATGGCCCTGTCATAGTATATCATTTGATCGTGAACTCTTTTGAGAACCTTCAAAGATAAATCCTCCTTTATCGTGAAAAAAGATCCTGAGAGCTTCATTATTATTAGAAGTTTTAAGAAGATGTTCTTGTAATGAATAAACTGCCAAATAACTTTTATTAATATATCAATTTATATGCAATTTACATTAGCACAATCATCAAATGATTGGCTTTAGGATATAATTCCCAACAGTCGATCTGTAGAACTTCTCCGGTTTCTTAGCTTGAATGGATGTAGTCATTGTAGCCATTTGCAGCAGCACTTTCATGATAGCAGAGAGATTGTCTTAAGATTGTTGGGGTAGATTGTGGCTACCTAATTGATAAGACTGAGTTTAGAGTTATACTCTATGTCCTTAAGATAATTTTTTCCCATAACGGTGCTTACAGTCTATATGACAATTGTTTTCCAGGATACAACGGACTTCTTTTGATGAAAGTAGCACTACAATTAACCAAAAATATTGAACCAAGAATGCTTCTATCTTTTTAATGCACTATAGCTATATTTTTCTAAGGAGAGTATGCAAATGCCTAAAGAGAGGAAAGGAAACGAATTGGATTGATTGGAATCAATTTGGAATGAATGAAATCCAAGGGTCTAGGATCCTATTTATAGGTTTTAGATGCCCTTTGGAAGCAACCCTATGGTTTAATTTGAATTTGAATTAATTGATCAGATTTGATCAAAGGTAGCCTTTGATACATCGATTTATTCTGTGATAAAATGATTAGCTGATCATATAACCCAATTCTCATCCTGATATGTCATTTCACTATCGTGATTTGATGATCACATTATCACATAGGTGGTTACACACCTTTGATATGCCGTTTCAAGATCGAAACGAAGACTTATCACAATGGCCTGATCGAAGGAGCGATGCCTTATCTCCAACGGTCCAATCGGTCAATAGTTGACCGATCAGCCGTTCGGTGTGTGCCGTTGGATCGACACTATCATGATCGCGATTGTGATTGATCACTGCATCTCAGTGTTCAATCTTGACCCTATATTCGATCGATCAACGATCAGTCTGATTTGTTCCGATGATCAACGGTCAATTGATCTCAGCCCCTTATCTTAATCCGATCAGTCTCCATCGTTGAAACTGGGAAGCTAGCTCCTCCGTGGGCGTATGGCTGCTATTTTTCATCAGTTAGCTAATGAGCTAACTCTTCTGGATGATTGCTTTATTGCTTTTTATTTAGTTAGCTAGGAGCTAACTACCAATTGCTCAGTTAGATGAATAGCTAACTCATCACTCTCTAACGTTTCTATGTTTTTCTGTAGACCGAAAGCTATTCAAAATTAGTTAGCTGGTGAGCTAACTATCTGTTGGTTTAGTTAGCTAAGTAGCTAACTATTGGGATTTGACTTTTTCTCCTGAGCCGCATCAATTGGTTGTTAGTTAGCTGGGAAGCTAACTAACCATTGTTTTAGCTAGCTCCTCCTCTCCTGAGCTTTTGTCGTGTGATCTCTTGGAAGCTAGCTTGTGAGCTAGCTGAGGACTCTTCCTCCTTTTGATGGCCGACTGTCTTCAACTCTCTCAGCCACCTGGAATTAATTCCAATTAGCTGTCTTTCTGGCCATTTTTGGGTGCTTCTCTCTCTCTATTTTATTTTGATTGCTATTTTCAGCTAGACTAACTTTTGATTTTTAAATTATGACAGAGTTCTTCCTACCTCAAATGGATTCATGCATTCAATGCTTAAGGGAAATAATCTCAATGGTTATCTTTTCTTCCCATTTTTATTTCCATTTGTTTTAATTGTATCTAACGGATCTTTTTACTGTTGGATCATTATATATAGCTGAGATTAGAAGCAAAACATGACGAATTTTAAAAAAGAGAAATACAAGAGAGATATCCAAGAAAGAAAGCATTTATTACATATTTTCGGAGTGGTTGAAAGCTAGTTGCTGTGCATTGAAGATCATTCATTGCTGAAAAGTCATCCATACTCTTTAAAGCCTTCAAACAAATCGATTCAAGCCACCTCGACATTGTTCATTTATTGCTGAGGATTTGCTACAAATTTGTAAAGTATTCTCTGAATATTTACTCATTATAGGAGCTGCTTCTTATCATTTACTCTGAATCTTTTGTAAAAGGGTTAGTGTTAACCCTTTGGTTCTTGTTGGCCTCCTTATGCCGTTAAATAAGAGGACTAGCCTGGTAAGGCTAGGGGTTGGCTTTCTTGTGCCGTTAAACAAGAGGACTAGCTAGGGAAGGCTAGGGGTTTTGGTTGCCTTGTACCTTGTAAAATAAGAGGGCTAGCCGGGGAAGGCTAGAGGTTGTAATCGTTGTGATATGATTAGTGAAATTCCCAAAGTGTATTTTGGGGAGTGGACGTAGGTGCAGGGTTTAGCACCGAACCACTATAAATTCTCTTATGTTTGTGGTTGCCTAATTTTCTGTGTTATTTTTATTCTGTGCACTTCACTATACCGCTGCCAAGTAATTTTGAATTAGGGTTAAAGCACATATTTGCATAGTAATTAATTTTTAATAACCCAATTCACCCCCCTCTTGGGTTGCTACATCTGGGCAATAAGTGGTATCAGAGCAGAGTGCTCTTGATTACTAGCTTTAATTAGCTTTGAGCCAAAGATCTGTAGTAATCCAAATGGGATCTATGTTGACTGAAGGACAATCAACTAATAGACTATCTTTGTTCAATGAAACAAATTATACTTATTGGAAAGTACGAATGAAAATCTTCATTCAAGCACTAAATTATGATTTATGGGGAATCATAATTAATGGACCACACACACCCACTATTAAGATTGACAATCTTGATATTGCAAAACCTGAATCAGAATGAGATGAGCAAGATAAGAAATTAGCTCAATTAAATGCAAAAGCTATGAATGTTCTTTATTGTTCTCTTGATGCAAATGAGTTTAATCGCATATCTACTTGCATGTCTACTAAAAAATCTGGGATAGACTTGAAGTTACCCATGAGGGTACAAATCAAGTCAAGGAAATCCAAATAAATATGCTTGTTCATAAGTATGAATTATTTAAGTTGGATTCTACTGAGAATATTACTGATATGTTTACAAGATTCACTGATATTATTAATAACTAAAAAGTCTTGGAAAATCTTATGCTAACAACATCTTGTTAGAAAAATTTTAAGATTTTTACCTAGGACATGGAAGCAAAGGTCACTGCTATACAAGAAGCAAAAGATCTTAATACTTTATCACTTGAAGAGTTGGTCGGTTCTTTGATAACACATGAGCTTCAGCAACGACAACACATTGATGAAGATGAATCAAAGAAGAAAAGGACCATGGCATTGAAGAGTGCAACTCAAAATGATGAAATGGGGAAAGCACTAGTAATAGTGAGAATGATGATGAAATGCACTTATCTCAAGGAAATTCAAAAAATTCATAAAAGAACGAAGTTTGGAAAAAGAAAACATTTTGCAAAAGGTGATCATAGCAAAGAAAAGGAAAAGAGTGAACCTCCTACTTGCTATGAGTGCAAAAGCCCAGACATATCAGACCAGAATGTCCGCTATTAAAGAAAGGATCAAAAAGAGTAAGAAGAAAACAATGATTGCTATATGGAGCGACAGTGAGGCTACAAGTTCAGAAGATGAAGAGAAAACTGAAGTGGCCAATGTATGTTTCATGGCTGATAATGATGAGGTAACTCCTAGCTTTCTAGATGACTTTACTTTTGATGAATTACATGGTGCATTCTATGAACTTGTCGATGATTTTTCAAATTTAAGTTCAAAGAACAAGGATTTAAAAAATGAAATAAAAAATCTTACTCTTGAAAAGGAAAGAATTTCAAAAGACAATGAATCATTATTAAAGGAAAATCAAGATTTCAAAAATGAAGTAAATAAATTAAAACCAATTGTTGATAGATTTACTTTAAGCTTTAAAAAATTAGAAATAATTTTAAATAGTCAAAGAGCTGTTTACAATAGACCTGGTCTTGGATATAATTCTTTTGAAAGATAAAAGTTTTTGAAAAATATTTATGTACATGGAAATGACTCCACTAAAATTACATGTTTCAAATGTTGTAAATTAGGACATAAAGCTTATACTTGTCACACACAAAATATGAGAAAAATATGGGTTCCAAAAGGAACTATCTTAACTAACCCTAAAGGACCCAAGAAGGCTTAGGTACCTAAGAGCAAAATTTGAAATTGTGTATGCAGGTGTGTCTTGTGACCCGAGCAACTAAAAAACAATGGTACTTGGATAGCGGGTGCTCAAGACACATGATAGGTGATGAATCGCAATTCATTACTTTGGAGGTTATGGAGGTGTTGTTACTTTTGATGATAATGGCAAGGAAAAAATTATTGGCATTGAAAAAATAGGTATCACACCTCATGCTTATATTGATAATGTCTTACTTGTGAAAGGACTGAAACACAATTTGCTTAGTATAAGTCAATTATGTGACAAAGGATTTAATGTTACATTTGAATCATCATTATGCATTGTTAAAAATTCTGCTGATGAAAATATAAAATTTGTTGGTCAAAGGCATAGTAACGTATACATTGTTAATTTAAATGATTTGCATGATAAAAATATTGATTGCCTAGTTGCTACAAATAATAAAACTGATTGTAATTGGTTATGGCATCGTAGGCTAGCTCATGCAAGCATGGATCTATTATCTACATTAATTAAGAAAGATTTAGTGCATGGTTTATCGAAACTAGTTTTTGAAAAAGACAAGATTTGCAATGCTTGTCAGTTTGGAAAACAAACCCGAGTATCTTTTAAATCAAAGAATTTGGTTTCAACCACTAGACCTTTGGAACTCTTGCATATGGATTTATTCGGTCCTACAAGAACAACTAGTATAGGAGGAAAAAGATATGATTTTGTTGTTATGATGATTTCTCTCGTTTCACATGGGTTTTATTTTTAAGTAGTAAAGACGAAGCTTTTCCCTCATTTCAAAAATTGTTTAAAAGAATTACAAATGAAAAGAATTCTTCTGTTTTATCAATTCGAAGTGATCATGGAAAAGAATTTGAAAATAAATCTTTGAAGATTTTTGTAATGAAAATGGAATTGAACATAATTTTTCTGCACCAAGAACACCTCAACAAAATGGAGTAGTTGAAAGAAAGAATAGAACTTTAGAAGAAATGGCTCGTACCATGTTGTGTGAGAGCGATCTCCCAAAGTGTTTTTGGGCAGAGGCTATCAACACTGTATGTTATGTTTTAAATCGTGCATTGATTAGACCTGTTTTGAAAAAGACTCCTTATAAAACTTTGGAAAGGAAGAAACCAAACATCAGTTATTTTCATGTGTTCGGATGCCATGTTTTGTTTTAAACAATGGAAAATCAAACCTTAATAAATTTGATGCCAAATTTGATGAAGGAATTTTTCTTGGTTATTCTTTGCATAGTAGAGCTTTTAGAGTATTTAACAAAAAGACTCTAGTAGTAGAAGAATCTATTCATGTTATTTTTGATGAATCTAATGATCTTTCATTGAGAAGAGAAAAGGTATATAATGCAGATGATATTGAAGATCAACTCAAGGACACCACTTTAAAGGATAAAGATGAATCAGATACTCAAGAGGTAAATGAAGAAGGGAACGTAACCTACCAGAAGCTTCATAAGGTAATGATGAATTAGAAAGAGGTTGGAGGTACATTCTCAGTCACCCTAAAGATCAAATCTTAGGTGATCTATCTCAAGGTATTAGAACTAGATCATCATTTAGAGATACTTATAATAACTTAGTATTCGTATCTAAAATTGAACCTAAATGCTATGATGATGCTAAAAATGATGTTGATTGGACAAATGCCATGCATGAGGAACTTCACCAGTTTGAAAGAAATAATGTATGGACTCTTATTGAGACCTTATGATCATCAAATTATTGGAACTAAATGAGTTTATAGAAATAAATTAGATGAACATGGTAATATAATTAGAAATAAGGCAAGATTAGTAGCTAAGGGTTATAATCAAGAAGAGGAAATTTGTTGACCAATTGATGATTTTGATGATTAACAAAACTATTTGAGTATAACAATTGAAGGCTCTAATGATTTTGATTAAGTTTTTCAGATTATAAGTCGATTGAATGATCAAAATCAGGAGTTAAATCTTGTTCTGGATCGAATCTAATGTCTAGGTAAGATTGCAGACATTAGAGTCGACTCCGAGAATCACAGAGCCGACTCCAGTATCTGGCACGGAAGTTAGAGTCGACTCCGAGACTGTTAGAGCCGACTCCAACAGAAAAGACAGAACGTTGATTTTTCTGGCCCCGACTTAGAGTCGACTCCGGGTCTGTTAGAGTCGACTCCAGAAAAGTTTCTTGTCACCCCAGAAAAGTCAGAGAGACTCCAGAATTAACGGATTAAAGTGTTTCGAGTTAGAGCCGACTCCAGAAAAGTTAGAGTCGACTCCAACCCACCTGGAACGAAAAATCAAATTGCCAGATCAGCTCTAACGGTAATATTTCTATTTTACTTTATTTCTAACGGATATATTTTGTTGCAAGGTACACTCCAACGGATAGTTTTCTTCCAAAAATGGTTTGAAAGAAATCTATAAAAAGGGAAGACTATCATTCAAAAAGAAGAACGGAAAAACAAAGAAGAAAAAACGGAAATAGAGAAATCCCAATTCAAAAATCCAAAAAGAGAGAGCCTGAATCTCAAGAGAAAAAACCTTCTAGCTCAAATCCACTCCACTCCAAAAAGCTCAAGAGGAATCCAAGGCATTCAAATCAAAGTTTTGGTGGATTTCCCAAATTGGAGAAAGAGGATCAGTTTCTTGCTTTTCAATCCTTCTCAACTGCTTCAACTGTGAAGAATCGGAGCTGAGGCTTGATTCAATCTAGCAAGGAGAAGAAGAAGAAGAAAAGAAGAAAAGCTCAAAAGCCAACCAACTACAAATCAGGCTTTTCTAAACCTTGTTCATTTACTTGATTATTTGCTCATTGAGGAGCTGTGTACTTGAAAAAAATATTTCTTTTGTTTGTGTCTAGTTCAATCTGGGGATTGAACTAGTGGAGGTAGTCTTACCTCGGTACAAGCTTGGTATAGCTTGTGTTAGGGTTTTTGTGCTGGTGAGCCCGAAAACCGGCTGGGTTCGTTGTGATCCCGGGAAAACAACAAGTTTGAGTTGTGAGCTTGTAAAACAACTCGGCTGTAATCAAGGAAGATTATAGTGTGGACCCAAGTGAATCTTGGGAGTGGACGTAGGTGTTGGATACACCGAACCACTATAAAATCTTTGTGTTTGCCGTGTCTCCTTTATCTCTATCTCTATCTCTATCTTATTGATTGTATTTTATTTTTGCATCTGCATTCACTTTCACTCACACTAAGCAAACAAATATTTCAAAAGGTTTAAATTTTTTTTAAAGAACCCAATTCACCCCCCCCCCCCTCTTGGGTTGTCATCTGGGCCAACAATTGGTATCAGAGCTAGTGCTCATTAGATTTTGATCACACGATCAAGAGCTAAAGATCCAAATGGCAGCTCAAGTTGGATCATTTGCTGAAGGTCATTCTACGAATAGACCTCCACTGTTTAATGGTTCAAATTATTCATATTGGAAAGCTAGAATGAGGATATTCATTCAAGCTTCTGACTATGAACTATGGGGTGTTATAATTAATGGACCTAGTACACCCACACATGTTATTGATGGCACTATTGTTCCTAAGCCCGAAAGGGACTGGAATGATAATGATAGGAAGATGGCACAGCTTAACGCTAAAGCCATGAATGTTTTATATTGCTCTTTAGATGCAAATGAATTTAATAGAATCTCCACATGTAATTCCGCAAAGGAGATTTGGGATAGATTAGAGGTTACCCATGAGGGTACCAACCAAGTAAAAGAATCTAAAATTAATATTCTTGTTCATAAATATGAGTTGTTTAGCATGGAACAATCTGAAACCATTGCATGCATGTATACTAGATTTACAGATATTGTAAATGGTTTAAAAAGTCTTGGTAAGACATATACTAACTCAGAACTTGTTCAAAAAATTCTTAGGTCACTACCAAGATCATGGGAAGCCAAAATGACAGCAATCCAAGAAGCAAAGGACCTCAACACTCTGCCCTTAGAGGAGCTTCTAGGATCACTTATGACCCATGAGTTGACAATGAAGCAGCACGTAGAGGAGGACACAAAGAAGAAGAAAGTGATTGCCCTCAAAGCTGCAAAAGAAGAAGAGAGCAGCAGCGATGATGATGATGATGAGACTGCTCTCTTAGCTAAAAAGTTTAAAAGATTCATGAGGAGAAAGAAACCCTTCCAAGAAGAAATTTGGAGCAAAGTGGGAAGGAGAAAAGGATAAGAACAAGGACAAGGACAAAGAAAAAGAGAAAGACCCCTTGACTTGCTATGAGTGTAATAAACCGGGGCACTTTAGGAATGAATGTCCTAAATTAAAGAAAGCCTACAAAAAGAAAAAGAAGGCTTATGTGGCGACTTGGAGTGATAGCGAAGAATCTTCTTCCGAAGAAGAAGAACAAAAGGAAGTCGCAAATGTATGTTTTATGGCGGACGACAACGATGAGGTAAGTTCCGATAACCCTTGCGATGAGTTTGCATTTGATGAATTATTTGATGCTTTTAATGAACTTGTCGGCGATTTCAAGGTTTTGAAAAAGAAATACAAGCTTTTGAAAAATGAAAATTCAACTTTCATTAAAGAAAAGGAAGATCTTAATAATGAAGTTAAGAAACTTAAATCTGAAAATGAAATTTTGGTAAAAGAAAAAGAATTAATTTCAATGAAAATGATAAACTAAGGAAAGAGGTTGAAAAATATAAGAACATAGTTGATAAGTTTACCTTAAGCTCAACTAAATTGAACATGTTATTAAATAGTCAAAAAGCAGTTTTTGACAAAGCCGGATTAGGGTATAACACTTTTAGAAAAAAAATCACTGAAAAATATTTTTGTGCGTGCTGGCCAAAGTAATTTTACATGCTTTAAATGTAATCAAAAAGGACATAAATCTTATGAATGTAAAATTCTAAAACCTAATAAAAACTTAAATATTAAAGGAAAGAAAATATGGGTTCCAAAAGGAACAGTTTTTATTGCTACTAACCATGAAGGACCCAAGAANTTTACATGCTTTAAATGTAATAAAAAAGGACATAAATCTTATGAATGTAAAATTCTAAAACCTAATAAAAACTTAAATATTAAAGGAAAGAAAATATGGGTTCCAAAAGGAACAGTTTTTATTGCTACTAACCATGAAGGACCCAAGAAAGCTTGGGTACCTAAACATAAGACTTGATCATCTTTGCAGGAGTGTCTTGCGGCCAAAAGATCAAAGCGAAAGTGGTATCTTGATAGCGGCTGCTCAAGGCACATGACGGGTGACAAAGATCAATTCATCACCCTCGAAAGCAAAAGAGGAGGAGTAGTTACATTTGGGGATAATGGCAAAGGCCAAATCTTGGGGCTTGGTAACATTCAAATAACTCCCTCCACATATATTGAAAATGTCTTATATGTTGATGGTTTGAAACATAATTTAATTAGCATTAGTCAATTATGTGACAAAGGTTTTAAAGTATCATTTGAATCTTCTATATGCACAGTTGCTAATCCCATTGATAATAGCATTGTTTTTATTGGAAATAGAAATGGCAATGTATACTTGATTGACTTAGACAATTTGTCTACTAATAATCATTGCTTAGTTGCTAATAATGCTAATATGAATGAGATTGGTTGGTTGTGGCATCGAAGATTAGGTCACGCAAGCACACACCTGATTTCAAAACTAATTAGAATGGATTTAGTAAAAGGACTACCTAAAATAGATTTTGAAAATAACAAAATATGTGATGCATGTCAGTTTGGAAAACAAACGAGAAGTTCTTTTAAATCTAAAAATGTTGTTTCAACTTCTAGGCCATTAGAGCTACTTCACATGGACCTTTTTGGACCAACTAGAACCACAAGTCTAGGAGGAAAGAAATATGGTCTTGTGATAGTAGATGATTACTCTAGATTCACTTGGGTAATTTTTAGCTCACAAAGATGAGACTTTCTCGATATTCCTGAAATTCTTCAAGAAAGTAACAAATGAGAAAAACACTACCATAGTGTCTCTAAGAAGTGATCATGGAACTGAATTTGAAAATCACTTATTTGAAAGTTTTTGCAATGAAAATGGTATTAATCATAATTTTTCTGCACCAAGAACCCCTCAACAAAATGGAGTAGTTGAAAAAAAATAGAACTCTAGAAGACATGGCCCGTACCATGCTATGTGAAAGTAAACTCCCGAAATACTTTTGGGCGGAAGCTATTAACACAGCATGTTACATCCTAAATAGAGCATTAATAAGACCTATTTTAAAGAAAACACCTTATGAATTATGGCATGATAGAAAACCCAACATTAAATATTTTCATGCATTTGGTTGTAAATGTTTTATTCATAATAATGGTAAAAATAACTTAGGTAAATTTGATGCAAAATCTGATGAAGGAATATTCTTAGGTTATTCAACAACTAGTAAAGCATATAGAGTGTTCAATAAAGGAAGTTTAATTGTTGAAGAATCTATTCATGTTTTTGATGAATCTTTAGCATCAAGTTCCAAAAGGATTGATGATGAGGAAGATACAAACATTCTCGAAAACAATCTTGAAAAACTTAATATTGATGTATCTTCAGATCATGAACAAGAAGCTAAAGATAATGATTCGCCTAATGCTGATGTTATTAATACTAATCATAATGATGTAGATCTACCAAGAGATTGGAGATACGCTTATAGTCATCCCAAGGAATTGATTATAGGTGATCCATCTCAAGGAATAAGAACTAGATCATCTATGAGAAATATTAGTAATCACCTTGCATTTGTTCTATTGAACCTAAAACCATTGAAGAAGCTGAAAAAGATAATAATTGGATGTTAGCTATGCAAGAAGAATTAAACCAATTCACTAGAAATAATGTATGGACATTAGTGGAAAGACCTAAAGATCATTCTGTTATAGGATCAAAATGGGTTTTTAGAAATAAACTAGATGAAAATGGCATAGTAATTAGAAACAAAGCTAGATTAGTTGCAAAAGGATATAATCAAGAAGAAGGTATTGATTTTGATGAAACCTTTGCACCTGTAGCTAGATTAGAAGCCATTAGGCTATTACTTGCATTTGCATGTCACATGAACTTTAATTTATTTCAAATGGATGTCAAAAGTGCATTTTTAAATGGATTAATAAATGAAGAAGTATTTGTTGAACAACCACCGGGATTTGAAGATCATGAATTTCCAAATCACGTTTTTAAATTGCACAAAGCTTTATATGGTTTGAAACAAGCACCTAGAGCTTGGTATGATAGACTAAGTAAATTTTTGATTGAAAATGATTTTACAAGAGGAAATGTTGATAAAACATTGTTTTTGAAAAGAAAAGATAAAGATTTACTTGTAGTTCAAATTTATGTTGATGACATTGTATTTGGTGCTACTAACAATCTTCTATGTCAAGAGTTTGCTAAGTTAATGCAGGGAGAATTTGAAATGAGCATGATGGGAGAACTCAATTTCTTCCTTGGACTCCAAATCAAACAAAGCAAAGAGGGAATCTTTATCAACCAAACAAAGTACACAAGAGAAATTCTAAAGAAGTTTGGTATGGAATCAATCAAACCCCTCGGAACACCAATGAGTCCTTCATGCAAGCTGGACAAAGATGAAGAAGGTAAGAAGGTTGATCAAAAATATTATCGAGGTATAATCGGATCCCTACTTTACTTAACTGCAAGTAGACCAGACATAATGTTTGCTGTTTGCTTATGTGCTAGATTTCAGTCTGAACCTAAAGAATCACATTTAATTGCTGTTAAAAGAATTCTTAGATACCTTAGTGGAACAAAAAATGTAGGTTTATGGTATTCTAGAGACTCAACATTAAATCTGATTGCTTATTCTGATTCTGATTATGCTGGATGTAAGTTAGATAGAAAAAGCACAAGTGGTGCATGCCAATTTTTAGGAAGTAACTTAATCTCATGGTTTAGCAAAAAGCAAAATTCGGTTGCATTATCTACTGCTGAAGCAGAATATGTTGCAGCTGAAGTTGCTGTGCTCAAATCCTATGGATTAAGAGACAACTTGAAGACTATGGTATCACACTTGATAAGACACCTATAAGATGTGATAATACAAGTGCAATCAATCTAACTAAAAATCCAATTCAACACTCAAGAACAAAGCATATTGAAATTAGATATCACTTTATAAGAGAACATGTTGCCAATAATGAAATTTGTCTTGATTATGTGAATACTGAAGAACAACTGGCAGATATATTTACAAAACCCTTAAGTGAAGAGAGATTTTGTTATCTTAGAGGAGAATTAGGAGTTTGTGATCCTTTGGAATAATTTTCTGAAACTCTTAAGAACAACTATCTAGATTTCATCAATTTCTTGAAAAATCTCGATATTCAATAAGGAAATCTATCTAGATCTTGATTCATTGTTTCCCCAATTGCTAAGGAACATTTATCTAGAGTTTGATGATTAATTTGAATAGTTTCAGATCCTTGAAACTTGATTTTTTATCTCTGAAACTGTTAGAGTCGACTCTAACAGTTTGTGGAGTCGACACCTTAGTTTTTGATGTTCTGTCTAAGCAATTAGAGCCGACTCCGGCTTCTGTAGAGCCGACTCTAATTCGAGCGCTGACAGACTTTCTGGTTCGGAGCCGACACCCAGTTTTCGGGAGTCGACTCTAGGTCGAACTAGGTCAAAAATAAAAAGGCGGAGTCGACCCCAAATCATTTTATCCGTCTCCCAAAACCCCTCCAAGGAGTTCCAAAGCCTTTCCAACCTCCCCAATCTTCTCAAAACCTTTGATTACACATTCCAATCAACTCAATGGCACCCAAGAGGCGCGGTTTCGTCGGAGGAGCGTCCGTTCCCACGAGGCGACGCACGATTCGGAGGCAACCCTCGCCATCCTCCTCTTCGGCCACTCAAGAAGATTCCCCTCCTTCACCCTCTTCACCCAAAGTAGATCAACTAGCCGGTAAGACTATCACAACTGGAAGGAAGGTCAACTTTGATTTCTTTGAGTCGGAGGGCTTCTCAATAGGAAGATGTTTAAAAGAAATGGGTGGGAAAAGATTTGTTCATTAGATATCCCCACTTATCCTGCCCTAGTGAGAGAATTTTACAATGATTTGAGTAGAGGAGAAGGCGGTTTAGTCAGTATTGTAAGAGGAACTAGAGTTGTAATAACTGCTGAAATCCTTGGAAATCTGTTGGAAATGCCCACAATTGGTATTATGGAATATCAGCATGATGATAGAAGTGGTGCATTGTCAAGAATGTTAGGGAGGGATGTAACCGAGTTTGAGGAAATTCTTGCTAATCAATTAAATCTGGAGCTCAGGTTACTACACAACATATGTGGAAGAATTTTATTCCCCAAAATTGGTAGATTTGAGTACGTCTCGGAGCGAGACATTCTTTTGATGGATTGTATTATAACTGGAAGGCCAGTCAACCTAGCTGGCATGATGATTGGTTATATGGCAGAGGCTGCTACAAAGAAAAGATCTACACTGCCATATGGTATGGTTCTGACATTGATCTTTAGAAGCCAAGGTGTGCTAATTATGGATAATGAACCCCTAAGGAAATTAAGGCACACTGACTATTATAGTATTTCTACTATTCATCGGATGGGCTTCAAGAAGTTAAATGGTATCTGGATGAAAGGAGGACGAGAAAAGAGCTGAGAGAGATAGAACTGAAGAGGCCAGAGTAGAAGTATCCCTGGACCATCCACTGCGGGACCATCAGTCCCTGATCCATTTATTGCGGGACCATCTACAGCTGGACCTTCAGAAGCTGGACCGAGCACAGTTCCCTCTCCTCCACATCTGTCTGTTACTGCTTCTGGGAGATTCTCTGATGAGCAGATTGGTCAGTTGAGAGCCTTGCTTGCTGAATATGACAGTCAGAGATCTCATGAGATTAATCAATTAAAAGAAGACTTCAATCAGCTAAAAGAAGAACTTAACTCGAGACTTGACATGATTTCCTTTTCCATAAGCAATTCTGTTGAATCCTTTGGTGCTGAACTTCACAAAATCTTTGAAAGGATGGAAGGCATTGCTGATGGCTCGGGATCTTATGTTCATGCAACTGGTCAACTGAAGAAGGACATTGACCTTGCAGTCTCACAGATTGAAGCTTGTCTTGAAAATTTTAAGAAATCTCAAAAAGATGATGTAATGGAAATCATAGGTCACTTGAAGAAAATTGTATTCAAACATATCTGACTTTGATTTTGATTTTGATACTCTTTTGTATCTTAGGTTCTCCAGGTTTACTTTATCTTGATAGTTTGTATTTAGGAATTTTGAGTATCTAATGTATCTCACTTTGGAATGTACTTGAATCAACTTATGTAATGTTTCTTACTTATGTAATGCAATTACACATTTTCAAATCTGTCTATGATTGACTGCTTGAATCCCTATGTCTTATTGAACCAACAATTTTTCTCTAATAACTTTCTTTATCTAATACTCTCCTTATTGCTGATAACAAAAAAGGGGGAGAGATGGTTGAATATGCAAAAAAAAAAGACTTGAAATTTAATGAGAGATGGTTGAATATGCAAAAGAAAGAAAGAAAGGGGGAGAAATGATTGTTTATGCAAAAAGAAAGAGACTTGAAATTTTAATCAGTTCAATTAAAATTCGATTTTTTTATAGGGGGAGCTATCCAATGGGGAGCTTAACAACAAGCTTAATTGCAATTTTCTGTACATTTAGTTTAAATGTTCATAATTGTTGGCTTATATAGAACTCATGCATAATTTTAAAAGTTCACTTTGAATATTGGCATCAAATCCTTCATTAAAAATGTTTTAAGCTTTAAAATGACTATAATCTTTAGTTCGAATGAATTTTTTGAATGCATATACTCAAAGTTTTTGTTATCATCAAAAAGGGGGAGATTGTTGACCCAATTGATGATTTTGATGATTAACAAAACTATTTGAGTATAACAATTGAAGGCTCTAATGATTTTGATTAAGTTTTTCAGATTATAAGTCGATTGAATGATCAAAATCAGGAGTTAAATCTTGTTCTGGATCGAATCTAATGTCTAGGTAAGATTGCAGACATTAGAGTCGACTCCGAAAAATCACAGAGCCGACTCCAGTATCTGGCACGGATGTTAGAGTCGACTCCGAGACTGTGAGAGCCGACTCCAACAGAAAAGACAGAACGTTGATTTTTCTGGCCCCGACTTAGAGTCGACTCCAGGTCTGTTAGAGTCGACTCCAGAAAAGTATCTTGTCGACCCCAGAAAAGTCAGAGACGACTCCAGAATTAACGGATTAAAGTGTTTCGAGTTAGAGCCGACTCCTGAAAAGTTAGAGTCGACTCCAACCCACCTGGAACGAAAAATCAAATTGCCAGATCAGCTCTAACGGTAATATTTCTATTTTACTTTATTTCTAACGGATATATTTTATTGCAAGGTACACTCCAACGGATAGTTTTCTTCCAAAAATGGTTTGAAAGACATTTATAAAAAGGGAAGACTATCATTCAAAGAAAAGAACGAAAAAGGACAGAAAAATAAAGAGAAAAAAAGGAAATAGAGAAATCCCAATTTCAAAAATCTAAAAAAGAGAGAGCCTGAATCTCAAGAGAAAAACCTTCTAGCTCAAATCCACTCCACTCCAAAAAGCTCAAGAGGAATCCAAGGCATTCAAATCAAAGTTTTGGTGGATTTCCCAAATTGGAGAAAGAGGATCAGTTTCTTACTTTTCAATCCTTCTCAACTGCTTCAACTGTGAAGAATCGGAGTGAGGCTTGATTCAATCTAGCAAGGAGAAGAAGAAAAGAAGAAAAGAAGAAAAGCTCAAAAGCCAACCAATTACAAATCAGGCTTTTCTAAACCTTGTTTATTTACTTGTTTATTTGCTCATTGAGGAGCTGTGTACTTGAAAAACAATATTTCTTTTGTTTGTGTCTAGTTCAATCTGGGGGATTGAACTAGTGGAGGTAGTCTTACCTCGGTACAAGCTTGGTATAGCTTGTGTTGGGGTTTTGTGCTGGTGAGCCTGGAAAACCAGCTGGGTTCGTTGTGATCCCGGGAAAACAATAAGTTTGAGTTGTGAGCTTGTAAAACAACTCGGCTGTAATCAAGGAAGATTATAGTGTGGACCCAAGTGAATCTTAGGAGTGGACGTAGGTGTTGGATACACCGAACCACTATAAAATCTTTGTGTTTGCCGTGTCTCCTTTATCTCTATCTCTATCTCTATCTTATTGATTGTATTTTGTTTTTGCATCTGCATTCACTTTCACTCACACTAAGCAAACAAATATTTCAAAAGGTTTAAATTTTTTAAAGAACCCAATTCACCCCCCCCCTCTTGGGTTGTCATTTGGGCCAACACACAGACATTTATCTTTGGCACCATCGGCTGGGTCATATCAATAAGAACAGATTAAACAGGTTAACTCAGGAGGGCATCCTTCGAGTTGATGATTATGAATCATTAACTACCTATGAATCCTGTCTTCTTGGTAAAATGACCAAGTCATCTTTTACTGGAAAAGGTGAAAGAGCTAAAGAGCTATTAAGTCTAGTACATACTGATGTATGTGGACCAATGAGCACTTGTACCAAAGGTGGATATTACTACTTCATTACTTTTACAGATAACCTTTCTAGGTTCGGTTATGTCTATCTTATGCAACATAAATCTGAATCGTTTGAAATGTTCAAACAATATCAAAAAGAAGTAGAAAAACAAACTAAAAATGTATTAAGATCCTTCAATCAGATCGAGGAGGTGAATACCTTTCCAATGACTTTGTGCATATTTAAGGAAGAATGGGATTCTCTCCCAATGGACTCCTCCAGGAACACCACAACATAACGGTGTGTCGGAAAGGAGGAATCGAATTCTGTTAGACATGGTTCGGTCCATGATGGGTTTTGCAAGCTTGCCAATAGCCTTTTGGGGATATGCATTAGAATCAGCTTGTTATAT
Organism: Calamus simplicifolius; assembly: GCA_900491605.1. Classification (NCBI taxonomy): domain Eukaryota; kingdom Viridiplantae; phylum Streptophyta; class Magnoliopsida; order Arecales; family Arecaceae; genus Calamus; species Calamus simplicifolius. The sequence continues at coordinate 605,951 of UESW01004634.1, read as the reverse complement.
TCTCAATAAGGTTCCAAGTAAGTCTGTTTCAAAAACTCCACATGAGATGTGGTATGGACATAAACCGGTAATCACCTATCTGAGAGTCTGGGGGTGTCCAGCTTATGTGAAACGTGCAAAATCAGACAAACTTGAACCCAAATCTGACAAATATTTTTTCATCGGCTATCCGAAAGAAATCAAAGGATATTACTTCTACAATACTGAAGAACAAAAGTTGTTCATTAGTAATAGAGCAGTTTTTCTTGAAAAGGAGTTCCTTAGTGAAGGAACAAATAGCTCTAATGTTGAACTTGAGAAAGTTCATCAAGTAGAAGGAACAATACAAACCAGTGAACCCTTAGAATCTGAGTTGATTAGATCAAACTCAAAACCCATTTTGGATGCACCATTAAGGCGATCTGGTAGAGTACCACATCAACCGGACAGATACTTAGGTTTTTTGGTCCAGAACGATGATCCTGTTGAACTCGATGAGAACAACGAGGATCCAATCACCTATATGGATGCTATGCAAAGGACTGACTCTAATAAATGGCTTGATGCCATGAAATCCGAACTTAATTCCATGAAGGATAATAATGTATGGACATTAGTTGACCCACCCGAAGGGATAAAACCCATAGGGTGTAAGTGGGTTTTCAAGAGGAAAAGAGGCATAGACGGAAAGGTTGAGACCTATAAAGCACGTCTGGTTGCCAAGGGGTATCATCAACGTTATGGTATTGACTATGATGAAATATTTTCTCCTGTGGCAATGCTGAAATCCATTCGGATTATGCTAGCTATAGCAGCACACTTAGATTATGAGATTTGGCAAATGGATGTTAAAACTGCTTTTCTAAATGGTGATTTAGAAGAACAGGTGTATATGATACAGCCTAAAGGTTTTATATCTAAAGATGAGTCTAAAGTGTGCAGGCTACAGAAGTCTATTTATGGACTTAAGCAAGCATCTAGGAGTTGGAACATACAATTTGATAAAGTGATCAAATCTTATGGCTTTATTAAGAATAAAGAAGAACCTTGCATTTATAAATGGGCTAACGGTTCCGTTATTGTATTTCTTGTATTATATGTGGATGACATTCTCTTAATCGGAATGATGTCCCTGCATTACAAGAAATAAAGACATGGTTATCATCACAATTCTCCATGAAAGATCTGGAAGAAGCATCATACATCCTCGGGATGAAGATATATAGAGATAGATCTAAGAGGATGCTTGGTTTATCCCAATCTACGTACATTGACACAGTGCTAAAGAGGTTTAGTATGGAGAATTTCAAGAAAGTCTATCTTCTGATAGGCCATGGAATTCATCTTTCTAAGAAGGATTGTCCGACAACTCCTAATGAAAGAGAACGTATGAGTCGAATTCCATATGCTTCGGCAGTAGGATCGATTATGTATACCATGACATGTACAAGACTAGATGTGGCATACTCACTAGGAGTAGTGAGTAGATACCAATCTGATCTAGGAGAAAAACACTGGCAAGTTGTTAAGACAATCCTTAAGTATTTGAGAAATACTAAGGACCAATGGTTAGTCTATGGAGAATCTGATTTGAAACTTGTTGGATATATTGATTCCAGTTTCCAATCAGATCATGATGATAGCAAAAGTGTATCAGGTTTCGTGTTTATCCTAAATGGTGGAGCTGTTTGCTGGAAAAGTTCCAAGCAACATACAGTGGCAGATTCGGTGTGCGAGGCAGAGTACATCGCTGCATCAGATGCTGCGAAAGAAGCTATGTGGCTGCAAAAGTTTATCTCCGAGCTTGAAGTGGCACCTTCCATAGATGGACCAGTCCTGTTGTACAGTGACAGTACTGGTGCCATAGCTCAAGCAAAGGAACTACGAGCATATCAGCACACCAAGTACATACTGCGTCGGTTTCATTTATACAAGAGATTGTAGACCAAGGTGACATAAATCTTCAGAAGATTGATGGAAAGGAAAACCTAGGTGACCCATTTACTAAAGCACTCAGCATCAAGGAGTTTGATGACTATAAATTGAAGATGGGTATTAGATACTGTAATGAGTGGCTTTAGGCTAAGTTGGAGTTTGTTGGGAATTGTATCCTAAAGCCAATCTTTTGATGATTGTGCTGATGTAAATTGTATATAAATTGATATATTAATAAAAGTTATTTGGCAGTTTATTCATTACAAGAACATCTTCTTAAAACTCCTAATAGTAATGAAGCCCTCAGGATCTTCCTTCACGATAAAGGAGGATTTATCTTTGAAGGTCCTTAAAAGAGTTCGCGACCAAATGATATACTATGACAGGGCCATAGCACTATCAATTATAGGACGTTGTATATCATATTTGTTGGTTGTCCTCTTAACCAAGGAGTGTAGAGACACTGGTATGACATACAGGTGAAAGTGTAGGAGTACATTTCACCGAACGTGACTCATTTCCGGATACTCTACTGTCAAGAGTTAATCCGAGAAGATATAGGTATAAGTATCCTTTAGACCTGAAGATCAGAACCAGTGGCTTACAAAAAACTCATTGTACTTAGGTGCTGGACCACTTGGATTTCTAATCCAGCTACGAAAGGTTACTGGGTGCAGTCAAGTACTTGTGGTAGTCAGTTATGGATCAAGATGGAATTTGACCTATCCCGTTAAAAGAAGAAATGCTTGTGTTTCAATTTAGCAAGACCTTGGCCAATGCACTTCATGTGAAAGTCACATGATCACTAAAATTGAAATCACTTTATGGATTTGCTATTTAGAGTTGACAGGCTCTTAAGCCATCCTTAGCATTTGTGGTCAGAGGATGAATTATATGGTAACTATTTCTTAGGGTTCTTGGAGTTTGCTCGGCAACTCTTCGACCTATCCAGACATCGGGTTCCATTGCTAGATGGGCACATCGATTAGTATAGAAAATTGTTTCTATGCTACCGGCTTAGGTTCAAACCTAGAGAGTCATACGCATAGAAGTTTCCTAGGATGATCTATTTGCTGATCAACGATTGAGAATCGTATATGATTTAATTAATCAATTTGATTGATTGAATTATCTCAATTGGATTAAGTACAAGTGAATAAGATTCAATTTGGTTTAAGTCTACTAGAAGGACTAATCAATTTCAAATATTGATTTGAAATTAGATTTGATTTGGATTTAAATAGATTCAGGATTAGCCAAATTTGATTTGGGCTAGGACCATGATCTATATTGGTTTAATCCAATAAATTCAAATTAGCTTAAAACCAAAAATCCAAACCCCATGTGTGAAAAAGGTTTTCTCGCATGATGAGATAACTAAAATCTCATAAGAAATTAAATTCTCATGCAGAATTTAATTTATAACTTTTAGTCTTCTTCAAATGATTCCAAAGTTCAAGAAAAATAAATTTTGCTAAAAGGTGCCTCTTTGGAAGAGCACTCCACACAACTCTCCGTGCATTGATAAGTGTGTGAATTAATGTGTCTATTTGAAAGAGCACTCCACACAACTCTTCGTGCATTGACAAGCGTGTGAATTAATATGCCTCTTTGGAAGAGCACTCCACACAACTCTTCATGCATTGATAAGTGTATGAATTTAATATGTCTCTTTGGTTTTCACACAAATAGTGGAATTCTAAATGTTAGAATTCAATAGGCTGGCTAATATGAAACTATAAATAGAGGACATCCCTCACCAGATAACATAACACAAGATCAAAAGAGATCAAAAATTCTAAACAGTTAAACCAAGTGTTACAGTTCTAAGAGTTAGAACAGAAATTCTGGTGTGATTTTAATGTTAGCAAAAGCTTGGTGGATCTTGGAGGAAGATTCAAGTGGAAGAATTCAAGATCAGCAAAATTATTTTTCCGCTAGCTAGCACTCCCGGGAATCCGATCATTCGAGGGCTTCACGTGGACAATACTAGAGGTCGGACGATTGAACGGCTGCAGAGCATAAAGGATTTACCTACTGTTCTTAAGGTGAGTGATTTGATCCTTAGATCTTAAGGCAGGCTTCAAGATGAGTAGTATGACTTCTCATCTTGAAGATTAAGATATGATCTTAATTATTTAATTTATATACAATACTTAGATCAAATGATCTTATATTATAAGGCAAAGATATATCTTGATGCATGTTAGAAAGATTAATATGTAATCTTTAAATTTCCGCATTGATAATTGTTATCAAATTTTAAAATATGCATGCCTCGGGGATTAACTCTCCCAACAATAGGTACCTTAAGAAGTTAAAAAATAATGTGCGTAATAAGGCAAGGGTTGAAGGTTCTATATACAATGCACACTTAGTTGAAGAAGTTTCAGCTTTTGCTTCTCATTACTTTGAGAGTCATGTCCATACGAGGAGCCAAAATCTTGATCGTAACGATGACGTATGTGTGGACGAAGGAGAACCTAATGACAGTAGAATATTAATTTTTAAAGGTATCGATCGTTCATTTGAGGCAGAAGTCAAGAGATTTGAGGGATGTGGTGTATAATGCAGCACATTATTACTTCCTAATGAACTGTAAAGAAGTCGATCCATACATTGAGTAAGTATATACTTCAATGCTTAATTAGAACTTCCACTTTAAATTATAATATACCATACTATTTAATTGCTAACAAAAGTTTTAATTGTTATCGTACTTTAAGGATGTATTGTGATAGATAATGATAGATGAATCCCAACATCAGTCAAATTGCCATTGGGCAGAAGTTAGAAATGGAGTTCGCTTACTAGTTTTATGAATATGTGAGTAGTATCACTCAAGCAATCGCAATAATGTCTTTTATTTTTGAATTGGTTGTGAATAGCTTATTAATTTATAGGTAAACAGTCCATAGTTCACAACCGATAATATTTTTATTAAATATCTAGCGCAATGACCATTAAAGACCGTAACAACCTCTACTAGCTATTTTGTTAATGGGAATAAATTTCAAATTGAACGACTAGCATTTTCAAGAAGCACACTTAACTGGAGCATGTGTGTTAAAGGAGAAAGTTTTAGAGCAAATATGCAGGATTATTATGGAAAGTTAGTAGAGGTGGTTAAAGTTGAATATTTCGGTTGGCCTATAAAATGAACCGTATTGTTTTGTTGCGAGTGGTTTGATCCGACAGTTCCTGTGGGTAAATGGGTTCATAACGACTACAATCTAGTTGAAGTCAACCATCGCTGAAGATTACATAAATATGAACCATTCATCCTTGCATCCCAAGCTCAGCAAGTGTTTTACTGGGGATATCCAAGTTTGCGCAACAACAAGCGAGATTGGTGGGCTGTTTCTAAAATCGTCCCACGTTCAGCAATCATATTAGAGAAGAGTTCATCAAGTCAATCAACTGAGTGCCCTGCATTTCAAGGGGATAAGATGAAAATGCATGCAATTGAGGACGGCACAAGGGCTCCTGAAACATCAGTTAGTGATCCAAATGATGATGTCCAAGAAATTGAGGATGGAAATGTCGATTTCCTTCCGATGATAATGATACTTAATCACAATCTGATACAGCATTGGATGTTGAACCAACATTTGATGAAACAAATGACACTGATTAAACATAGAGGTTTATTCAATTTTAATTATTTTTATAAGTGTTAAATTTTTGCATATTCAATCATTATTCGTAACTATATTGCATGAATCTTTAGTATTTTTAGTATGACGAGCCGAGATAGATCTACCGCCGATGGACAGAGCGAGCAGAGACGTAGCCCTGCCGCATCAGATCACATGACCATTGGAGATGGACAGTTCAGATCTACAGCCTTCGAGTCTCATAGCCGTTCGGCATAGACCTCTGAGAGTTCTTCTTATACCGGCCGCACCGTACTTCGACTGGATGCTGATGGGTTGTAAGTATATACTAATTGTAAATATATGTTTATATTTTAAAGTTAATTACTTATAAATATGCATTTTTTATATCTTTATTAAGCAGCATTCTGTATTGAGCTGGATCAGCTCCATATTCCAGAGGCATGCTGATCCCAGTGGCTACGATTGACACCATGTATCTGCGGCCATGAGGGAGTTTTATTTTTAGAGCTTTAGGTAAACTTATTAAATATAATTTATCACTAATATAAATTTTTTTAATCTTAATATATTCTTAAACTAATTATTTATTTCAATGCAGAAAAAGTTTATGTGGGACCCTGCCATCCATGATGCCGTTAGGGCAGTATGGAATGCTCTTGCGGTATGCCGATACTCTGACATGCTTCATCATTAGAGGAGATCGGGTGAGCATCCTGTGTATGTGCCGAAGGGTATTTGGCATGACTGGCAGTAGGAGTGGCACTCTGAGGCCTGGCAAAGGAGATCCGCATCAGCCACCATGAACCGTCGATCCGAGAAGGACGGTCGTGGCACGGGTCTCTCCTGCCACATACGGGATCCATTTCGATTCAGGAGCACAGACGCCATATGGTAAGAAAATATAAATAATTTAATTACTAATTTAGTTATTTGCAAATACTTATATTTATATCATTTCTTCTGCTTTTGTAGTCTGAGCACGATGGTAGAGATCCTGGTGAGTTTCGCCTATTTAGGGCGACACACACTAGGAAGGACGATTCCTAGGTCGATGCACAATCGTAGAAGGTTGCAGTAAGAAATTAGCTTTATATTCTATCTATTTAATTTTTAAATTTTATTCAGGTTCATATATTGATTCATTTATCATTGATTCTATAATTTAAAGGCACAAGTCGAGAAGCTTCAATTCCAGGCATCACAGGTCGACTTCACTGATGAGGGGCCGCTCATCAAACTCTCACCACAGAAGAGTCAACGTATATTTTTGGAAGCTGTTGGTGCCCAGCCGCGAGACCGTAGGGTCTATAGTCTGGGCACTAAAGCTTCTAGATATTTTCCCCATCAGGGCTCCAGTTCGCATTATTTTAGCAAAATTCTTACCAAGCATTTAGATGACATTCGAAGATCTATTACGGAGGAGGTTCGACAGGAGTTTGACCAGCGCATGGAAGGCCTTCAACAGGAGCTTGCAGACATAAAAGAGAAGAAGATGCAGGATTTGGTTTGCCTCATATCGCAGGGTTTATTCCAGCCTCCGCAGCCTTTCCGTGATCGTGATAGTGCATATTCTTGATGTATTTTTTTCTTTACTTCTTATGTTTTGTATATAAAATTTTAAATTATTAATATATTAAATTTCTATATATTATTAAAAAATTTATGATGAATGTTTTGATCAATCTTTTTAAAATTTAGTGATAATATTTCAATCAATATTTAAATGCAATGAAATTGTATAAAGAAGTTTAGTTTATAACATTTTAAATTTAATTAAAAAAATTAATTAGCAACGCTATTGCGATGAAAGTTTATCGTCGCAATTATTTTTTAAGAAAATTAAATTATTAAAATTGCATCGTTGCGTCGCAATATTGCGATGCAATCGGGAGTCGCTAATGCATCGCTAAATTGCAACGACTTCGGTTTAGTCACAAAATAGTAACGCATTTTTTTGCATCACTAGGCGCCGCTATTTAGCGACGATTGCTCGTTGCGACATGGTTCACAACGATGCCCAAATTGCATAGCTAATGCGTCGCTAAATGGATATAGCGACGCATTAGCAAAGCAATTTGATGTCACTAAATTTGATTTTTCTTGTAGTGCGAGGGGCTATCTTGTTGAGACCGATTGGCTGTCTTGCCAAGGCCGATTGGTTGAGGCTGAGTGGTTGTCTTTCCGAGGCCGACTAGCTGAGGCCGATGGGCTATCTTACCGAGGCCGACTAGCTGAGGCCGAGGGCTATCTTGCCGAGGTCGATTGGCTATCTTGCCAAGGCCGACTGGCTGATGCCGAGTGGCTTAGGCTGAGGCCGATTGGCTATCTTGCCGAGGCCGAGGGCCAACTCCAAAGGCTGAGACCAAGTCAACGCTTGTGGTGGCGCTCTTGATAAGGATAAATACCTTTAAAATCTGATAAGGAAAGGCTTCCTCTTTTTTGACTCTTTCCAACTTTTGGATTCCCGAAGACAAAGAGCCAGTTGAAGAAAAGGGTCGTTTGGACGGCGAGTGGTGGTGCTCTTGCTAGTGAACTTTTGCTCTTGCTGTTTTTGCTAATGAGCTTGAGCTTGAGGTTGCTCTTGCTCTTAAGCTTAATGGCGGTAAATCTCTTGGCGGGGAGATCTTCCACTAATGGAATGTTGGCTGGCCTTAGCAACAACTAAAGAGGAAGCAAAAGCTTTGCTTGCTGCTGTGTAGCCATGAAATATTGCTTCTGGAGCTTTTGAAAAGTTGCCATTAATGCTTGGATTTGTAGGGTGAGAGTGGCATGTTGTTTTGCTTGAATGGCATGAGGTAGCGGTGATGATGGAGTAGAGCGGCCTACATTTTATTGCTCAGCTTGTTGAGGGTGTCCCCCAGCATGACTGGCAGAAGCTACTTGGGCTTTATCATCACCATCTTTTTTGATCCACCATTTTGACCTAAGAGGAATGAGGATCTGGAGGCTAGCATCACTAACGATCCATGCTCTGCCCTCCCTACCTGGTGAACCAATCTGTTGTAGCCAAATCACCCCCTTCGAGCGTCCACGAGCGTCCGGTCACCTTCTTCAGCGAGCTCGGGATCTTCCGGTGAGCTTCTCGTGCTTGGGAGCCTGCAAACAAGTCTCGGGGACCGAAGATTCTGGCAGGAACCCTCCAGCGCTCAAGTCAGTGCTTTAAGCAATAGCCGTAAGCTTTAGAAAACTCGAAAGAAAGAAGAAGAGGAGAGAGGCTTAGAGCCGTGCTCTCTGTGAGCGTTTGGGAGTGTTGTTATGGTTTGTGGTTCTTGGAGTTACCTGGTCGGGGGTCCTACTTACCCTTTTTATTGAAGCTTGAAGTCTCTTAGACTAGCTTGGAGCATGGTCACTTGTTAGAGCATTTATAATGGTGGCAGCAATGGCAAGGCTTGCTTCCTTCTTTAGCATGTCAGAGCTGCAGGCCGTGTCCCATCAGAGTAGATGGCTGCAGCTGGTTGGTGGGTGCTGCTTGACTTGAACAACTATTGCAGGCTGCTGCAAGGCGTGGGCGGCCGTTATGACATTTACCAGATGTGTCCCCCATGCCACCCTTCTGGTGGCCGAGGCTGTCTTGTCGAGACCAACTAGCTGAGGCCGAGCCGATTGGCCGAGGCCGAGGGACTATCTTGCCGAGGCCGACTGGCTGTCTTGCCGAGGCTGTCTTACCGAGGCCGATTGGCTGACTTACCGAGGCCGACTGGCTGAGGCCGAGGGGCTGTCTTGCTAAGGCCGACTGGCTGTATTACCGAGGCCGAGGGCCGACTCCAGTGGCCGAGACCTAGTCTAAAGGCCAAGGCCGAGGGGGCCGACTCTAGAAACAACTGGTCCAACCCTGGTAAAATTGCCGTTGCCCATGGGGCTCATTGACCCCATCAGAGTCAATGCTACTTCCACAAAGGAAAGAAGAAAGTTTTTAGTCCAAATTGTAAATTAGGTCTTATTCCAATGGTCCTCTCTCTCTCTCTCTCTACTTAACAACTAAGGTGCCATTTTATCTACAAGTGCTATGTGCCCGAGCAACCAAGTGCTTATTAGGATCGCCAACAACCAAAGCAGAGTGCAACTTGGTTGATAAGATGAAACAACAAAGTAAAGAGCTCGACCAATCCAAGAATCTTATATGCTTCCTTTTCTTCGCTGCTACAGTTGAACAATGTTCTTCTCTCAATGTGCGCAGAGAAAGCAGAGAAATTTCTACATTGACACCAAATTTTTTGCCTTCCGTTTGCAGCAGGAATTAGAATTCCTGCGATGCCTCACCAACTGGATTCATTTGAGAGTTTTTCAGGTGATGCAAAGTTTTTCAATTTGCTTGTCAATGAATTGGATCAGAATGCTCTAATGGCTATATATAGTTCATAATTAAGCTGCGGGCTTAATAGAATCTGTTCTCCGTCCGGTTATTTGAAGCTTTAATGCAAGAAATAACTCATCAGTTTCGACTTGTAGATGGATCATTAATATTAATTACATTATTCTTAACTAAATATGTTTATATTTCCTTTATATTACATGCCACATCATTTTTTAATATTTTTGCTGGACACAGTAATTAAGTATAGGCTTAAGGCTGTAAGTTTCGACGGCCGCTAGCCAGGCTTTGGGTTTGTCTTGTTCTGTTCCAAACCATCGGTAATCGACCCTTGTCTCCTCTAAAATGCTGAACTTCCATATGTATAGCAGTTGCATCACAAAATGTAATTGGACATCAAAAGGAGCATTTAGATTTAAGGTGATGGTTGGGATCAAAGACATGATTCAACTCAATTCAATTCAACTCATCTAAGCCTTTTTCCAACTACATGAGGTTGGCTACATGAATCTGCTTTCTTTAGTAGATTTATATTTTAAGGTATCGGATAAAGTTTTATGCGAGCTGTCAGCTACATAACGCAACCATCATTTATCAAATTCATGTTTTAGTAGATTCATATTTTATGAAATCAAAGATATGATCCGGATGCGAAATGGTGTGACGATTACGTTTGCAATGAATACATTTGAATGAAGGAATTTAAAATTTCATGATTTATCAAATTCTATTATTTAATTTATAAGGAGAGAGGGATACATTCGGATCATTTTCTAGGGCATTGAGATCTCTAAAAAAAATGATAATTTAAAAATCAACATGAAGAAATGGATTTTAATAAAAAGTCATGTTAAAATCTCATGCTAAATCTATTTTATTCCAAAATTGTTATATAGTTTGATTAAATCTTTAGTAAAAATCCATCTTGAAAATCCACATAGGATTGTATATTAAATTAAAAAAATCTTCTAATTTTCATAATTTTTAGATTTTGATTATAGCCTTGGAGATATGCCTTTGAATTGTTGGAGGTAGCTCTTACTTTCCCACGTTCCACCGACCTTGTTGAAAGAAGAGAATTTGATAATGTGGTTTTTTAGCTCTTTTCTCGTACTATTTTCTTTGCTCAGAGTCCTCCCCGACCAAAGAGAACGATTTGAGGAGACAATCTTCCACATAATCCGCTTTAACTTTGTCAAATGCCACGGCCTATTTCACGCTGTTATAAAAGGTTGTCATTCATCTCCTCTCCCTCGTTTTTTTTTTTTTTTTTTCCCAATCTTAGCGGATAATACTGTGATAGATCCCACGTTTGCAGAATCTACAAAAAGAAATCTCCAATGCTTCGTTTCGTGATTATTAAAATACGAAGACAATGTATCTATGACCTTTTCATGTATGATTGTGGATATAATTCCTATGAATATAATTACTAGGTAATTTATGAACTGTAATTTAGCTCTAATCCTTTGCCGCAAAGAAATATTAACCAGTAAAAGGACATCAAGCGAACAGAAAAGATATTTCAAACAATGGTTGAGAGGCAAATGAATATTGAAATGGGGAAACGGCAGAGTGCAGCAAATAATCTCGGAGAGACCAATATAAGAAACACAAATTATAAGAATCCTCCTCTTATTGAGTTCAAAGCGAGCTTGAGGGCTCGTACGGAGTCTTGAGGATTTAAAATCCAAAAAAACTTTAAATCACGGGACGAAGGATCAGCCTAGGCTTATAAATTTATGTGGCATATTTTTATTGTCGATGTAGTAGTGTAACATTCCAAGCCCATCTACTAGTTCAATTAACGTATTAGCGGGGTTCAAATCACATGGCTTAAAAACTCGAGTAAAAGTTATTGGTAGTAGGTGAACTTGGACTATATGCACATAAGACATTTCTTTTCCATTCGATATGGGACTATTTTGAAGTATTACAATATCTTCCCTTATAATACGACATTCTCATCTCACATCACAAGCGAGGATGTCACGCATCACAAACTAGCTAAAATCTATATCGAAGTGGATCATTGGCACTACAAGGGTAGCTCCACGCTCTTTTCTCATACCCATCAACTTCTGCACACTCAAATTGGCTCTAATACCATATGTAATGCTTCAAGTCCACCTACTGGTCCACTTGACCTATTAACGAGCTGAAACCATATGACCCAAAAGCTCGAGTGAAAGTTAATGGGTAGTAAGTGGACTTGAGTTATAAGCATATAAAACTTTCTTTTCCATCGCATATGGAACTATTTGCGAGATATTACATTCTTTCCTTTTTATAATGCGACGTTCACGTCGTATGCCACAAGTTAGCCATAATTCATCCTCAAGCCAGGTCATTGGTGCTGCAAGAATGACTCTATGCCATTGATGGGAAAGAATCCGTGTACGGGCAAATACAGCAGAACGTAATTCGTAGCGGAATAATAAATAAAATGCGTAAACCACACCATCACAGAAACACCAAGATTTACGTGGAAAATCCCTCCAAGATAAAGGGAAAAAACCATGGCAAGCCAGAGAAAAAGATCCACTGTAGAATAATAAATATCCAAGTCTCAAAGTCTCTTACAAGGACTTGAGAAACAATCACAAGAGAATAATAGGGATATAAGGATTACGTCACCAAAAAATACGGTCTCCTGCGTTACCTCCTTATTTTCTTCCCTTCTCTTCTTCTTCTTCCCTTGTTTTTCTTCTGCAGCACATTCACGTGATTCCTGAAGTGGAAGTCCTCCCACGTAGTCAAGCACCAAGCAGCAACCCTTCCTTCTCTTCCCCTAGCAATCTAATCTCCTAGAAAAAAGAGAAATACCCGCTACCTTCTCTACCTCTTTTTCCCAGACGGCTGCTCCTTGAAAAAGAAAAAACCAAAAAGGAAGGCGGCTGCTCTCCCAAAAAACCAACTAAGGAACCGTGGAAAAGAAGTCACGCCATGCTTTTAGCCCTAATGGGCTGAATAAGTGGGCCATGGGCCCGACAACCTCCTCCTTCAGCCCATAAGGGAGGTTGTCTCATGCTTCTTTAGTGTGAAATCATGCCGACCAGCTGTCGGCATATCTCTTGCCTTTCTTTTGACAAGGTCTTTGTCAACATGTCTACCCCATTTTCATCTGTGTGAATTTTCTAAAGCTGTAACTGCTTCTCTTCAAACACATTTCAAATCTAATGGTATCTGACATCTATATGCTTTGACTTGGAATGAAAAGTTGGGTTCTTGCACAAGTGGATGGCACTCTGGCTATCATAATGTACCACATAATTTTTCTGTTTTAGCCCTAATTTATGTAAGAATTCTTTCATCCACAGCATCTCCTTACAGACCTCGGTAGTAGCAATATATTCTGCCTCTGTGGTGGAGAGAGCTACACACCTTTGCAATCTGGATTGCCATGACATAGCTCCCCCTGCAAAAGTAAGTATGAAACTTGATGTGGACTTCCTTGTATCAATATCTCTCGCCATATCTGCATTTGTGTAACCAATCAGCACAGGTGGACCACTCCCAAAGCTTAAACAAACTTTGGAGCTTCCTCTGAGATATTTGAAGATCCACTTCACTGCTGCCCAATGCTCTTTCCCTGGATTTACAAGAAATCTGCTAGCAACACCCACTGCATATGCGATGTCCGGCCTCATACATACCATCGCGTACATCAAACTTTCAACTGCTGAAGTATAAGGAACCTTCTTCATTTTCTCCTTCTCCTCATCACTTGAAGGATTCTCCTCTGAGCACAACCTGAAGTGACCTGCAAGAGGAGAACCAACTGGCTTTGCATTGCTCATACTGAACCTATCCAATACTTCTCAATGTACTTTTCCTGTGACAACCATATTTTCTTGGTTCTTCTATCATAGAAAATCTGCATACCCAGTATTTGCTTTGCTGGTCCCATATCCTTCATTGCAAATGAATGGCTCAGCTCCTTCTTCAATCTGTCAATCATAGACATATCTTTTCCAAGGATAAGCATGTCAACAACATAAAGTAGGAATATGACAAAATCATCACTAAGCCATTTGATATACACATAATGATCTGAAGCCATTCTTTTGTATCTATTTTCAGCCATAAATGAATCAAATTTCTTGTACCATTGTCTTAGAGCTTGTTTCAGCCCATACAAGTTTTTTTTTAATATGCAGACAAGATTTTCTTTACCTTTGATTTTGAAGCCTTCTGGTTGCTCCATATAGATTTCCTCCTCCAAATCATCATGAAGAAAATCTGTCTTCACATCTAACTGCTTAACCTCCAGGTCTAGACTAGCAGCAATACCTAAACCAACACAAATTGAAGACGTTTTAACAACAGGAGAAAAAATCTCTTCAAAGTCAATACCTTTCTTTTGACCAAAGCCTTTCACAACCAATCGGACCTTGTACTTTGGTTGAGAACAATGCTGTTGAGTCTTTAACCTGAAAACCCATTTGTTCTTTAAAGCCTTCCTTCTTTTTGGTAGTTCCACTAAATCATATGTGTGGTTCTTTTGTAAGGCATCCATTTCTTCTTGCATACCTACTAACCACTCCTTTTTCTGCTCACTTTCAACTGCCTCCTGGTAACATTCTGGTTCACCTACATCAGTAAGCATTATATATTTATCTATAGAATACCTTTTGGAAGGTTGACGTTGTCTGGTAGATCTTCTCAGCTGAGGCTCTGTAGGAGGTTGCTTCTGATCTCCTTTCTGCTCAACATGTCCTACAGGTGAGTTAACATCTGCTCCTACACTATTTTCTTGCACATCTCCCCCATCACCATGATATGCTAGAGGAGTAACTGGATCACAGTCTGTTAATCCTCCTGCAGAAGACTTGACTGACACCTCCTTCTTGAAGTTTTGAAGGGTTTGATCTTCAAAAAATACCACATCTCTACTTCTGAACACCTTCTGCCTTTCTGGATCCCATAGTCTATAACCAAACTCATCATGTGAGTAACCAAGCAAAGCACATTCTTTTGTCTTACCATCCAGCTTGGAGCTCTCAATGTTTGAAACATGTGCAAATGCACGGCAACCAAACACTCTCAAGTGCTTATAAGAGACATCTTTCCCTGACCATACATGCTCTGTAACATCACCATTTAGAGCTGTACATGGTGACCAGTTTATTACATCAATTGCTGTCTTCAATGCCTCATCCCAAAATCTTTTAGGTAAATTAGACTGTGAAAGCATACATCTGATCTTTTCCATGATGGTACGGTTCATCCTCTCTGCAATTGCATTATGCTGAGGAGTACCAGGAACTGTCATCTCATGCTGAATGCCATGTGATCTGCAATAATTATCAAATAACCCTGTGTACTCACCACCATTATCTGACCTTATGCATTTCAATTTCTTTCCTGTCTCTCTTTCAACTCTGGCATGAAACTCTTTGAAGACATTAATAACTTGATCTTTGGTCTTCAAACCATAGACCCAAACTTTTCTGAAAAAATCATCTATAAAAGTGACAAAATAAAGTGCACCACTGATACCTGGAACATAGATCCACCAAGAGTTTTTATCCTCAGAGGACTACAAACATCTGTATAAACACGATCCAAAACATGCATTTTTCTAGACAAAGCAGGACTAGCAAAAGAAACACTATGTTGCTTGCCAACCAAACAATCAACACATGGGTTCAGATGTAACCTTTGAAGTCTGGTAGAACTTCTCCCTTGAAAAGAACTTGCAGCCCCTTCTCACTCATGTGTCCCAGTCGTTTATGCCATAACTCCATGCTAAAGTCTTTCTCTGTAGCATTCAACTGTTCACCATAAGCTTTAGCCTGCAACCTATATAAAGTGTGACATTTCTTTCCACTGGCTATAACAAGTGAATCTTTACTGAGCTTTCATTGCCCTTTATGAAATTTGCTATTAAAGTCTTCATCATCAAGTCTTCCAACTGAGATTAAATTTAGCCTCAAGTTAGCCACATGCCTTACATCCTTGAGTACCAACTTACAGCCAAGATTGGTCTTCATGTGGATGTCACCCATGCCAATGATGTCTGCTGTGCCTTGATTTTCCATCTTGACAATACCAAAATTTTCAGTCCTATAAGTAGAAAAAAAACTCCCTCCGTGGTGTAGCATAGAGATGGGCGCTGGGTCATGCCTGGCACGGCACGGCCCAGGCCCATCGTGCCTAAAAAATTTTCTTGCCGTGCCGTGCTTGGCACGGCCCATTAACAAATGAGTCGTGTCAGGCATGGCCGGTAAAAAAAATTTTAAATTCGGCACGACCCGTGACCCATCTTGAAATGGGTCACAGGCCGTGCCAAAACAGCCTTCTTGGACCGTTTTGGGGGCCGTTCTATGGCACGACTGGTGCCAAGGTGCACCGTGCGCCTAGGCACTGGCTGGTGCCTAGGCACCAGTAGGGCCAATGCCCCAATAACGGCTATATAGCCATTTTTTAAACGGCTATATAGCCATTTAAAAAAGTAAAAAATGGCTATATAGCCGTTAATGACTATTGGGAGGGGTTTAGACCATTTTACCCCTCCCAACAGTCATATAACAGCTATATCAAAGGGTAGTTTTGAAAAAAAAATTAAAAATTCTATAAATAGATGAACTCTCCTTCATTCTTACCACACCAAACCAACTCATCTATTACTACTATTTCTCTCTTTCAGCAAGTGCTCAAGTAGATTAACAATTTAAATTTTAGTTTGCAAGTGTTCTTACAAGTGGCAAGTGCTCAAGCAAGTAGTCAAGTGCTATAAGGTCAATTATTGTTGAGAGGCGAGAGTGCAAGAGGAAGCTCACAAATCTCGGCTCCATGCCTCCACCTTTGATCTTTTCTCAATTCCTTTTTGTGGGTTAGTTTTTATTTTTTTACATTTATTAATTAAAAATTTTAGATATGGCATCTTTTAAGGAAAGTAATTTTAACATGCACGCTTTTTCTTAGGGTGAGGAAACTAATACCCAAGGACCCCAACCCCAATCCCAACTCCAAGTTCCATCTAGAGCTAGTGTCAGTGAGTGTCAAACCTCTTCTTGTAAGAGGACTAGTAATGTTTGGATTGATTTCGATAGAATTATGGTTGATGGAGTCTATAAAGCAAAATATAAAAATTGTGCAAAACTTTACAGTTGTTCTAGTACTGGGGGAACAGGGCATCTAAGAAGACATCAAGAGAGTCATAGGATGCATGATTCCCGTCAGCAAGGACTCCTTAATATACAAGAGGGATCACTTGTAGGCAATTTTGCATATAAACACAAAAATCAAAAAAAATTACACGTAAAATAGATAGTTCAAGATGAATTACCTTTTAGTTTATCTGAATCTTATAATTTTGAAAGATATGTTCAATTAGGCCTACAACCTGCTTATAAAAGAACTAGTAGTCGTACTTTTAGAAAAGTGACTATGGCAAACTTTTTAGCAATGAAACAAAGTTTAACGGAAAGCCTCTCAAATTTAAATGCTAGAATTTCTTTAACTTCTGATATTTGATCGGCATCTGCAAGTAGTAATTGTTTTATTGCTGTTACTGCTCATTATATTGATAATGATTGGCAATTAAATAAATAAATTATTGCTTTTCGTGCTTTTGATTTTCTGCATTCAGGACAACAAATTTAAATATTATTTATCAAACCACATGCTCATATAATATTAATAATAAAATAATGTCAATTACTTTTGATAATGTAACTAATAATAATTCTGCTGTTGCATTATTAAACAACTCTTTGCATCCCATTTTAGATGGACAATTATTTCATATTAGATGTGCATGTCATATATTAAATCTTTCTGTTCAATCTGGCATAAACATAATTCAAGAGGTTATTTTAAAAATTAGAAATGCAGTTTCTTTTATTCATGCTTCAAGGTCAAGACTTCAAGAATTTAAACAATTATGTGTAGATCATGGTAAACATTTTAAAAAATTTAAACTTGATATAATAACTCGTTGGAATAGTACATATGCCATGATACATGATGCATATCCATATAAGAACTTATTAAGTGCTTATATTAATGAGCGTGGATTAGGATTTACATTGACTGAAGCTGATTGGAATCAAGATAAAATTTTAGAAGATTTTTTGGTTACTTTTTATGATGCTACAAATGTTCTTTCAGGTATTTATTATCCAACTTCTTATTCATTTTTATAAAAAGCATATGTAATTAGTGAAAAATTTAAAGAATATAGATATCATGAAGTTTTAATGCCTATTATATAATATGGAAACTAAATGGAATGAATATGGGAATAGGATATGTCCATTGCATAACTTAGCTGCTGTTTTTGATCCTAGAGTTAAATTAAATGGTGTAATTTTTTTAATTGATCAATATTGTGAAAACATGAAGCAAAATCCTGAACCTGCTAAAGATGAGGTAACACGACTTCTTAATGATATTTATTTTTATATAATGATAAAATTTGTGGATCTAGAATACATGCTCAAAGCTCTGCTTCTTCTTCTAGATCTCGTTCGTCATCTATTTTTTTATTCATTAGAAGACGCGCACATGCTTCAACTTCTTCATCTTCTTCATCTTTAAGTAATGAATTGGAATTTTATTTATGAAATGATCTTCATTTTGCATATGATGAAGATCAAATAGAAAGTCTAGATGTATTAGCTTAGTGGAAGAGTGTTAAAAATCAATATCCTGTTATGTCTACCATTGCACGAGATATTTTATTTGTGCCGATGTCCACAGTAGCATCGAAATCTGCTTTCAGTGCAGGTCGATGTATTTTGGATGAAAAGAGAAGTAGGATGACTGGCGAGATAGTTGAGATGCTTATCTGCTTCATAGACTGGCTGGATGCTGAGGCGAGGCTTCAAGATAAAGGTGAACATGACTTAACCAGCAAAGATGACGATGACACAAATACTAATGATGACTGATGAGTGAGTCATTTCTACTTTTATAATTGTATATTTTTATTTTTTAAATTGTTAAAAACTTAAAATAAGTTATTTTTATTTTTTTCTTTCTATTTTTTTCTCCTTGCTTATTGTATTATGTTCTGGAGGTCAGGCCTAGCCCCCTCCCTTATGTACCATTTTGATTTTAATTAATAAACTATTAGGATCTATGCCAAACCCCCCGCCATTAAGGTGGCTTTATATTAATAAAATTTTTATTCCTAATAAATTTTTAATTTATCAAAAAAAAATATTTTTTTTACAAATTTTTTCTATTTGAGCCGTGCACGGGCGAGGCCCCAGGTGGGCCGTGCCTGGCACGGCCCAGGCCCACTGGGCCAGCACTGCTCAGGCCTACCTGGGCCGTGCTAGGTGGGCAGTGCCGGTATAGCACGGTGGGCCGGCCCAGGCCCGTCATGGGCCGTGCCATGCTGGGCCAACAAAAAAAATTTCTGTGTCCGGCACGACACGGTTCACTGGGCCATGCCGGCATAGCCCGGTACTATCAGTACGGGGCCGTGCCTAGCACGACCCTTGTGGGCCTGGGCCGTGCCGTGCCATGGGCGGCACGGCCCAGTGCCTACCTCTAGTGTAGCATGATAAAAAGCACCTGTGTCAATCATCCACTCATGATTCTGACACTCACATGAGAAGATACCATCAAAAGTAGACAAAATTAAATAATCATCACTTTGTACTGTAGCTGTGATATTCTCCTTTGACTCTATATCCTCCATTTCTTTTCCTTTTTCTTACTCTTCTTAGGCTTCTTACACTGATTCTTATACTTCCCTTTCTCACCACAGTTATAGCAAGTAATATCTTTTCTTGACCTTGATTTACTTCTACCCTTGTATGAATTGTCTCTATTTCTAGATTTTGACCATCCTCTATTCTCTGAGACAAGTGCCTGTAAATTAATATGAGAAGTTGCTGAATTCTTCCTCCTCAACTCCTCATTCAACAAACCGCCCGTTACTTGACTCATGGTGACAACACCGTCTGGTGCAGAATTACTGAGGGAAACTACCAGTGTCTCCCAACTTTCTGGCAATGAATTGAGAAGTAACAATGCCTGCAACTCATCATCAAGAGACATTTTCATAGAGGATAACTGGTTATGAATACTCTGCATTTCATTCAAATGCTCAGCAATAGAAGCACCCTCTTTATATTTCAGATTCATTAGTTTTTGATCAAGAAAGCCTTGTTGCAAGATGTTTTTCTCTCATAGAGACTTCTAACTTTTTTCAAAGAGAGTTTGTAGAAGTTTCATTGGAAACATGGTGAAAGACACTATCATCCAACCACTGCCGAATAAAACCGACTACTTTCCGATCTAACATGATCCAAGCATCATCTGTCATTGTAAGGGCTTTGCTTTGACCCCTTCCAAAGGTCCATATAGATCCTTGCAATACAAGAGATCCTCCATCCTCGATTTTCATATCATCCAATTTTTTCCGTTCAGACTGATCATGCGGGAAACATTACCGGCTTCCATGCTCGCACACAAAATTCACAGGCTCTAATACCAGTTGATGGGAAAGAATCCATGTACGAATAAATATTAGTAGACCTTAATACGCAGCGGAATAATAAATAAAATGCACAAACCACACAATCACAGAAAGACCAAGATTTACGTGGAAAATTCCTCCAAGATAAAGGGAAAAAACCACAGGTAAGCCAGAGAAGAAGATCTACTATAGAATAATAAATATTCAAGTCTCAAAGTCCCTTACCAGGACTTGAGAAACAATCACAAGAGAATAATAAGGATATAAGGATTACGTCACTAAAAAATACGGTCTCCTGCGTTACCTCCTTATTTTCTTCCCTTCTCTTCTTCTTCTTCTCTTTTTTCTTTTGCAGCACCTTCACGTGATTCCTGAAGTGGATTCCTCCCACGTAGTCAAGCACCAAGCAGCAGCCCTTCCTTCTTTCTCCTAGCAATCCACGCTCCTAGAAAAAAGAGAAATACTGCTACCTACTCCACCTCTTTTTTTCAAATGGCTGCTCCTTGAAAAAGAGAAAACCAAAAGGAAGCCGGTTGCTCTCCCAAAAAACCAACTAAGGAACCGTGGAAAAGAAGTCACGCCACGCTTTTAGCCCTAATGGGCTGAATAAGTGGGCCGTGGGCCCAACAACCATGGCAAGATTCTATTACCATTTCATGTCTACTAACTTTCGCATGCTCGGATTAACTCTGATATCATTTGTAATGCCCGAAGCTCATTTGCTAGTCCAGTTAATCTGTAAACGGGTCGAAACCATATGGATCAAAAACTCAAATGAAAGTTAATTGATAAAATGTGAACTTGAGTTATAAGAAAATAACACTTTCTTTCCATTCAATATGAGACTATTTTTAGGGTATTACAATCTCTCCCCTTACAATGAGGCCGGTTCATTAGTGCTGTAAGGGTGGCTCCATACTGCAGCTGGACTCTGCCATCATCACGTGGGTAGACTCTATCACTATCCCATGGATATAACCCTTTCTGCATACCCACCAACTTTTACACACTTGGATCATACTCGGATCGATTTTGATATTATTTATGTTGACTTTTAACCATTTTAAAAGTAAAAGTTTTAAAAAAAAAAAGTAAAGGACCCTTGGACGAACGCTTGCCAGCGAGCGTCCGCACATTCCGCGAAGCTTGAGTGTTCGCTCGAGCGTTCCGCGATTCAATATATATATATACACATATAGAGAGATATAGAGAGAGAGATAGATAGATACACAGAGACATAGAGAGATATAAGAGACAGAGATATATATAGATATAACCAGACAGAGATAGAGATATAACAATACATATATATAGATACATACAGAGACATAGATATATACATATACATATATATATAGTATATATATATATATATCTATAATATATAGATAGACAGATATAGATATAGATATATATAGATATAGATATATATACATATATATATACTATATATATATATATATATACATATATATATACACAATATATATATATATATATATATATATATATATATATATATATATATATATATATATATATATATATATATATATATGTATGTATGTATATGTATATGTATATGTATAGGAAAAGAAAAAGAGAGATTGATGGATTCAAATCCTAAAAATTTATCTTATTGTTTTTGAGATCCTGCTATTGCAAGAACTTGGAGTTCTGTGTCTCAACCAGCTACTGATGAAAGGTTTATTTAATTATTTTTTATTGTATATATATATATATATAAGCATATGAAAGTTTCATTGGGTTGCACCTCCATACGATCGTGTTCGTGATAGAAGGATCGGATCAAGCCAGGTCGTTGTACCTTGGGGATAGATCGCCTATAACCTGCACGTGGAGATGAAAACTTGTCCTTAGGACAGTCTCTAACACGTCTCGACCAGGCAAGATTCTCTTTTATATTTAGTTTATATTTTGTATTTAAATTTTTATATTAAATCTCTAGCATTTTTTAGGAAGTATTTTTTGCAAAAACAAAATAATTTTCTAACAGCTAAGGACAAGTTTTTCTATCACTAGAAATTGCTAGATTTTATTATAAGTTATTGAAAAAAAATCCTTACTTTTGAATCAATGTAGAAGCCTTAGAATTTATTAAAAAAAAGAAGTGTTTTGAATTTGAAATTTAAAATTCAAAATTTAAATTTGAAATTCAAATTTGAAATTTAAAAATAATAAAAAAATTGAAACTCAAATTTAAAATTGTATTATTTGAGTTAATTTTGCTTAGTGGTTATCTTATTATTGCAAGTAATTTCTAGATTTAAATCTTTTGAATTTAAATTTAAAATCTAGAAATATATGAAAAATCACTAATTTAAAGAATTCAAACTATAAGGCTAAACTTTTAACTTTTTGTTGTAAAGAATGAATTAAGCAACCAACTTACTCAAAAATGGATTCTGGTGATCTTAGTACAATCAAACCTGAAAAAGTTTAATGGATCATTCTTTAGGAGATGGAAAAGCCAAGTAAAATACTGGCTTACGACTTTAGGCTTATTTTCTGCCATAGAATTACCAGATCCCAAATCCAATACTCAACCAAGTTCTTCCGGTATAATTGATACTTCCTCTTCATCAATATCAAAAATACCCAAGAAATAGATTTTCATTTAGACATAGAATTTTAAGTGCTCTATCTGATAATCTTTATGATGTAAATCTTTCCACTAAAACTGCTAAGGAACTATAGGATGCCCTTGAGGATGAATATGGGATGGATGGTGCTGGTCTAGATTGATTCATCATCTCAAAATTTTGAAAGTACATAATGGTATATTACAAACCTATTAGCATTTAAATACATGAATTCCAAGATTTTCTTAGAAAGTCTGAGTTGACTAGCTTTAATTTTTCTAAAAACTATAAGATTCAAGCCTTAGTAGATGCCCTTCTACCTTCTTGGTCATCCTTTACACGAAAGCTAAGCCATAAGCAAGGTAGCTTGACTCTAACAGAAGTGATTAACTCTATTAGGATTGAAGAAGAACACTGGCTTAAGCTCAATCAAAATGAAAAGCCTGATCTTGGACCTAAAATCCATCTGACCGAGTCAAATCCAACTCCAAATCAATTCAAACCTAGGGGAAAGAATTTTAAGAAGAAGAAATTTAATCTAAATCCAACCAATCATACAAACCTCCTCAGAATCGACCAAACCAGAATCGACCGAATGAAAAGTCAAAAAATTATAAAGGCACATTCTGTTTTATGTGCGGAAGAAGAAATCATGTGGCAATGGACTGCTACCACCAAAAGACTAAACCGTTGAGGAAATCATCCAAACCATAAGTTAACGTGGTCGAGAGTGATGCTGAGCCTTCTTTCAGGTCAGTAAATTCAAAATCTTTAATTAACTCAACCCAACCTTTTTATGATTGATGGCTTGAGTCAGGAGCTAATGTTCATATTTGTTTTGATCGCTCTTGGTTCTCCACCTTTCAGGAATCAAGTGGAGGAGGTGTAACACTTGAGAATAATTCTTCAGCACAAGTGCTTGGAAAAGGTCAAGTGGACCTAAAGATGACATCTGAAAAAATCCTGGTCCTTCACAAAGTGTTGTTCATCCCTAGTGTTAGAAGAAATTTGATTAGTGGATCTCTTCTTATATTTAGAGGATATAAAATTGTTCTAGAGTCAAATAAAGTTGTAATTACTCGTAATAACGAGTTTATTGGTAAAGGCTTTATTGTGAAGGTCTTTTCAAATTAAATGTATCCTCTAAGTTATCTAATAAAAGTCCTCTTCTTTTTAATATTAAATCTTTAAATATTTGGCATAGTAGACATGGTCATGTGAATTTTGATCGTATTCATCATATGACAAATCTTAATCTAATTCCTAAAGTTCATATTAATAGAAAGTTCAAATGTGAGATTTGTATTCAAGCCCAGATGCCAAGAAAACCTTTTAAATCAGTAAATAGGAGTTCAACATTCTTGAATTAGTCCATAGCGATGTATGTGACTCTACCAAGTTTCCTACACAGGGGAGAAAGTCGTTACTTTATAACATTAATTGATGACTTCTCTCGATATTGTCACATATATTTGATAAGATCTAAGGATGAAGTATTAGATAGGTTTAAGATTTATAAGGTAGAAGCTGAAACCTAAACTAAGAAAAAGTTTAAGAAATTTAGGTCAGACCGCGGTGGTGAATATACCTCAAATGAAATAACTCTATTTTGTCAAGAATATGGGGTTATTCAAGAAGTTACACCACCATACTCTCCTCAGTCCAATGGTGTAGCTGAACAAAAAAATCGTACCTTAATGGATATGGTTAACTCAATGTTAATCTGTTCAGGCGTACTCAAGAACTTGTGGGGGAAAGCTCTGTTAGCTATCAGTTATATCTTAAATAGGATGCCCTTTAAGGATAGTCCTAAAACACCTTTTGGGCTTTAAAAAGGTAAAACACCTAGGCTAGATTACCTTAAAGTGTGGGGATGCTTAGCTAAGGTAGGAATACCTGAACCTAAGAGAAGAAAAATAGGACCTAAAACTATAGATGCTATCTTTATAGGTTATTTCTTAGATAGCAGTACCAATAGGTTCATAGTGATAAACTCTGATATAAGTGGCATCTCAAATAATATTCTTATCGAATCAAGAGATGCTACTTATTTTGAAAATATTTTTTCTTTCAAGAACCAATTACCAAATCATGTCTTTCTAATCCTTTCTTGGTTCATGATTCTTTTGAAGCTGGGTCCTCTAATGAGTCAAAGAAAAGAAAAAAGATCTAACCCTGAAGGTGGACCTTCTGAACTTAGAAAAAGTTCAAGGATAAGGAAGGAAAAAGACCTTGGTGAAGGTTTCTTTACTTTCCTAGTCAAAGGTGAACCTTCCTCTTTTTTAGAGGCGATATCTTCACCTGATGCTCCTTTTTGGAAGGAAGCTATTCTTTCTGAATTTAATTCAATCTTACAAAATGAGACTTGGATCTTATCTGACTTACCCCCTAAAAGCAAACCTTTAGGATGTAAATGGATATTTAAGAAGAAATTTAGACCTGATGGTTCAATAGAAAAGTATAAGGCTAGATTAGTAGCCAAAGGGTATAACCAAAAGAAAGGGTTAGATTTCTTTGATACATATTCTCTTATAACTAGAATAACAACCCTTAGATCACTTCTTGCTATTGCTTCTATTTATAAGTTAATCATTCATCAAATGGATGTGAAGACTGCGTTCCTTAATGTAGATCTTGAGAAGAAGATCTATATAGAACAACCAGAAGGTTTTATTGTAAAGGGACAAAAAAAATAAGGTTTGTAAACTTATTAAGTCTCTTTATTATCTTAAACAGGCTCCTAAACAATGGCATGAGAAATTTGATTAGTTCATTCTATCCTTTGGATTTCAGATCAATAATCATGATAAGTGTGTCTATTCTAAGATCATCGACAATGATTATGTAATCCTTTGCTTATATGTCAATGATATTTTAATTTTTGGAACATCTCTTGAAATTATTTCAAGTATTAAATCTTTCCTCTCTTTTAAGTTTGATATGAAAGATTTAGGTGAAGCAGATGTAATCTTAGGAATAAAGCAGATGTAATCCCAGGGATGAAGCTTATTAAGTCCGATAAAGGGATAGCTCTCTCTCTTTCTCATTCTATAGAAAAAAATGATCAAGAAGTTTGGTTATTCCAATCTTAAATCAGTATCTACTCCTTTTGATCCTAGCTTTCACCTAAAGAAAAATTTAGATGACCCAATTAATCAATTAAAGTATTCTCAAATTATAGGATCTCTCTTGTATGTAGCAAATAGGACAAGACATGATATGTCTATGCTGTAGGAAGGCTTAGTAGATATAATCAAAATCCTGATCAATCTCATTGGGTAGCCTTAGAAAGAGTGTTCCGATATTTAAAGGAAACACTTAATCTCTCTTTGATGTTCACTGAATACCTTGAGGTGGTTAAGGGTTACAGTGATGCTAATTGGATCACTGATTTTCATGATTTAAAATCAATCACTGGATATCTCTTTCTTCTTGGCAGTGCTGCTATTGCCTGGGGATCAACTAAGCAAACTATTATTTCTAGAAGTACTATGGAGGTTGAGTTGATAGCTCTGGATACCACCTGTAATGAGGCAGAGTGGATAAAAAAATCTAATATCAAAGCTACCTTTGGTACCTAAGCCAGTTCCAGCTATATCAATCCATTGTGATAATAAGACCGTAATTGAACTGACTAATCAAAAGAGTACTAATAAAAAGATGAATCGTCATATACGGCTTCGTCATAAGTCTATAAGATAACATAAGAAAAATGATGTTATCTCCTTGAAATTTATCAAATCTAAGAAGAATTTGGCAGATCAATTAACCAAGGAATTATTTAGGAGTGAAGTCCTAGATTCATCGAGGGGGATGGGGTTTAAGCCCATTATTTGGTCACCAGTAGTGGATACCCAACCTCTATGATTGGAGATCCCATAAAAGAAGTTCAATGTGGTGGAAGCTAAACTGATTGAGTGATTGTGTTAGAGCACAAATTTTGAAAAAATTTTGATCCCATCGCTATGATGAGTGCTCTTATAAAGTGACAAAATAAATCTGTATAAGGTTGAGTTATACTCTTAATGGATCCGAGGTAGGTTATTTGCAGGGTATTAGTCACAAATACCCTTGGAGGATTCACCTATATAAGAATTGCCATATTAGGCCGTGACTAAAGGTTTGGACTAACCTAAAAAAATTCTCATGAAAAATAAGGTACTAAGCACAAGGCCTTTAATATGCGCTGATCGCTTAACCCAATTGATCCATACTGTGTGTGATTAGTAGAAGTCTGAGTCAAGGACCTAGTTCAAGATCTAATCCACTATAGTTCCTTCATATGTATACAATCAATACCAAGTGAGGTTCAAGTCAATAGGACACCTCACTTATTGTGCAATATAAAATGCCATAAAATTAATATTATACTATTTATTTATTTTTTTTTATTTAAAAACTTTTACGAAGGATTGTTGACTGTTTAGCCGTTTTAAAAGTAAAAGTTTTAAAGTAAAAAAAAGTAAAGGGCCCACGAGAGCATTTAATGCTTGTGTGGGACGTTGGACGAACGCTTGCCAGCGAGAGCATTCAATGCATTCTTTCCGCAAATGCTGGAGTGTTCGCTTCATTCCAAGAGGAACTGTAACAAAAGCCAAACGACTAATATATATCTAGGAAAAAGAAAAAGAGAGATTGAGGAGATCCTGTTATTGCAAGAGCTTGAAGTTCTGTGTTTCAACTAGTTACTGGTGAAAAGTTTATTTTATTATTTTTTATTGTTATATACATTTATTATTTACTTTGAGCATCTTAAGGTTTCATTGGGTTGCACGTTCTGTGTTTCAACTAGTTACTGGTGAAAAGTTTATTTT
Organism: Calamus simplicifolius; assembly: GCA_900491605.1. Classification (NCBI taxonomy): domain Eukaryota; kingdom Viridiplantae; phylum Streptophyta; class Magnoliopsida; order Arecales; family Arecaceae; genus Calamus; species Calamus simplicifolius. Next base: position 578,247 of record UESW01004634.1, on the reverse strand, counting down.
ATTATTTTTTATTGTTATATATATTTATTATTTTCTTTGAGCATCTTAAGATTTCATTGAGTTGCGCTACATACGATTTTGCGAGGATCGGATCGAGCTGAATCATTGTATCTTGGTGATAGATCTTCTATAACCTGCATGAGAGGGCAAAAACTTATATTTAGAGCAGTGTCTAACACGCTTCAATCAGGCAAGATTCTCTTTTATATTTAGTTTATATTTTATTTTTAAATTTTTAAATTAAATATCTAGCATTTTCTAGAAAGAATTTTTTACAAAAACAAAATAATTTTTTAACAATTTGTAATACCCTAAGTTCACCTATTGATCTAATTAATCTGTTAGAGAATCAAAACCATGAGGCAAAAAAAATTGAATGAAAGTTAATGAGTGATAGGTGAACTTGAGCGATAAATACATAACACTTTTTTTTTTTAAATTCGATGTGAAGCTTATTTTGAGGTATTACATGTGCGATGATGACAATCTTCCTCACTAATGCATGCTGGGTTTAGCTTAATTTCATACTAGTTGTCCGGGATTCATGATCTCAAAAATCGAAGGCATCAGATGAAAGGCTAGCCTTGGACGTAAGAATTACGAGTATTTTTGATGATCTTGCCAATCTAGGCATCGAGCCAACTCGGACGTGTGGTTTGATTGCAAACAAACTGTTTTAATCTGGCTAAACCGATGATGAAACTTACCGTCGTTCTAACGCCGTTTGATGCGATGTGAAAGCCTACCGTTTGGTGTGGTGGTGCTGTGAGCGGATGACACGCCGCTATCCGTCACGATCGCTTGGTCCTTCCGGGGCAAGCGTTGAATTCTTGGAAGGTGCTAACTGCTACCATACGCAGAACTCTCTTTTTTATTATTTCTTAATTCGATAAAACTTAAAGGTCTCTCTCTAGAATGGTGGGGGCGCGCATTTACAACAAAGTAGATAATTGATTGTTTTTAGTTGGGCTTTGCTTTTAGTTTTCAAGAAAAAATAAATTTCTTACGTACGTGGAAGAGAAAAGAGCGATAACAATCCTAATATGATAATATATATATATATTAAGCGTTTCAAATGCTTGGAAATTATGAATGTGCCCTGCCCCTGCACGTATATTATATTGAATTCTAGTTCGTGTAATTAATTGCAGTCGTAGAAGAAACTTCGATGTTGTTCCAGCATGATGCAGCCGCCGGTTTCTACCCATCCACTGCAATGAAAACTTTATTTCTACCGCTTAAACTCGCTCCAATACATCGGTACTGGACAGCTTCACCTGCATCGTGCACCATGTGCACTTTGTTTGTCTCGATCCTACTGCTACAGTCTACGCTAGATGCCATTTTATTTGAACTGAACCCTGAACATAACGCAATTATCCCACTGATTCATAAATTAGTTCAGGTTTGCAAACCAATAATTCAAAGCCAGAATGGGTCGCAAATTTTTTTTTTTTTAAAAACTTGGCAATGATCCTAACGTGCATTTGCCCCTCCCTTTGAAGCGTGTCACGTTCCATGAGTCAGACGCAGTAAACTACGGGTATTGTCAAGAAAATGATGGACTCCTACTGGTCGGTACGGCGACCAATCGCTGACCAAATGCTATAACGCTATTGTTACGGGTCGTTATCAAAGTAAACCCCAAGGGGAGTTACAGCAATAAAAAAACTCACCGCCAGAGGCAGTTGGCGTTACAATTCTGGGTCGGCGTGGGTCCAACGCCAGCACCGCCCTGGAGAACAAGAGGTCCAACTGCAGACAACCCCCAGCGCTCGGGTGGCTCCCACTCCATCACCGTTTGGTAAAAACTTTTAATAAACTTTAAACAATGAGATCAGCGATCCAGCCCACGGTTAGTTAACGCCAGGACGTACACGATCGACCACGTGTGAGTGCCATGCAACGGCCTCCAGGCACGCACGAGCTCATCCCACAGATTAGCATATATAGATTATCATTATTTCTTTTGACTAATTAAGCTCATCCACAGAGAGTATTGATCACTATGTTCTCCATCATTAATCTTTTCAGCTATTAATATATATCTATATATATATATATATATTTCGGTTCGCTAATACTGTTTCCTCTTCCCATGGAGTCAAGTAAGTGGCGTCATGTTGAGAAATGGCAATTATTAAGAGTAATGCTAGTATGGAAGTCACGTCCACTATAATACTTGGCCTGATCTGTAAGGCCCTAGATACCCTATGGTTCCCACGGCTGGATAGCAACAAAATTATTTCTATCAATTAATTGCTCCCAGATTCTTTAGATATTTTAACGTTGATGTCGTAATACTTGTGTTATAATGTCACAAGGAAATATCCTTTGACAAGTATATATTGTGGTTTGGTAGAAGTCTCGAACAAGCTTGTGAAGTAAGAACGCATGGGGGGGGGGGACTGGAGGGTTAATAATTAGGAAGCCATATGTAGCATATATGGAAGAGAACCACTCCCACTTTGCTATCTAAAGCCAATGTCATGTCTCTTTTCCTCACATGGGTGTCTATTGCCCAGTCCAGCGGGGAACTCCCGTTTTTCTGGAGTTTGGGATCTCTTTCCAGTATCAGGTAAGCATGGAGGCGTGGTAAACCCCATTGTGGCTGCCAATTTGTGACAGCCCCTTCATATAAGCCAACCCATGCTCCAATGAATGGGCCCTGCCATGTTCCCTAGCACACCTCAGCTAGCCTTCTCCCTGGGAAAATCCTTTTGTACACCATTTTTAATGCAGGATGATCTGCAGCAATGATTCGCCTACATATGGGTCATACGTCTGCGATACCAGATCCAAGATCGGGCTCATGCACGGCGAATGGTACAAGCCATCTTGCATAGAAGGCCGTGTAGTTGTCCAAAGGGAGTCGCTCCTCACGCCCTACAACACAACCAGTAAACCGCCACGTACATACACTATCGTTACGCGGAACCTGGCCTCATTATATAGCCCGTTGGCCTCCCACCGGCCCACCGAGCAGAGTAGGGGTCCGTGAGCCACCGCCGCTTCACGTGGATGAATCCAGGCCCTCCACATGGCCTGGTCGTCGTGGCCGACATGCGGCGACTTCATCCCGGAGACCGGCCCACCGTCGTGGCATGGATCCAAGTCAAGGCACCGGGCCACCATGTGGACTCATGGTTGGTTGAACTGTGCCAGATGAAGGGATTATATATATATCCTGCTCTCCTCTCTCTAATTCCTCTTCAGCTACCCTAAACTGCAAGGGGGTTCCAGATTGAGAGAAGCTTTTTAACTCCTGCCTTCATGAAATGGCCTCTTGGTTGTGCTTTATATTGAAAGTTAAGGAGAAGACTAGCACTACAATGACAAGACCATACCAAGGACAAGGGAGGGTGCCATGTACTAAAACAGAAAGGACAGAAGGCATCTTTTGGGTACATTGTAAAATGGTTAAGTGGCTAAGTTAAGGTCAGACTCCCTCTGTTTTACCTCAAACGAGAGGGAACAAGCCAATTTGACGAGTCTAAGTGGGCTCACCTGCCCCCTCATGAGCCCATGGGCCTGGTTACAAGTGTGCCCACCATCAGGACCATTCGGGAGCATGTGGGACCTCTGGCTTCTCTTAATATACGTTCTCGCGATCGATGGAGCGATTCCCAGTCCCAGACGCCTCCCCAACTCGTTCCTCCCCCTCTCGCCCTCCCTCCCTCCTCTCCTGTCTTTCTCCGTTACTTGTTTTAAATTCGCTCCTTTTCAGTCTCTCTCACCTTTTCCTCCCTCTTTCTCTTGCTTGTGTACTTGCTTGCGTCCCCGGCCAACAGCTAGCCAAGAGATCGAGGAGAGAAATTAAAGCTATATATATATATATATATATATCCAGAGATGTCGAGCCGGAGGAACAGATCACAGAGGAAGAGATCAATGAGCTCATCTCCAAGCTCCAATCTCTTCTCCCTGAGTCCCGGCGCAGGAACACAGGCAGGGTAAGGAAACAGCACCACCTTCGATCGAGCAAATTAAAGGCTCAAGTGATCCTGGTTGCTAGCTTTCAGGTTTCGCTCAGAGGGTAGTAATTAATTAACACAGTTTTTTTTTTTTTTTTTCTTTATGTGAAATATAGACATCGGCGCCGTCCAAGCTGCTGAAGGAGACGTGCAGCTACATCAAGAGCTTGCACCGGGAGGTGGACGACCTAAGCGACCAGCTGTCCGACCTGATGGCGACGATGGATTCCCACAGCCCCAAGCTGAGATCATGCGGAGCCTCCTCGGGTCCTAGGAAGAGCTAGCCAGTCCGTCCATCTGCAGCTGTTTTTGCTTCCATAGCATATATATATCATTCTCTTGGGGCCCTTCTTCGTTAGGAAATCATATATATATATTTATGTACCAGCGAGCTAGCGTATAAACTATATCAGTATTAATATATCTGGTAGGAAATATTTTCTTTCCTTGATGAACTAGCTGCAACCTCCTCCCTAGCTACCCTCCATTTTCCTGTACATTTCTCTGGTCTGGCCGGCTTGAGTTGTTTCTTCCAGGACAACCAACCGACCGCCGTGGAGAAGGTATCATGTAACCAGGTTTCCTAGGTGTTGCGATTAATAATTATGTTTTATTTCCAGTTCACTTCCGTGGTTCCTCCAGAACTCGGCTCTAGTTTGTCCACACGCACAACATTATCCCTCTTTTTTAGTCGCATATGTGCATAAACTATACAAACAGCATGACGGCATGAAATGAGCATAACAGGAGAGAAGATGAGAATCTCGACAAATATGTGTGGTAATTTTTTTTTTTTTAAAAAAAAGATGGCTGGCTTCTCAGTTTAAATACTCTAGCAAGCCCCTTTTTAGCACATGAGAGGTGATTGCAAAGCCAATCAGTGAGCTAGCTAGCTTGAACTCTGAGTATATAGTTGCACCAGCTAAAAACAAAAGCATATAACATTAAACTAATTAGCCAGCATGGCTTTGTGAAATTATATATATAAAGGATCGAGATCTATCCGATGGCAGAATTTGATGGTGGTAAAGACAGAGAGCAGCCTCAAATTCTTGAGATGAGAAAAATCTTCTATATATATATATATATATATATGGAATGTACTGATGCAATCACGCTGCATACGACATACTTGGGGGGTCAAACTTTATGGCTCGAAGTAAGATCCAACGTTATCTCCCGATAAATAAAAGAAGGGGTGGTCTATAGAAGTTTGGGAGCTTCTTCACATGAGACTCCACTGAGACCAAAATGAAATGAGTGCCGGTTACCAACAGTCTAAGGACTATGATAAAATAACTAAGATACTTTCTGGCAAAAAAAAAAAAAAAGTTCATCAAGATCGATAGAGATGATCAGGACGCTCCGTCCTCCAAGACCTCTCTTGATGAATAGTTTATTGTTAGCCTGGATGCCATTAATTCATCCACACGATATCCCAAGAGTCCCTGAAGACTCTTCGGATTATGAAGGACGTTTCGTAAGTTAACCCTCTAGCTTATCCGTTGGTAATAACCTTCTTTAAATAGAAGACCGAAGGTATCTTCGTGAGGAGGTCTTCTAAGTGAGAGACGCGTCCGAGGATCACGAAGGGCTCTTCCTCTCTTCTTCACCGGTACTGCGGCTTAGGGGCATGGACATATAGGGGACTCTGGTAGCCCCCGACGATCGACAATCCTGCTTCCGCTGCTGCCGATATTGAGGTATGTCCGTCATTATCAGTATATCCTTTATATTCGGTTCCTTCAATTGGTATCAGAGCCTCGTCGGTTATCATCGGCGAGGAGAGAGGTTGTTGAGGAATTGGCCTTGGGTGTTGCTGCAATTTCAAAAAAAAATAAAATAAAGGGGAGGTTCCGCTGCGGCCATGAGTGCAGCAGCGGACCTCGGAAAGCACGGGGAGGCAGGGAGGCAGCTGGGATGTTCTTCTCCGGCCGTTTGCGATCCTTCCCACTTCTTTCCCGGACTGCTTTCTTTCCTCGGCTGTGGGCCTGACACATTGTCCGCTGCCGGATTCCATCACGGGTCTGTCTTCCGGGTCGCCGTGTCGTTCGGCATCTTCCCCGGCCGCTGGAGGGCTGAGGATGATCTGACTGCTCTGACCGCCACCAAGTGGGCGGCGGCAAAGTCGGCTGCAGCACGATTTGATGACGTTTTGTTTTCTTGGGTCATAGTGTATGATCCATCGGTTACAGTGAGGAATTTTGAATCCATTGAATGGCCTCACTGTTTTTTGAGTTGATTGCACCACCTGTAAATAGTTGGAAATCCAGGGATAATTTCATTACCCAACCAACAACCAATAATAAAAAATAAATAAATCAAAGGGAAAAGGGAGGTGCTATTGTTGTCGTTCAGCATTTGAAAGGTCTGCCACGTGGCGCTCAGTGCTGGCCATGTGCTTGTTACTTGGCAGCTATGTAGCGGAAACATGGCAGCTAAGTGATAAATCGCAGAAAATCAAAAAAAAATTAAAAAAAATTGTAGAAATATCATAAAAATTCATAGAATATCTTAGAAAATTTATTAAAAATTTTCTTGCTGTGGCATGGCGGTTTATGCTCTTTGCATGAATATTTTATTGCCATTCTATTTGATTTTTTCTGTAAATTTTTTCTAGATACATAATTATTTATGTTTAGTACAAATATGATTTATGCATAATTCTGCATGTTATTTGTGTTGACATAATTATTTATGCTTAGTGCATGAGAGGATTTATGTCAATGCTATGTATTTTCTGCGAGCATGTTTATTTATGACTTGGTACAAAATAATATATTATGTCTTTAGTTGACATAAAAAATATGCTTGTTATAGCATATGTTTGCGTTGTGGATTTGTTCCTATATTGGTTTTTGGACAATATAGATTGTTGAGAAATTATTGAAACATAATTGCCCCAACTTATTGATTTTGATGATTCCAAAAGACATTACTTTACTTTCTAAAAGGCTATGAACATGTTAAGTCAATCAATGAAATATTCTTACTATGAGCAATTTCAAATTGGAAACTATGAACTGTTAATGTGTAATGAGTTTTCTTTCAATTGAATATATGTTTCATTGAACTATACTTATGAATTCAAAAATGATTTCTATACCACTCTTTTAAAGATCAATGAATTAATGAAAATGTTTTGAAATTGAGCATTACTGTTAAATCAACATTATTCAAGTCATATTTATATTTCAAAATTGGTTGGGATGATTTTCAAAGCAAATCAGAATGTTTTCTGATTTTTGTATCAGTCCCGAGCCGACTCGAGAGTTTCCGAGTCGACTCCTGTGATTATCTGATTTTTAATGCTGTCTCGAGTCGACACTTGAGTTTTCAAGAGTCGACCCCTGAACCTTCTCGAGCCGACTCGCACAGTACTCGAGCCGACTCGCTCAGACGGCAGAAAGACTCATTTTTGAGTGCCTCTCGAGTCGACTCCCAGCTTTTCGCGAGTCGACCCCTGAAAGTCACGAGTCGACTCCCAGCTTTTCGCGAGTCGACCCCTGAAGATTCACTTTTTGGTGCGTTTCTGGATCGCGTGTTCGAGCCGACTCGCACAGTACTCGAGCCGACTCGACGGAATCTGGGCGATAATTTTTGAGTTGACACATCAGCACCAACGGTAATATTTTGAATCAACGGCTATATTTTACTGTGTCTAACGGCTATATCTTTTCAGGATCTATAAATAGAAGAGCCAGATTCAAATAGAGTGAAAAAGAGAGGATTGAAAAAGAAAAGGAATAGAAGAGCAAGAGAGAAAAATAGAGAGAGCCTATTGAATATAAAAAAAAGGGAAAACTGAGAGTATTGTAGAATCATTTGATTCAAGGAGAGATTCAATCTTTGCATTTGAGAGAGAGATTCGTGTGCATCATTTAATCAACTCTCAAAGCTCAAGAGGAAGGCAAAAAGCAATCCAACGTGCAAAATCTTCAGCCATTCCCAAGTTCAAAAAGAGGCAACACATTCTCCAAAGCTTTTCAACGATTGAGGAATCTTGCTGAGGCATCGATTCAACTTTTCAAGGAGAAAAGGGAGAAAGCCATCGCTGCAATCATCCGGAAAACCATCAGGCGTTTCTAACCCTAGTTTTTATTTATTCTTAAATTTGTATATCTGCTCAAGAAGGAGCATTTCTGTTACAAATACTTTGATTTCACTTGGTTACTGGTTCAATCAGTGGATTGAATCAGTGGAGGTAGATTTACCTCGTTACAAGCCGGAGTGCTTGTGTGGGTTCGTTGTGATCCCGTGAAAACAACGAGTTAGGTTTGTTGTTAGCCCGCAAAACAACGTGTAGGGTTTTGTGCTGGTAAGCCCGCAAAACCAGCTGGGTTCGTTGTGATCCCGGTGAAAACAACAAGTTAGAGTTGTGATCTTGTAAAACAACTCAGCTGTAATCGGTGTGATTATAGTGGACCCAAGTGATCCTTGGGAGTGGATGTAGGTGTTGGATACACCGAACCACTATAAAACTTTTGTGTTTGCCGTGTTCATTTTCTCTCACTTTATATCTCTTGTTATTTGCTTGGATATTGTTTTAAGTTATCTCTCTTGCATATATTGATAATACATCCATTGAAGTTAAAAAGGACTTAAATTTTTAAGAACCCAATTCACCCCCCCCTCTTGGGTTGCCATCTGGGCCAACAATTGGTATCAGAGCATAGTGCTCATTTAGAGTTTGATCTCACGATCAAGAGCTAAAGGTCATTATGGCAACACAAAGTGGTTCTTGCTTTGCTGAAGGTCATTCTACGAATAGACCTCCTCTTTTTAATGGCTCAAACTATCCTATTGGAAAGCTAGAATGAGGATATTCATTCAAGCTTCTGATTATGCTTTGGGGTGTTATAATTAATGGACCTAGTACACCCACACACCTTATTGATGGCACTATTGTTCCAAAGCCCGAAAGGGATTGGAATGATAATGATAGGAGAATGGCTCAACTTAATGCCAAAGCCATTAATATCTTATATTGTTCCTTAGATTCAAATGAATTCAACCGCATCTCTACTTGTAATTCCGCTAAAGAAATATGGGATAGGTTGGAAATTACACATGAAGGAACAAACCAAGTAAAAGAATCAAAGATAAATATTTTGGTTCATAAATATGAATTGTTCACAATGGAACAAGCTGAAACCATCACATGCATGTTCACTAGATTCACCGATATTGTGAATGGTTTGAAAAGTCTAGGAAAAGTTTATACTAATGCTGATCTTGTTCGCAAAATACTCAGGTCATTGCCAAGATCGTGGGAAGCAAAAGTCACAGCAATCCAAGAAGCCAAAGACCTCAATGCACTACCCTTAGAGGAGCTTCTAGGATCTCTCATGACCCACGAATTGACAATGAGGCAGCATATTGAGGAGGAAACTAAAAGGAAGAAAACCATTGCTCTAAAGGCTGCAAAAGAAGTGGAAGAGAGCAGCAGTGATGATAGTGATGAAGATGATGATGAAACTGCTCTCTTGGCCAAGAAATTCAGGAGATTTATGAGAAAGAGGCCATTCCACAAAAAGAAATTTGGAGCAAGAAATGATGGAGATAAGGATAAGAAAAAGGACAAGGAGAAAGAAAAAGAAAAAGAGCCCTTAATATGTTATGAGTGCAAAAAGCCAGGGCACTTTAAATATGATTGTCCTTTGCTGAAAAAGGCCTACAAGAAAAAGAAGAAAGCATACATGGCAACATGGTCTGATGAGTCTTCTTCATCGGAAGAAGAAGAGCAAAAGGAAGTTGCCAACATCTGCTTCATGGCCAACGACGACGACTGCGACAATGAGGTAAGTTCTGAAGACTCAAATGATGATTTTACTTTTGATGAAATGTTTGAGGCTTTTAATGAACTTATGATAGATTTTAAATTGTTGAAAAAGAAATTTAAATCTGTGAAAAATGATAACATTAGTTTAGCTAAAAGTAAAAATGAATTAGCTTTAGAAGTAAGAAATTAACTAATGAAAAAGAAGAACTTAGGAAAGAAAAAGAAAATATTAATCAAGAAATAGATTCATTAAAATCTGAAACTAAAAACTCAACTAAAGACTTAAAAGATAAAATAGAAACTTTAGCTTTAGATAAAGAACAGCAAGCTAAAGAAATTGACTCTCTTAAGAAAGATGTTAAAAAATATAAGGACATTGTTGAGAAATTCACTTTAAGCTCAACTAAATTAAACATGATTCTAGATAGTCAAAAGGCTGTTTTTGACAAAGCTGGGTTAGGGTATAACACTTTAAGAAAACAAAAATCATTAAAAATATTTTTTAAAAGCTAACCAAAGTAATATTACTTGTTTTAAATGCAATCAAAAAGGACACAAATCCTTTGAATGTAAAACCTTAATGAACAACAAGAAATTGAAAAATAACAATGGAACAAAGAAAATATGGGTTCCTAAAGGAACTATTTTTGTGTCTACTAACCATGAAGGACCCAAGAAAGCTTGGGTACCTAAACATAAAGTCTAAATTATGTTGCAGGAATGTCTGGTAGCCAAAAGATCAAAGAAAAAGTGGTATCTTGATAGCGGCTGCTCAAGACATATGACGGGTGACAAAGAGGAATTCATCACCCTAGAAGAAAAGAAAGGTGGAGTTGTGACATTTGGCGATAACGGTAAAGGTCAAATTTTGGGCCTTGGTAAAGTTCGCATAACTCCATCCATATCTATTGAAAATGTACTTTATGTTGATGGTTTAAAGCACAATTTGATTAGTATTAGCCAACTATGTGATAAGAACTTTGATGTTAGATTCAAATCTTCTATTTGCATAGTATCTAATCCCATTAATGATAGCATTGTTTTTACTGGTTATAGATTTGGCAATGTATACTTAGTTGACTTAGACAAAACTTCTGAGAGTAGTCATTGCCTAATTGCTGATAATGCTAACATTAATGATATTAGTTGGTTGTGGCATCGTAGATTAGGTCATGCAAGCACACACCTTATTTCAAAACTAATTAAAATGGATTTAGTCAAAGGTTTACCTAAATTAGATTTTGAAAATAATAAAATCTGTGATGCATGTCAATTTGGAAAACAAACTAGGAGTTCTTTCAAATCTAAAAACATTGTTTCAACTTCTAGGCCACTAGAGCTACTTCACATGGACCTATTTGGACCAACTAGAACCACAAGTCTAGGTGGAAAGAAATATGGTCTAGTGATAGTAGATGATTACTCTAGATATACTTGGGTAATGTTTTTAGCTCACAAAGATGAGACTTTCTCGATATTCTTGAAATTCTTCAAGAAAGTCACAAATGAGAAAAACACTACTATAGTATCTCTAAGAAGTGATCATGGAACAGAATTTGAAAATCACTTATTTGAAAATTTCTGCACTGAAAATGGAATTAATCATAATTTTTCAGCCCCTAGGACTCCACAACAAAACGGTGTAGTTGAAAGAAAGAATAGGACTTTAGAAGACATGGCCCGTACCATGCTATGTGAAAGCAACTTACCAAAGTATTTTTGGGCGGAAGCAATTAACACAGCATGTTACATATTAAATAGAGCTTTAATAAGACCAATATTAAAGAAAACACCTTATGAATTATGGAATGAAAGAAAACCAAATATAAAATACTTTCATGCATTTGGATGTAAATGCTTCATTCATAATAATGGTAAAAACAACTTAGGAAAATTTGATGCTAAATCAGATGAAGGAATTTTTCTAGGTTATTCAACAACTAGTAAGGCATATAGAATCTTTAACAAGAAAACCTTAATAGTAGAAGAATCTATTCATGTAGTATTCGATGAATCTTTAACTACTGGATCTGAAAAGATTAATGATGAGGAAGATACAAACATAATTGAAAAAGATCTTGAAAAACTTAATATTGAAGTATCTTCTGATCATGAACAACAGGCTAAAGATAATGATTCACATAAGGATGATGATGTTAATAATGATCATAATGATGTAGATCTTCCAAGAGACTGGAGATATGCTTATAGTCATCCTAAGGAATTGATTATAGGTGATCCTTCTCAAGGAATAAGAACTAGATCATTTATGAGAAATATTAGTAATCATCTTGCATTTGTCTCTCATATAGAACCTAAAACCATTGAAGAAGCCGAAAAAGATAATAATTGGATGTTAGCTATGCAAGAAGAACTTAATCAATTCACTAGGAATAATGTTTGGACTTTAGTGGAAAGACCTAAAAACCATTCAATTATAGGAACTAAATGGGTTTTTAGAAATAAGTTAGATGAAAATGGCATAGTAATTAGAAACAAAGCTAGATTGGTTGCTAAAGGATATAGTCAAGAAGAAGGTATTGATTTTGATGAAACCTTTGCACCTGTAGCTAGACTAGAAGCCATTAGACTTTTACTTGCATTTGCATGTCATATGAATTTCAACCTATTTCAAATGGATGTAAAAAGCGCATTTTTAAATGGACTTATTAATGAAGAAGTTTATGTAGAACAACCACCAGGTTTTGAAGATCACGAGTTTTCAAATCACGTTTTTAAATTGCACAAAGCACTATATGGTTTGAAACAAGCACCTAGAGCTTGGTATGATAGGTTAAGTAAATTTTTAATAGAAAATGATTTCACAAGAGGAAATGTTGATAAAACACTATTTTTAAAAAGAAAAGGTAAAGATTTACTTGTAGTACAAATATATGTTGATGACATTATTTTTGGTGCTACTAACGAATCTCTGTGTCAAGAGTTTGCAAAGTTAATGCAGGGAGAATTCGAGATGAGCATGATGGGAGAACTCAACTTCTTCCTTGGACTCCAGATCAAACAATGTAAGGAGGGAATTTTTATCAACCAAACCAAGTACACAAGAGAACTACTCAAAAAGTTTGGTATGGAAACAATGAAACCCCTTGGAACACCAATGAGTCCTTCATGCAAGCTAGACAAAGACGAAGAAGGTAAGAAGGTTGATCAGAAGTATTATCGAGGTATTATCGGATCCCTTCTCTATTTAACAGCAAGTAGACCAGATATAATGTTTGCAGTATGTTTGTGTGCTAGATTTCAAGCTGAACCTAAAGAATCACATTTAATAGCTGTTAAAAGAATTTTAAGATATCTAAATGGCACAAAAGATGTAGGTTTATGGTATTCTAGAGACTCCACATTAAACCTAATTGCATATTCAGATTCTGATTATGCCGGATGTAAAATTGATAGAAAAAGCACAAGTGGTGCATGCCATTTCTTAGGCAGTAACTTAATCACATGGTTTAGCAAAAAGCAAAATTCAGTTGCATTATCAACTACTGAAGCTGAATATGTAGCAGCTGGAAGTTGCTGTGCGCAAATCCTATGGATTAAGCGACAACTTGAAGACTATGGTATCAAACTTAATAAGACACCCATAAAATGTGATAATACTAGCGCAATCAATTTAACGAAAAATCCAATTCAACACTCAAGGACAAAACACATAGAAATTAGATATCATTTTATAAGAGAACATGTAGCTAATGATGAAATTTGTTTAGATTATGTAAACACTGAAGAACAATTAGCTGACATCTTTACAAAACCCCTAAGTGAAGAAAGGTTTGAATATCTTAGAGGAGAATTAGGAATTTGTAATCCTTTTGAATAAATTTTGAAATACTTAAGGAAATGCATCTAGAATTCTTTCAATCCCTCAAAATCTTAAGGAAATATTATCTAGAATTCATATCAAAATGATTTATCAAGACTCAATGATTATGAATCATACTCAAAATCAAATCCGGAATCATTTCAAACATTCAGAAATTTTCAATCTTTTTGTTCTGAAATGGTCTCCGAGCCGACTCGGTGTGTACCGGAGTCGACTCGAGTTTCTCTGAAACTTGGGAGCCGACTCCTGGTATGAGCGAGTCGACTCGAGTTCGGGATTTCTCTCTGTGATTTAGGCGAGCCGACTCGAGGTTATGCGCGAGTCGACTCGACGTGGTCCCAGATTGAATATCTAGGGCACGAGTCGACCCGACGGTCATTCCTATCTTTTCTAATCTTTCGTTTCTCTCTACAAAAATCCCCCAAACCCTCCAAATCTTCCAAATACTTCCGATTAATCACTCCACTCATATCTATGGCACCCAAAACGCGTGGAGCTAGCAGTAGAGGCGCCGGGATGAAGAGGAAAAGGACTGTGCGACGACCCGTCCGCGAGCCGTCCGTGGATTCTACGTCTTCTTCTCCAGTGATTCTCCTGTTCCAGCTTCCAACCCTCAGGTAGACCTCCTTGCTAGTAGAGTTGTGACAACGGGGAGGAAGGTCAATTTTGAGCTTTTTGAAAATGAGGGATTCATTATAGGAAGACAGTTATTAGAAATGGGACTTGAGAAAATTTGTTCATTGGATTGTCCTACTTATCCAGCTTTGGTAAAAGAATTTTATAAGAATTTGACTAGAGGAGACAATGGGTTAGTAAGCATAGTGAGAGGCAAAAGTCTAAACATTACTGACACCATCTTATCTAGACTTTTAGACCTACCATTGTCTGGACCGTGCTCATTTGCCTCAGAGGATAGATCTCCTGCTCTCACCAGACTATTACATAGGGACTTTGAAGGATTTGAGGAAGTTCTTGCAAGCCAACTACCATTGGAGCTAAGGCTTTTACATAATATCTGCAGTAGGGTTTTATTTCCCAAGACTGGCAGGTTTGATTATGTTTCAGAGAGGGACATTTTTATTATGGATGCTATAGTATCAGGAAAACCTTTTAATCTGCCTAGAATGATTTTATGGTACATGGCTGATTGTGGAAGTAAAAGGAAATCATGTCTTCCCTATGGTATGATCTTGACTCAGTTGTTCAGGAGCCAAGGGATTATGTTTAGTGACAGTGAGCCCAAGAAGGAATTGAGACACACAGACTATTATACCTTGGCCACTATCAACAGAATGGGATTTATCAAAAGGAATGGAATTTGGGAAAGGAAGAACAGTTCAGAGGATAGAGCTGAGGCACCTAGACATTCATCTCCAGAGCCACCTCAGACTTCATTCATACCAGACCCAGTTCCAGCTCCATCAGATATTCCAGTTCCTGCTTCTGCATCTACATCTGCTCCAGTTCAGATCTCTGCTTCTACATCTGTCAGTTTTTCAGACACTCAATTAGAGCAGCTTAGGTCTCTATTCAAATCAGAGTTAATTGAGCATGAGACTAGATTGAAGACTGAATTTGATGAAAAATTTATGAACTTGAAGGAAGCACTTTATTCTATTAATGATCGAGTATCTTCTATTGAAGCCAATGTTAGCTCATCCACCTCCTCTCTAAATAAAGATTTGAAGAATATATTTGAAGAATTGAAGGATATTTGTGGAGATGGTGAGACTTATGCAAAAAGTAATGCAGAGCTTCAAGACAAAATTTCAAGTGCATGCAAGTTTGTTGATGAAAAACTAAAAGATTATGTCAAGATTCAATGTGAAGGAATGCATAAGATTATAGAACACTTAACTAGAATTACTAGGCAACATTTTTGATTTCTCTTTATGTATTTCAGTTTGATGTAATGAATGTGAAATTTGCAGTTATGTAATTTGCAGTTATTTGTAGTAATTGAACTTTGATGTAATGCTTTTTGATGTTAATGAAATTAAGTTCATTTCAATGTTGTGTACATTTGAGATATGATGTTTAATATTAAATAAGTTGAAATATACCTTGAATACATTAATGTATTTCTTAACCTTTTTGTTGATTACAAAAAAGGGGGAGAAATATTTAAATCGTATATGCTTTCAATTTGATTCAAGTTTGTTAAGTTTCTTTAAGAGGAAGAAATCATTAAAAGGGAGAAAATGTATTTAATCGTATATGCAATTTAAGACTCTGAAAGGGGGAGAGAAAATTTTAAGTATCATTTGCTCAAAGCTTAAAATTTAAAATTTTGAATGAATTATAAAATTGAGTTTCATAGGGGGAGCTACCTCATTGAGGGGGAGCCTTTCCATGAACATAAATTTTTGATTATAGAATCACAATTTTTTTCAAGTTTAACTCGCATATACTTAATGTTTTTGTCATCATCAAAAAGGGGGAGATTGTTGAGAAATTATTGAAACATAATTGCCCCAACTTATTGATTTTGATGATTTCCAAAAGACATTACTTTACTTTCTAAAAGGCTATGAACATGTTAAGTCAATCAATGAAATATTCTTACTATGAGCAATTTCAAATTGGAAACTATGAACTGTTAATGTGTAATGAGTTTTCTTTCAATTGAATATATGTTTCAGTGAGCTATACTTATGAATTCAAAAATGATTTCTATACCACTCTTTTAAAGATCAATGAATTAATGAAAATGTTTTGAAATTGAGCATTACTGTTAAATCAACATTATTCAAGTCATATTTATATTTCAAAATTGGTTGGGATGATTTTCAAAGCAAATCAGAATGTTTTCTGATTTTTGTATCAGTCCCGAGCCGACTCGAGAGTTTCCGAGTCGACTCCTGTGATTATCTGATTTTTAATGCTGTCTCGAGTCGACACTTGAGTTTTCAAGAGTCGACCCCTGAACCTTCTCGAGCCGACTCGCACAGTACTCGAGCCGACTCGCTCAGACGGCAGAAAGACTCATTTTTGAGTGCCTCTCGAGTCGACTCCCAGCTTTTCGCGAGTCGACCCCTGAAAGTCACGAGTCGACTCCCAGCTTTTCGCGAGTCGACCCCTGAAGATTCACTTTTTGGTGCGTTTCTGGATCGCGTGTTCGAGCCGACTCGCACAGTACTCGAGCCGACTCGACGGAATCTGGGCGATAATTTTTGAGTTGACACATCAGCACCAACGGTAATATTTTGAATCAACGGCTATATTTTACTGTGTCTAACGGCTATATCTTTTCAGGATCTATAAATAGAAGAGCCAGATTCAAATAGAAGTGAAAAAGAGAGGATTGAAAAAGAAAAGAGGAATAGAAGAGCAAGAGAGAAAAATAGAGAGAGCCTATTGAATATCAAAAAAAGGGAAAACTGAGAGTATTGTAGAATCATTTGATTCAAGGAGAGATTCAATCTTTGCATTTGAGAGAGAGATTCGTGTGCATCATTTAATCAACTCTCAAAGCTCAAGAGGAAGGCAAAAAGCAATCCAACGTGCAAAATCTTCAGCCATTCCCAAGTTCAAAAAGAGGCAACACATTCTCCAAAGCTTTTCAACGATTGAGGAATCTTGCTGAGGCATCGATTCAACTTTTCAAGGAGAAAAGGGAGAAAGCCATCGCTGCAATCATCCGGAAAACCATCAGGCGTTTCTAACCCTAGTTTTTATTTATTCTTAAATTTGTATATCTGCTCAAGAAGGAGCATTTCTGTTACAAATACTTTGATTTCACTTGGTTACTGGTTCAATCAGTGGATTGAATCAGTGGAGGTAGATTTACCTCATTACAAGCCGGAGTGCTTGTGCTGGGTTCGTTGTGATCCCGTGAAAACAACGAGTTAGGTTTGTTGTTAGCCCGCAAAACAACGTGTAGGGTTTTGTGCTGGTAAGCCCGCAAAACCAGCTGGGTTCGTTGTGATCCCGGTGAAAACAACAAGTTAGAGTTGTGATCTTGTAAAACAACTCAGCTGTAATCGGTGTGATTATAGTGGACCCAAGTGATCCTTGGGAGTGGATGTAGGTGTTGGATACACCGAACCACTATAAAACTTTTGTGTTTGCCGTGTTCATTTTCTCTCACTTTATATCTCTTGTTATTTGCTTGGATATTGTTTTAAGTTATTCTCTCTTGCATATATTGATAATACATCCATTGAAGTTAAAAAGGACTTAAATTTTTAAGAACCCAATTCACCCCCCCCTCTTGGGTTGCCATCTGGGCCAACAGATATGTTCTATGAAAATTATCAGATTCTATGTTCCATCTTATTAAATGAGTGATGACTATGAGCTTAGCAAAATTTTCGATCTCATTTATAAGAAGGAACATTTATAATCTGATTATTTTTCTAGATATCAGCATACACTGATATGTGCCTAATGTCCATACCTTGCTTGACTAAATACAGTGATGGCCTCCAAATCTGTGATAGCTGATCTCAACAAAGGTGAGAAGCTAGATGGACAAAACTATGAAATGTGGCATAGAAAAATCTAATACATGCTGAATGAATTAGAAATCTTGGAGACCCTGACAACTAGTATGACACCACCAGCCCCTGGCACTACTGAGCAACATCGCCTTGATCGAGAAGCCTATGACAATTGGATCAAGAAAGATCATTGTGCACGCTTTACCATGTTGAGCAGCATGCACAATGATCTTATTGGCAACTTTAAGCATTGCCAGACTACTCAGGATATGTGGAACCAGCTCAAGATCAGGTTTGGTCAAACTTCGGCCACAAGCCTACGTGCCTTGAACCTTAAATTCATACAATATATCAAGGATCCTGATCATTCCATGTCGACCCACCTTCATGTGATGGAAAACATGATTATGGATATGAAGGCTGCTGGAGTTGACCTTACTGATGAGCAACAAGTCCTAGCAGTGATTCGTTCACTGCCTGACCCTTAGTGGAGTCAGATGAAGCTCTTGATGACTCATAGTGAGCACATCAAGACTTTTGAGGATATTGCTCATCATCTTGAGCTAGAGGCTGAGCGTATTGAGACTTCCCTCCCTTCAGCCTATATGGTTACTGGTGCATCTTCGAGGCCCAAGTACAAAAAGAAGGGAAAGGCACGTCACAGGAGTGCTCAGGGATATAAAGGAAAAACGGTGGCCAAACCTAAGAAAGGACGTCGAGGGGGCAAGAGAGATGTGACAAAGATTAAGTGCTACAAATGTGGAGCTAAAGGCCACTTTGCTTGTGATTGCACTGAGCCAAAGAAGGTATGCTCTATATTAAGCTCTCTCTATATTTGTTCATATGCATTAGTTGCTGACACTCTCCCCGATTAGATTGTAGATTCGGGAGCGGACAAATATATAGTGCGAGATCGAGCTAGTTTTGTGGATTTTCACCGGATACCTGTAAATACCCAGTTTGTTGTGCTTGGGAACGGTCTGCGTGAGTAGGTTTTGGGTGTAGGAGCATATCGTGTTACGCTTCATGGTGGACATGTATTGATCCTACATGACGTTTTATATGTCCCAACTATCCGATGTAATCTTTGTTCTGTTCTTGCCCTATTGGCACTTGGTTACACTTTTAGTTTTTATGGTGACCGTATGTCAGTCTATCTAGATGATGTTTTATCCTTTTTGTGGATATTTGTCACAAGGGTTCTTTAGACTTGATGTTGAATTGTGTGCTTCTTACTCCTCTTTTTCTTGTGCTTCTATTCCTGCCTGTGATGATAGTTTTCTTTGGCATGCCAGACTTGGTCATGTGGACCAAGATAGAATGGCACATATGGCTAAAGCTGGGCTATTAGGTCCTCTTACCAAGATAAGTCTACCTGTGTGTGAGTCTTGTCTAGCAGGAAAGGCAACAAGAAAGCCTTTTGGTAAGGCTACTAGGGCCTCTCATCCATTAGAGCTAGTTCACTCTGATATCTGTGGACCCATGAGTGTCAAGGCGCGGCATGACGCTTCCTATTTCCTCACATTTATAGATGATTTTTCGTGATTCGGGTATGTGTACCTGATCTCCCACCGCTATGAAGCGTTGGATTGTTTCAGACGTTTTTTACCTGAGGTGGAAAATAAGAAGGAGTGGTCTTTGAAGACTCTTCGGACTGATAGAGGTCGCGAATATCTATCTGAGCAATTCCAGCGGCTCTATGAGGAAAAGGGGATACGCAGGCAGCTTACCATTCCTGGGACACCGCAACAGAATAGTGTTGCCGAGCATCGCAATAGGACTTTACTAGACATGGTTAGGTCGATGATGGCGTAAGGCAATCTTTCAATCAGTTTTTGGGGAGATGCGCTGTTGACTGCTGCCTACATCCTTAACCGTGTCCCTAGTAAAACGGTGCCCTCTACTCCATATGGGCTATGGCATGGCACGCGACCCTCTGTGGATCATTTGCACCCTTGGAGCTCAGCAGGATATGTTCACAACGCCTCCCATAAGTTGGGAAAGCTGGGTCCTAAAGCCAGCAAAAAGGTGTTCATTAGTTACCCTAAGAATTCGAAGGGTTACGTGATGTATGGTGCACATTCTGATGGAGGGTTGACTGAAGTGGAGTCCAGAGACGTGGAGTTTCTAGAGAATGAATTCCCGAGCATTGGTGAAATTAGAAAGGACCTGTCCCTGTATGAGTTACAGGAGGACCTTCCTACTATCTCTGGCAAGGGAGGAGATTTTTGACCTATCTCAGAGATCGCTATAGATAGTGGGAATGCTAGGCCCAGTGGGAGTGTCGCACCAGACAGTGGGAGCACACAAGCTGAGCCTAGTAGGAGCTCACCTATGAGGGTTGATGCACCACCTGAGAGTGGTCCTCAGGGTTCAGATCCGCAGTTACGGAGAAGCAAACATGGTCATATTCCATGACGACATTTTGGGATCGAAGGGAATGTGTTTCTCTGCACTCCGTTGGATCCAGATGAGCCTGCTTATGTTGAAGAGCACTCGATTCACCTGCTCATAGTGAGTGGCAAGCTGATATGGAAGATGAGATGGTATCGATGGCCAAGAATCATGTGTGGGACTTGGTAGACCTTCCGCGTGGACGTAAATCTATAGGAAATAAGTGGGTCCTTAAGATTAAGCATAAGGCTGATAGGTCAATTGATAAGTACAAGGTTCGTCTTGTGGCGAAGGGCTATACCCAAATGGAGGGTGTAGACTTTGAGGAGACATTTTCTCCTGTGGTGAGATTTGCCTCGATTCGCCTGATCCTATCTATTGTAGCCCATTTAGATTTAGAGCTACATCAAATGGATGTTAAAACAGTGTTTCTTAATGGAAGCCTGGATGAAGAGATCTATATGGATCAACCCTTGGGCTTTGTGACCAAAGGACAGGAGGGCAAAGTGTGCCGCCTTAGAAGATCCATATATGGTCTCAAGCAGTCATCTACGCAATGGTACCTCAAGTTTCATGAAGCCATTACATTGATTGGCTTAGATATGATTGAGGAGGACCACTGTGTGTACATTAAGAAATCAGACGATGCGATTCTGATCTTGGCGTTGTATGTAGATGACACCCTAATTGCTGGGAGTTCTATTGGAGTGATCAATGCCACTAAGGAGTGGTTGTCATCTGTCTTTAAGATGAAGGATATGGGTGAGGCAAATTTTGTGCTGGGAGTGAGGATCCTAAGGAATCGTGCTAAGAGGTTTCTTGGTTTGTCACAAGAAACGTATATTGAGAAAGTCTTAGAACAATTCCGAATGCACTATTCTAAACCCGTTGATACCCCAATAGAGAAGGGTTGTACTTTAAGCATCGATCAGTGCCCTAGAACTGATGAGGAGAGAGAAAAGATGAGCAGGATCCCCTATGCTAGTGTAGTAGAGAGCTTGATGTATGCTATGTTGTGTACTCGTCCTAACATTTGCTTTGCAGTCGGCTTGGTTAGCCGATATCAAAGTAATTTAGGACTTGTTCATTGGGTTGCAGTTAAAAGGATTTTTCATTACCTTTGTGGTACTGCCAATCTCACCCTATGCTATCGGGTGGAGATTTGACATTAAAGGGTTTTTGTGACTCTGATTGGGCAGGTGATAGGGATGAGCATAAATCCACCACAGATATGTGTTTATCTTTGGAGGTGGAGCTGTCACTTGGTGCAGTAAGAAACGAAGCTGTACCACCCTATCCACTATGGAAGCCGAATATATTGCTTGTTCGGCTGCTGTCTAGGAGGCTATATGGCTGAGGAGGTTCTTGAGGCGACTTGAGATATCAGCTACTCCACATGAGGCTATGCAGATTAGTTCTGATAGCATGACAGCATTACAATATGCTAAGGGTCCTAAGTACCATGGAAGGACCAAGCATATTGATATCAGATATCACTTCATTAGAGACATGGTCAAGCAAGGAGAAGTTATCCTATAACATATCTCCACTAACAGAATGCTGTCTGATCCTCTGACGAAGCCTATTCCTAGGGATGTGTTTCAGGCTCATGTGAGGGTCTAGGTCTGTATAGAGTGTGACAGATCGTGATATGTTTCAGACTTATGTAGGAGTTTGTGTATGTTCTTTTTGTTGTCAGACAGAGATTGTATGGACATCAATGACTATGTGTTAAAGTTTATGAAATGTTTATGTTCATTATTATGATGTGTTCATATTTATAGGCACATATGTGTATAAATATCACAGGCTTAGATCAGCCCACTCACATGGGTGATCGCCCTGACAATTTTGTAGTGGGCAGGATAAGACTAAAGTAGCCATTATAGTTGCTTGAGTAGCAATGCATGAGTTGCATATTGCATGGGTTGCGAAATGTGCTATATAAATTATAATGAAAAGATTATAATCAAAGTCGCCTCAGTTTGGACTGAGATGAGACCCAGGAGAGTTGAGTACGGAGCATATATATGCATGTATAGCGTATCAATAGTGATATGTCCACAGATCCGTATTAAGCCTGTTATAGCCGAACTGGGAGCATTGGTGTGTGCTCGAGTCAGGCAACTTTGTGATGCCTGGATTTGTGTTCGTACGATGTTTGAGTATAACATGGCCCATTGAGTGGGAGCTCCATCGTAGCATGTATTACGTTGCATGTGCTAAAGTCGACCTTGTAAGAGGTAATGCGAAATATTCCCTCTCCATTATCGTGTAAGCCTTACAACTATATAGTGTCCTTGGACTTGAACCTATATCATGAAGTTGGAGTGCAGGATGACTTCCTTAGCCTTATCCTCCAGGGTCATGGAATTGATGCGGCCACATAAGACAATCCTAGGAAGTCAACTGGACAATGATGGACTGGTATGAGTGTTCAAGGAAGATTATTCGCGACCACACCTTATGTTTGTGATCCATTACCCGGGCAATCATGTGTATGAGTTGCATAAGATTATGGATACCAACATTATGACTTTGTGGTTTTTAAGTGCTACTCAAGGTAGATCTCTTGAGGGATTGAGAGTGCTTGATCAGGTGTGATCGGATTATCTAGGACACAGACGGGATTGGATTATATTCTTGTTCGCTGCGTTAGTTATTTATTAACTTAATGCAGTATATCCACTATGTGTCACTGTGTGTAAGTTTTTGTCGGGTCGTACACCCCACCGCATTGTAAGTTGAGAGAGTAGAGGTTATAATGTTCCTGTATGGACGAGTGGGAGATTGTTGGCCTGGGTGCCATTAATTCGTCCACACGATATCCCAAGAGTCCCTGGAGACTCTTCGGATTATGAGGGACGCTTCGTAAGTTAACCCTCTGGCTTATCCGCTGGTGATAGCCTTCTTTAAATAGAAAACTGAAGGTGTCTTCGTGAGGAGATCTTCTGAGTGAGAGACGCGTCCGAGGGTCACGAAGGGCTCTTCCTTCTCTTCTTCACCGGTGCTACGGCTTAGGGGCATGAATATACAGGGGACTCTTCCTCCCCGTGCATTGGTTCAGGCTCGGAGTAGAGACAATGGAGCAATTTACGCACCATGGAGAGAGAGAGACGAGGCAGCGGGCCCCATACCCACACACCGTGATCTAACGGCCGAGAGGTGTTGACGGCGTCAGGTGGCCTGACGCGTCGGTGTTCCAGGGAACATGAGCGTTAAAGGCGTGCCAGCCTCTCTCCAGGCACTTCACGGCCCACCTTGATGAGGTGGTCCTCCTCACCGTCCGATGGACGGGCCAGCTGACATTCACGGTACTGTGCCCAGAATCCATGACGTCGGATGTTTCCTCGTTAGGGCCCGAAGAGGGATCTTAGCTACTAAATTAACCTCAACATATCATCTAATAAAGAATGGATTTGGGTCAGCAATCGACATCCCTCCCGTGTATCCCGCTGGTTCTCTATTTCACACGAGGGACGGTGCAATAGATAGGGAGAGAGTCAATATCGCAAGTACGATATCCAGATCTTGTGCTAGTTTTCTGGAGCAGTGCAATGCTAATAATCTCATAGGTACCTTCCAAATCCTGCACGAGTTTTCCGATTCACACAAGGAGCAGTCCAATATATAAAGGCCGTCAATCACATGCGAAACCCCCCCGCAAATCTTACTCACTATTCTGATTGATTAATACGAGGATTAACACTCCTCCAATACACAGGGGATGGATGACGATTTTATATGTTTTAATTAATCTTCCACTAGTTTTCTAATCCACAGTGCAATGAATAGGGGTGGTGATGATCTCATAAATATCTTTCAAAGTTATCTGCCAATTTTCATGCTGTGTCCCCACCAGCGACGATCTAAACCATTCTTAAGCAAATCAACAACATTCACCGTTGTATCAAATGACTGATCTCTGATTGGTATTATCGATCTGATACTAAAACTAAAGACATATATGCTTGCATTTGTGCTGTGTTAACGATGTTTTAGACATAAGTTTCAAATAAAATCAGTTTGCATCTCATAAATTTAATTTACGACATCGATCACCACCACACTTAGTCCATCCAATTTTTCATGGAAGCTGCTTAAATTGAATCAGGTACTGGATCCAATAAGAAATGTGTCAAATCGTTCAACCTTTATTATGAGCTTTTTGGAGAGACGAGTGATTATGGCAGGTTGAGTTTGAGTTCTTAATTTCTAGTGAAGGATACTTGGTGAAGTAAAAAGATCGAACTTCTCGAGTCAGAGAGAGCTGCTATATATGACATAATTAAGGAGGATCAAGTTGGCGCGTACACGAGCATCAATAAGTGATGAAGTTTGTAAGGGACATTTTATCTAGCATCATGGCAATAGCCTTCGATACCAACTATACATACTTATATAAATATCATGCACAGCCACCACGATGGCATTCTTCCATTATCATGGGAGGAGGGATTTTGGAGTGTTTTCGTGTGTCAAGGATCAAGATGAGAGGCCAACAAAGTGACATGCTTGTCGATACTTTGTAACCCTAGAAGTGATATATGAGAAGATGCCTTATTGGAGTATTGTATAGGTAAGAACAATTCAGTAGACCAATTTTTAGCAAATTCTTGCGATATTCATTATTGCCTTTTATGTCTCTATACTTTTTAAATTGCAGTTTGAGTGGCAGTTGCGTAGACTTGTGACCTTTTAATTATCAGTAAAAATATCGATCATTTTATTATTAATCATTGTGCATGTGCCTCATTGCATTTCGCTTAATTTTATTTTAATTTTAAGTTTACTGCCTTTATAGTCTGGCTTCAATATTGTGCCAGTGACAATGAAACATTATACGATTTTGATGTTAGAAAAGCTAAGACGTCATAAGTTTATGATGCTACCTTTTATTCTTCTATGAGACATATCATTTTTTAGGTCTGGCAGTTGTCGGTTAGAGGGAGTGCCTCTTACAGACTTTCTAGACGGCTCCTTCTTGTCAGTCGTAGGCTTTCTAGCTGGAACAGGAGGGAGGTCGGAATATTTTGAGGCAGGTCGAACATGCTGAGTCTATTATCTCTTCTTTGCAAGACAAGGAGGATCAGCAGGGATTTCTCCTCGATGCGGATCTGTCGACTCTCAGATCCACTTTAGCTGTCCACCATTCTCTTATGTTGCAGCAGGAAACTTATTGGAGGCAAAGGTCCCGTATTCAGTGGATTAAGGAGGGAGACCGTAATACGAGATTCTTTCATCAGACTACTTTGCGGCGCCGATCGGCGAATCGCATCAGATGCATTGATGATGAGGAGGGCCATTCTGTCGAGGATCCGCTGGCGATCAGGGATCAGTTTGTTAACTTCTTCCGGACCAGATGGACTGAGATGTCGGGGGTTGGGTTCCCAGTTTCTCCGGTTCTGCCTTCTTATAAGGTCTCGATGTGGAGAATGACAGTCTTATCAGACCTCTTACTATGGAGGAGATTC
Organism: Calamus simplicifolius; assembly: GCA_900491605.1. Classification (NCBI taxonomy): domain Eukaryota; kingdom Viridiplantae; phylum Streptophyta; class Magnoliopsida; order Arecales; family Arecaceae; genus Calamus; species Calamus simplicifolius. The sequence goes on along the minus strand of UESW01004634.1, from coordinate 552,337 downwards.
GCCTCGCTTTATGGGAGCTGGGTCCTGACAAGGCCCCGGGACCTGATGGGTTTCCGCCCTTGTTCTTCCGTCATTATTGGGACATTGTTGGTCCGGATGTGGTCTCTGCTATCCAGTCTGTCTTTTTGGCTCACTCATATGCCTTCTGACTGGAAGCGGACTCTTGTTACCTTGATTCCCAAACGTCCTGAGGCTTCCTCCCCTATGCATTACCGGCCCATTAGTCTGTGTACCACTTTATACAAAATCTGTGCTCGAATTTTAGTAACTCGGATGGCTTTGGTTATGCCTCGTCTTATCTCTCAGGAGCAGGGTGCTTTTCTTAGAGGTCGCAGTATCACGGATAACGCCCTGTTGGCCCAGGAGTTTATGCATGACCTTCACCGAGCGTCGGGACGTAACTGCCTCATGGCTATTAAGCTTGATATGGAGAGGGCTTATGATAGACTGAGGTGGGACTTTCTTTGCAGTACTCTTCATGAGTTTGGTTCCATGAGGTTTTTGTCGACTGGGTGATGGAGTGTGTCCAAGGCCGTCTTTCTCTCTTATGATTAATGGGGGTCGTACGGAGTTCTTCCACTCGGCGATGGGTTTAAGACAGGGATGTCCTCTTTCTCCATTCTTGTTTATTCTCTCTGCCGATGCTCTATCCCGGGAGCTTTCTTTGGCGACGCGGACTTCTGACATTGACCCTTATGCTGCTGGCCCCTTGGCCCTTCGCTGTCCCATTTACTTTTTGCTGATGATTGTCTCCTGCTGGGGAGGGCTACTACCAGCAATGCCTCCACCTTTGCTTCCATTCTTCACTCCTATTGTCGTGCCTCGGGCAGTGTGTCAATCTCAGCAAATCGCTTATTTGTTTTAGTCCGAGGACGTCCCCTTCTGTGAAGAGGGCTATATCTCAGATTATGGGCATTCCTACTCAGTCCGATCGGATGTCCTATTTGGGGATTCCTATTTCTGGGAGACGGCCTCGGTGTTCGGACTTTAGTTATCTGGTGAGGCGGATCCGTGATCGTCTGGATGGCTGGCAGGTGTCTGGTCTTTCTATGATGGCGCGGATTACCCTGATCCGGTCTGTGCTCTCGTCGATGCCTGCCTATCTATTATCTAACACTGCTATTCCGTTGGCTTGTCTGCGGAAGATTGAGAGATATTTTCGTGACTTTCTTTGGGCTTCGAGGCAGGATGGCCACGGTATTCATCTTCTGGCTTGGGACACTGTCTGCTTGCCTTTGGCTGAGGGTGGTCTTGGTATCCAGTCGCTGCTACTCAGAAGAGAGGCTCTGACAGCTAGGCATGCCTCCCGGTTCGTTCTTGATCCGAATTGCCTGTGGAGTTCCTTTATGCGTGCCAAGTATGGCAGCTGGAACTCTTCCACTATTTCTCAGGCTAATCGGGGGCATTCTTTTTATTGGAAAGAGGTCTGTCGTATGCTTCGACTATCCTGGATTGTACCTCTTGGATCATCGGGGACGGTCTTCGGTGGATGCCATTCAGGATGCATGGATTGCTGACCTTCCTCTGTCGCGGTGGCCCACTTTTATCTGCCCTGATACTCCTCATGGTATGCGTGTCAGTGACTTTATATCCTTGGACTGCCCTTCCTGGTCGTATTCTCGGTGGCAAGTTTCTGCGGGACTGAGCTCTGTCGGCGTATTCTTTCCATACCTCTATCTCCAGCTGCTAGTATAGATACCAGGGTCTGGAGGAGATCATGCTTGTCTCGTGCTCCCATGAGGGACCTCCTCTCTATGTTCAGAACTTATCCTCAGGATTCGAGGGAGTGGGATTGGATTTGGCATCTTCCTGTTCACCCTAGAGTGAGACTTTTCATCTGGAAACTGCTCAGGGTATTTTTCCTACCTGCTCCCTTCTCTCGCATCGTGGTTTGAGTATTCAGCCCACATGCCCGGTGTGTGGTACCGAGGAGGAAACGATTGATCATGCTATATTCTATTGTGCCAGGGCTCGTCAGATTTGGCAACTCTCTGGTACTTATCCCTGGGTGGACAGTTCTGCCTCCCACCGTATTTCTTTCCTGAGACTGCTGAAGCGGGATTGGGACGGGTTACTCACCAGCGGGGCTCATTCTGGGCTTATATTGCTTATCAGATATGGCTTTTCCAGAATCAGATTGTGTTCTCAGATATGGTTCATTCTCCTCGCAGGATCCTCAGGACGGCTACCTCCCTTTTGCTGAGTATACATCCCATCAGGAGTCTTTTGATTTTGTGAACCTTGGACACTGGGTTTCCCCTACTGCTGTGGCAGCGAACCGGCGTACGGTTTTCATTTCTTGGGAGCCCCCTCCTCCAGGGTTTGTTAAAATTAACTTTGATGGGAGTGTCCGAGGCAAAAGTGCTGGATCAGCTTATGTTATTCATGATGCAGATGGTATGATGCTGGTGGCTGGAGGTTTTAGCCTTCTTGATCCCTCGGTTCCAATGACTGAGCTCTATGCGGCTTGGGCGGGTATATCCTACGCCATTCGGACCTTTGGCGCCCATAGGCTCATTATTGAAGGGGACTCCATTATCGTTATTCGATGGATTCGACAGCAGTATAGTTTCCACTTGCCTTCTATTCCTATCTTATGTGATATTCGATCTATGATCTTGGAAGCTTCCAACATCCAGATCCGTCATGTCTATCGTGAGGCCAATGCTGTTGCGGACTGGATTGCGGCCAGGGTGGCTTCTCACTCTGGGTATTGGATATAAAGATCAGGAGACTACTGTCCTCTGATTTTGTTCCAGTTATTAGTTTTAGATGTAACTGATCCATCCTGATTTAGGATGGTATAAATCATCGTCTGTATCAAAAAGAAAAAAAAAAAAAAAGAAAGGGGCATGTTTGTGATATCTACTTCAAATGATGTATACGAGATGGAAACACATCCATCCATCCATCATATGCGTCTCCCTGACCAAAGCAGCCGGCCGTTTGATATAACATTATTGTAAGCACGTATAACAGCACTTGTGCAAGTGGGTGAGGTGACTAGTAGTGTTGTCGTCTTGGCTCCTATTATTTTGTCGAAAACCTTAGCTTCCATAACATATAATATTAGAGTATCATAATGTGACATTGTGAAATGATGTATGACGACTAATACTCACATGCATGGCTTCGAGCCCTAATTCTAAATTGTTGACCTATTCTCAGTCCGCCTCTACCCAAGTTTTGACAGCATCAGTCATATTGGAATTGACAGGAGATTTCAAATTTCAATTGGCCACGAGAGATCGGTGGAAAAAGAAAAAAAAGTGATCCAGTCTAAGAAGAATTGATAAAATAAATAATAAACAAGGAATTCAGTGGTGGTAAAACTTGGGAAAGGATAAACAAAAAAAAAAAAAAGAAGAAGGATCAAAACAAGGTCAACAAGATACCAGATAAGAGGGAGAGGCTCGAGCTTGCTCATGCCCTCGTCGATTTCATCCGTCTGATGGAGATCGGAGCGGTTGTGATGCCCTCGGTGCTCCCTGGAGAAGGACGAGAAGAGATGGCCCCTGGATGGGTTGGTAGAGGGGAGCGAGGCCCTTGCCGGCAAGTTGGGTAAAGAAAGGATGACAGAGGGAGGGTGGGCTATTAAAAGCCCGAAGAGCCACGTGGATATGGACTGGCGCACACGTGTGATGGGGCATTGGAATGGATGAACTACACGTGGGGTCCGGTCCACGTCATTAGAATCCCGGATGCCCCGAGGCCTGCACCTGCGGGCAAGCACACATAGACTATATAGTTACCGAAAGTTTTAATGTTGGTTGGAGTTTGCCTTGAAATTAGGTTTTAACGTTTGGAACATTTTAAATTTTTCCTCAGTTTCTCTTCAACCTTTGACAATTCATATTACTTAATGGATTGAATATGGAATGATTAAAAGTAAGTTTAATTTCAAAATTGCATAGAAATCAATGAAGGAAATATCCTTATTTTAATGTAAGCATACTCAATCCAGTTTGAGGGAGAAAAAAATGTCTAAAAGTGAATCATGATTCCACAACAAGGTATAGACCAAGAAGTCAAGCTTTGATATAAACTATGGTGTTGATTATTGTTCTCAAATGTAAATGAATCAAACTCTATGTTCTAAAGAGTTGTAATTATATCTAGCCACAAATAGCATCTAAACTAATTTAACCAATATTTATGGTGAAATAAAAATTAACTAGGTTCGTCCAAAATGACATCCCTTCCCCTCTAGTCACTCACAATCCCAATTCCAATTAAAATATCGTCCAAAATGACACCCCTTCTCCGCTGGCCAATCCCAATCCCAATCCCAATCCCAATCCCATCAACACAATGACACTACTGCCGCTTTCACCACCTCACCTCTCCCATCACCATCACGCTCGTCAACAACCATCTCTGTCATTATGATCATCATAGCTTCAATCCCGTTGCTAGATACCCACAACATTTTGACCATGACGGCCTCACCACATGTTTGATCCGCGCTCTCGCCTCCCCAACTCGTCTGAGAGGCGGTAGCATCGTCAAGGGGATGCGGCAGAGGGGGAACTCTTTCCTCTTGGATGGCAATGATAAATGAATTACGGATTATTTTTTTACTGTAGGACTGACTAGATTACCGCTAAGAATAGCCTTTCATTCAAATAGCTAGAGTTGAAGTTGAAAATAGGATGATTCTTACTTTTTGATTCTTTTTTATTTATTATACTTTAATATATTGGATATGATTCATCTTAAAATAATGTAATTATTCATATATATATATATATATATATATATATATATATATATATATATATATATATATATATATATATATATATATATCAAAATAATAATAAATAAATTGCCTCTAGAATGATTTGAAAAGCGGCCATAAAACCGAGGAGAAACTACGTAGCTGAGACTGGAAGCAATTTGGACATTAGTAATCACCGGACATGTATATCCTACGATTTTGCTTAGGTATCATTGTAACAGGACTGAAAAAAAAGTCTTTTATCCATCGCCTTCAATGCAAGGACTTAAGTGCGAATAAATCATAGCAACATCTCATTCGGTACAGATCATATTGAATCGAAACAGTGCCCAAAACTTTTTGACCCCAGCTCCAACTCACCCCAAAAACCAAAAAAAAATATAATAATAATAATTTAAAGGCTTTGAAGGACACGTCCGGAAAACCCGAAAGCCTACGACGATGCGACGGACAAATAATCGCAAGGGACAAACAGAAGGTGAGAGTCCCCTCGATAACCGTCCACGCCCTGAAACCGACTTGACCAACGCCTCCTGTTTCATATGCAACATAGCCTACTTCAGCTTCTTTCGGACGCTTTCGGACGCTTTCCAGCCTCCTGATGAGACAATTGATCTATGGACGATGATTCATTCTAAATTTCAGATCCAGAAAAGCTCGCTGTAAGGCCTGGTGAAATTATAAATATCTCGGTGGTGGCTGAAAATTCTCGTGGGCGATCACAGCTACGGCTTATTTTTGTCAAAGAAATCAGAGCACCCTGTCATATCCCAGACTCAAAAATTTGAGCTAGGGTGACAACCCGCTGCATGCCAGACATGCAAGGCATCTTGAACTTATCACATAAATCAATATAAAGCAAATTTCATATCCATGATTTGTTACAAACCAGAATTATCAGTCTTGGACTATCTGCCCTACAAATAAATCTGAACTAGATCAAAATAATAAAACTAAGTCTTCGTAATAGAAACTCCTTCTATCTCAATTATCCATCTTCATTCCTGAGGCTCTGAAAAATATTATGAGAATTTTATGAGCTCACACTCAATAAGTAAGCCTAATATAATTTCAAAATTTCATTTATCAGGCTATCATTAGGTTCATGTCATCAGATCAATTAGCTTAATTCAGTAACAATTACATTGTTTATACTGTCATTATTTTTCTTTATGTGTCCCACGGCCCTACAATACACATCATGTATAGCCCTCTTAAACATTCCCTAAGAGGAAGGGTTCTGGTACCAGTGTCTGTCATCTGTCATCTGTCATGTGATAATCTGTCATGTGTGAATCTATCATGTGATAATGTGTAGCCCTCTTAAACATCCCCTAAGAGGAAGGGTCCTCGTACCAGTGTCTATCATCTGTCATCTGTCATGTGATAATCTGTCATATGATATGTGATAATCTGTCATGTGAGAACCGCGGTGACACATAAAGTTTTACTGTCATTATCATTATTACATATTATCATAGTAATAACATGATTTTGCCAAATTAGCATAATTATATTTAACTGAAATTTCACAGTTCATAAATTAAATGATTAATAAAATTATAATACTTGACTTACTTACCACAGTACACGAATTTCACTTGATAACCCAGCTAATTAAACTCCTGGGCACCTACAGAATTATTTTCCATTATTAAATTTCTAAAATCTGAATTATAAAATAATTCTTAAACTCTACCCAAACCACTTCACGGGCCTAACTTTGGGCTTGAATATCTCTCAATGTATACACCCAAATAGGAAATAAAATTATTCCCAGAAACTAGAATCAATCCTGATTCGGGCCATATATTTATTTTGCCATTCTCGGCCCGATACAGGGCCCAAAACGCTGCTCAAATTGGGCTCAGAGACGGCCCAACAGGGCCCAAAAATCAAACGGCCCAGCGGCCCATTAATTCTTTTTAATCCAGCTCCTCTGTTTCAAATGAAACAGAGGAGCCGGATGCCGTGCCGGTGGCCAGGGCACCGCCGGCCAAATTGGAGGCGGTCCGGCCGCCATTGGCCGGACCGTGGCCGGCCGCCGCCGCAGCCAGCCTCCCCCACCCTCTCTCTCTCTTCAATTTGTTATTTTAATACTTTCTTTCTTCTTCTTCTTCCGCGTGTCTTCCACGGTGTCGGCGCCGATTCCGACCAAATTGGCATCGGTCCGGCCGCCATTGGTCGGACCAAAGCTGCCGCAGCCGACCTTCCCTTCCTCTCTCTCTCTCTAATTTCTCTCTTATCCCTCTCTTTCTCTCTCACTGTTTCCGCGGCTATGGATCACGCCGACTCGACCCCAGGGCAGGATGGCCCCGCATCTAGCAGGGTTGGCTCCTCGGCTGGGGGGGTGGCCTCGGTTCTTGGCCCTTCAGGAGGTGTGTTGGCGGTGAGATCGACTAGGAGGACCAGCTCTTGGCCTCCCTGGGGCTGCTCCCGGTCCCCTCGGGTCGGCGGATCAGTGGGGCCAGGGTTGGAGATCGAGTCGGAGATCGAGAAGGGGTCCGAGGCCGAGGCCTCTTCCTTGATGCCTCGGCGCTATCAGTGACCTTCTTCTTCTTAGCTGTCGCCCTCCTCACAAGATGGTCTGGTAGCTTCATATCTGCACAAATCAAAGTCGATCAAAAAAAAGAGGAAAAAGGAGGGGAAGACAGTGAGGAAGGTGGAGGGAAGTATTCGAGGCTGCTCACTGCCGCTCGGGAGGAGGCCCGCGAGTCGAAGGTTATCCTTCGACAGGAGCTGGTTGCATTAGGGGATCACGGGCGTCTGCAATATGCCAAAGGCCTCCTTGTCCCTCGGAGTCACCAGGTGGTTTCTGTTCGGCCCCACATCTGGATCCCCCCAACTCGGCTTCACCCCCCTAAGGTCAACGAAGAAGAAGTGGGTCTTCCACCCTTTAATAGATGTAGGGAGGCCAAGTTTCAGGGTTCGATTGGGCCGGGGTTGGAACACCCACCAGCCCGATTGTTGGTGGAGGTTATAGAAGCTACGAAAGAGGGAGACCCTAGCCTCTAGCCCTTCGAGGTGGCACAAAACGAGAAAAGAGCATATGGTTCGAATGAAATTCGAAACCAATTGTGCAGGTGTTAGGGAGTAGAGGTCGAGAAGATTGGCGATCAAGGGATGAAGGGGCAGTCGGAGGCCAGCTTTAAGGGAGGCTTCATACAGGGCAACCCTCCTAGGTCGGGTGGAGATCACCCTGTCATCGGGGGTAGGAGGAGACAACCGGATATTATCCGGGATCCTATAGATGACCCTAATTCTAGTCAGCTCTCGGTCGGTCACGGTGGAGACGGCCCTTCCGAGGGATTCTAAGGTGACCCTACGAGCCCCAGCAGCGACCGAACGGACCCTAGTGGGGGCCCGACCGGCAATCCACCGCTGGGATAGAGGAAACTGGTCCTCAGAGGAGAAAGACGAGGACCAAGTGGGAGTAGGAGATGAAGAAGCCTGCATGTGTAGGGGAGGAAAATAATCCTCGGGAGGAGCAGAAGAGGACCAAAAAGGCGAAGAAGCCATAGGTGAAGGACTGACCTGGTTAATGGGAGAATAATGGCAGGGAATACTGCAGGACCCGGAGAGGAGAGGCTCAGGAAGAAGAAGATTTTGGGAGTATTGTAGCATCAGATTCGGAGCATCCCTCTATTATAGCTCCCTTCAAATTGTCCCGCCTAAGCTAGCCTACCACACGCACGCCTCCTGTTGGGAGGGAGCCTCGGCAGTCATCCAGCGCTAATGGCGGGATATTGATAACATCAGTCTAATGATGGCAATGATAGCAGTTACCTTTCCACGAGTACCGAAAAGGCTTCCCTATTTCGAGAAGGATCCTCCTACATCCGACGGTGCGGATCGACAGGAGCAGTTGCGTTACAACGCCCTATGCCACTGGCACTAATGAGTCCCCATGCCTTGGGGACACGTGCCCCTTCGCGATCGATGACATGGCTGGATTAGCCGCCGAGTAAACTTTTACCCCTTTCGATGGGCGAAAAGTGAACCTGCACCGTCTCAGAAGGGGCATCTGATGTGGCTGATCAAGTCCCGTTAAGGTTAACGAAGTAAGAGGTTGACGAAGAGACCCCCTGGCCTCGAGCCTCCAAAGCTTCCCTCGGCCTCGAGCCTCTAGAGCTTTCCTCGGCCTCAGACCTTCAAAGCTCCCCTTGGCCTCGAACTCCCAAAGTTTCCCTCGGCCTCAAAATGTTCGGAACTCTATAATTCTGCAACTATCAAGTGGTCCACTAGCCTTTTGCAACCGTCACATGGCCCACTAACTTTACAACTGCGCATAGTAGAACGTCTTTGACATGATCAGACCTACTATCGCATGTATTGCCGCCACTTTTCGAAAATAAGTAAAAGTAAAACCTTCGAACATGTATAAGAATCTTCACAGGTAATAAAAAAAAATCAAAAATTCAAGATAACTTTCATATCTATTTTTTGTCTATAATTTATTACTATCCTTCAAAGTACTAATTTTAACTTGAGCATTGAAGAATTTTCATCAAAATCATTAATCCTCAAAACTTTCTTACACAATTTTCATCGAAAAGGAGACGTCAAAAAAAATTCTTCGTCATGCTGCGTTTGAAGGACATGTTTTAACGGCAAAGTACGTATCATATAGCATCCCAAAAACTTTTTGACCCCAGCGCCAACTCACCCCAAAAACCAAAATAATAATAATAATTTAAAGGCTTTGAAGGACACGTCCGGAAAACCCGAAAGCCTACGACCATGCGACGGACAAATAATCGCAAGGGACAAACAGAAGGTGAGAGTCCCCTCGATAACCGTCCACGCCCTGAAACGACTTGACCAACGCCTCCTGTTTCATATGCAACATAGCCTACTTCAGCTTCTTTCGGACGCTTTCGGACGCTTTCCAGCCTCCTGATGAGACAATTGATCTATGGACGATGATTCATTCTAATTTCAGATCCAGAAAAGCTCGCTAAAGGCCTGGTAAGATAGTTAAGAGGCCAATTATTGCTTTGAGGTTCAGTTCCCAGAAGAACTGCTCCCTAAGGTTGCTTTATGATTTGTGCTTGCGGCAGGACGGCGCTTGATCTCCAACGATCATCACTATTTTTTGCACTGCTCCCTATCGGACGATGGTGTCATCATCGAATGCCACTTCGGTAGCCTCGGATGGGGGTAAGGTGAAGGGCAAGCCTTGGAACCGTTCACTGGGCAGTCGTTTCGAATGGGTGTCTCCTTCTTCATCTCCAGCGACTGTCTCAGCTCTTGAACGGCAATTTCAGACATTGTCCAGGTCCCTCTTTAGGCACTGGAGGAGGAAACATCCGATTGGAGGACCAAGGCGGTTATTGCAAGGAGTCTCTCGCGCTGGGTTCCGACAGAAGCCATCGTTCGAGAGCTTCGTCGAGCTGGCGCTTTTGGTACGATTGAACCGATCTGCTTGGCCCACCGCCATTATCTGTTCCATTCCTCTGATCCTGCTGCTAAATTGCTGGCGTTGGAAAATCCCTGGGTTGCCAACGAGCAGGTGATAGCCATGGAGGAATGGCGGCCGGAGTTCGTTCCAACGGAAGCTTCATTATCCTCTGCTCTTCTTTGGATTCGGCTGCCTTCTTTGCCAATGGAGTTCTGGTCTGAGGCCATTCTGAGCTCCATTCTCACTGTGGCTAGGAGGTTCGTCTTCCTTGACTCTGCAACCAAGGAGAGGAAGAGAGGAGGGTATGCCCGCGCCTGCGTCCGGGTAGATCTGAGGAAGCCATTGCGACCGGGAGTGAGGGTGCGAGGCACTGGCGCCCCATTCTGGCAGCAATTCATCTATGAGCATCTGGAGGGTTTCTGCACTTCTTGTGGCGCTCTGCACCCAGCCGTTGGTTGTGTCTCTGCTCCAGAGATGGCCCCTGACATGGCTATTCTGCTGTATGGGCCTTGGATGGCTGCTGTTCGGCGTTGGAGAACCCCTCAACCTCAGGCAATGAATATGTAGCGAAGCTCCAGAAGACTGCTTTGTCTCCCTCTGGCTCCTCTGACGGATAGCAGGTCCCGAAGAAGACCTCTCGTAGGCAGTCGGGGGTGATGCCTGGTGCGAACGTGGTGGCCAAGGGGGGTTGTCCTGATGGGCTCTCAGCTGGGTCTCTGAGAACCAAGGAATGGCTGAGGGTTCGAAGACTGAGACGGTTGTGTGCCACTCCCTGATCTCTATGCCGGTTCAGGCCAAGGGCTTTGGGGTTCCTGAAACTCTTCTGAAGGATAATCCTCTTAATAGTTCTGCTAATCTCTTTGCCCTCTTGGGCTTTGATAAGTGGGTGGGTAGACCGTAGTCCCAGAAGGAAGCTAATCCGGGGCCACTTAAGCGGGCTCGGCCTGTGGAACCTCTGACCCTAGGGTTGGACCCAGAGCCTCGAAAGGGAAATGGAAACTCTCTGCTGCTGACAAACATGATGTGCAACCCACTTTCATTTTTTCAGCATCGGTGGAGGTGCCGAAGGGGTCTATAATGATTCAAGCTACGGTGGTGCACTCCCTAGGTGCCTGTACTGAGGCCTCCCAGCTGATTTTCCCGGAGTATCGCTCTCACGACTCCGTTGTCTGTTTGCTTAAGAAGGCTATTCAGGTGGAGGCGGCCGGTGAAGCTATGGACAGTCAGGACCAGGGGACCTCAGTAGGTGGCCCTCTTGTTACTGCTCCTCCTGACACTGAGATGCTAGGGGATCAGGTGGGCCCCCCGATCTAAATGAAGATTATTATATGAAATGTAAGAGGAGCTTTGAAACCATCATTTTGCTCATCTTTTGGGAGGCTTATGCAGCTTCATAAATGTGATATATGTGTATTGTTGGAGACTCGCTTGTCTGGACAGAGTCTGGCTAATGTTAGGAGACAGATATCTAGATCGTGGTCTTCTTATACTATAGAGTCTGATGGATTATCTAGAGGTATCCTGGCCTTATGGCGAGCTGCTGATATTAGAGTAGAGGGCTTTCACCACTGTGGGAAGCAGGTTGCTCTGGTCATTTCTGAAGGAACGTCGGATCCCTGGCTTCTGTCTGGTATCTATGCGAGTACCGATTTTCAGGTTCGCCATGTTCTTTGGGATGAGATCTTGTCCCTGCTCTCCCAAGGTATTCCTTCCCTGGTTGCTGGGGATTTCAACTGTACTGCAGGCGCCAATGAAAAGAGAGGTGGTAGACAGTTTATGGAGTCTTCGGGCATATCTGAGTTTCGATCCTTCATTGCCTCTGCTAATCTTTTGGACTTGGGATTTTAGGGAGCTCAATTCACCTAGTGCAACAACCGTCAGGGCTTTGCTAGAGTCTGGGAAAGACTGGATAAGGCTTTGGCTACTGCTAAATGGCTTCAGCTCTTTTCCTCCACCACTATTTCTCATCTGTCCAGGATTGTCTCTGATCATTGTCCTATTCTTATCACTACTGATGTGGATGTTCAGCATAGGGGACAGTTTAAATTTGAGAAATTTTGGACTTCTTACTATGCTTCCAGGTCCCTAATTTCTCAGGTTTGGCATCTTCTTGTCAGAGGTAATGCCACTTATCGTCTATCTCGGCGTATGGAGCTTGCAAGGAGTAGACTTTTCAGATGGAATAGGGAGGAGGTCGGTGACATTTTTAGGCAAGTTAAGGAGGTGAGACTGTTATTGCTTCTCTAAAGGCCAAGGAAGATCGCTTGGCTATCTACATGACTCTGACTTATCCTCTCTTCGCTCCAACCTTGCCCTCCATCATTCCCTTCTTCGCCAACAGGAGACCTATTGGAGGCAAAGATCCCGGATTCAGTGGATCAAGGAAGGTGATCAGAACGCTAGATTCTTCCATCAGATCACCTTAAAGCGCCGTGCAGCGAATCGGATCCGGCGGCTCATTGATGATGCGGGGAATGTCCAGGAGTCTACTTAGGGCATTAAGGACCAGCTATTCCATTTCTTCCATTCTCGTTGGACTGAGCTTTCTGGGGACGGATCTTCTGTGTTTCCTGTAGCATCTCCCCTTAAGGTCACTGCTGCAGAGAATGATGTTCTTACCAGACCGATTACATCTGAGGAGATTCGGTTGACCCTCTAGGACCTCAGCTCGAATAAGGCCCTGGGGTCGGATGGATTTCCTCCTTTCTTCTTTCGCCATTATTGGGCTATTGTGCATCAGAATGTGAAGCATGCCATCCAGCTAGTTTTTATGACCAAATCTATCCCTTCTGATTGGAACAGGACTCTTGTTACTCTGATGCCGAAATGCCTTGATGCTTCTATGCCGCACCACTTCCGACCTATCAACCTCTCTGCACTACCCTATATAAGGTATGCGCTCGTCTTTTGGTTTCTCGTTGAGGGTAGTGGTTCCTCGCCTTATCTCTTTAGAGCAGGGCGCTTTTCTTGCAAGACGATGTATATCCGATAATGTATTGTTAGCTCAGGAGGTTATCCATGATATTCATAGAGCCCCTATTCGCCAGTGTCTGATGGCTGTCAAGCTGGACATGGAGAGAGCTTACGATAGAGTGAGTTGGGATTTTCTTATCCGCTCCTTTCTGGAGTTTGGGTTTGATGAGCTTTTTATTGCTTGGATCAAGGCTTGTGTTCATCGGCCGTCCTTTTCTATTATTATTAATGGCGGGCAGACGGACTATTTCTATTCTGCTATGGGTCTTAGGCAGGGATGCCCCTCTCCTCTTTATTTATTCTCTCTGCTGATGCTTTATCTAGAGCTCTTCATCAGGCCCAGCAAGCTTCTTTTCTAGTTCCTTACAGTGTGGGTTCCCAAGGGCCATCGATATCTCATCTATTGTTTGCTAATGATTGTATCCTGATGGGGAGGGCCACTATCAGTAATGCTTCTGCTTTTGCTTCAGTGCTCCAATCTTACTGCAGGGCATCTGGTCAGAAAGTCAATATTGCGAAATCCATGATCACTTTCAGTCCAAAGACCAAAAGCTCTACTCGGGAGTCTATCATGCAAATATTGGGTATTCTCGCTCAGGCTGATCGTCTCTCTTATCTAGGGGTCCCTATTACAGGAAGGCGGCCATGCTGCTCCAACTTTAGCGATCTGGAGCGCCGTGTTTGTGATCGATTGGATGGCTGGCAAGTCTCAGGGTTATCCATGATGGCCAGGCTTACCCTTATCCGATCTGTGCTCGCTGCTCTTCCTCTCTATATCCTTTCTAATGCAGCCATTCTGGTGACTTGTTTGAGAAGGTTGGAGAGATGGTTCAGAGACTTTTTCTGGGGATCTATGTAGGATGGCCATGAGATTCACCTGCTGACATGGGACTGTGTGTATGCTATCTCGGAGGGAGAGCTTGGGATTCAATCCCTCATTGCGAGAAGAGAGGCGCTGATTGCTAGGCATCCAATGAGATTCTTGCTTGATCCTGAATGTCTGTGGAGCTTGTTCATGTGAGCTAAATACGAAGATTGGTCCTCCCATAATCATCCCCAGCCTGTCCGTAGCTACTCTTTCTTTTGGAAAGATGTTTGTTGTTACACTCCAACAGTTTTATGTCGTACGTTGTGGATGATTGGTGATGATGCTTCAGTTGATGCCCTCAGGACACGTGGTTGGCGGATCTCCCTTTGATTCGATGGCCCACCTTTAACAGCTCTGACATCCCTACTGGTATGAGAGTCTCTGACTTAATTGTTCAGGATCACAATGCCTAGAACACTTCCCTTGTTGCCTCTTTTTTTTTTGGTGTGGAGCTCTACCAGCGCATTCTCTCCATCACTCTTCTTCATGATCACACATCGGACATTAAATTATGGAGGTCCTGTTTGACCCGTGCGCTGATCAGGGATCTTATACAGGATTACAGACCTTAGACGAAGCACATGTTGGATGGGTCTTGGATCTGGAGGCTTCTCATCCACCCTAGAGTTCGCCTATTCATCTAGAAGATGGCTTGGGACTATCTTCCTACGTGTTCCCTGCTATCTGGGAGGGGCATGACGATCCTTCCAACGTGCCCGTTATGTGGCACCATGAGGAGACTACTACCCATGCTATCTTCATCTGCAATAGAGCGAGATCGGTTTGGCAGCTTGCAAGGTATCACCTGTGGTGTGAGAGTAGTGCCCAATGCTGCACCTCCTTTCTGACGTTGATTCGATGGGATATGAAAAGAGACTTCGGTCAGTTCCTTGGCTGCTTATATTGCTTATCAGCTCTGGTTGTTCCGAAATCGACAGATTTTCTTTGATGGCATTGATCCTCCTCACATGATAGTCAAGACAGCTCTAGACAGCTCTATCCCTTTCTGCTGAGTACAAACTCTATCAATCAGTCCTTGACTCTGATAACTCTAGCATTTGGGATTCCTCTGCTGCCTCGACAGCGCACCAGTGTACGATCTTCATTTCTTGGAAGCCCCCTCCACTTGAACTTGTCAAAGTTAATTTTGATGACAGTATTCTTGGAAACAAAAGCTAGCATGACTGAGCACCAAGATAAACAGACCATCAAGGAGAAAAATGGGTGAGCAATGCTTCTAAAGATTCAGATTAAGAAGACAGCCGGAAGGAAGCCCATAATGACATACATCATTACATTGGAATGAGGATACTGCCTAGATTTGAATGACCGAACCAGATGAAAGTTGGAGCAGCAAACTAAGTATTAAATCCTAATGAAACAAATAAAAAACTACAAGAATCAGTATATACATCAGCCACTCATTAATGACACGTTCATTGAATAGCTTTTTCACACAAGAATCTCCTACCCCCAAGATAATCCACTGATCCATAAAGATGATCCATGCATATCAACCCACAACTAGTTAAATAGGGCCAAAAAATTAATATCTGAAAATCCATCATCTGATGGTCACTTCACAAAAAAAAAAAAGGAAAAGAAAAAAAAAAGAAACAGTTACCCTTCTACATGAAACACAAAAATATGGTTAGAAACATAGCAAACTTCAAGTTAAACAAGAACAAGTAAACTACCGGAATTGTAATATTATTGAAAGGTAAAGCACTTATTCCTCATCATCCTCATCACCATCACCTCCAGCTGCCTTCTTTGCTGCAGCCTTCTGATTCTTTCTCTTCACTCTTCCGGGGCGCCCTCCACCAAGTGGACTAGTGAGAGAGAAGTCAATATGCTTTGCTGAATCCAATCTTACTAGAAAGGATGGAATGTTAACCACTTGCCTACCAACTCTGAAAAGAGGGCTCAGAAAATAGGTAGTCAGACGGGTGTGATAATAAAGCAGCCAAAATCTGAAAGCGAAACATCAGAGAACAGTAGTTCAAATACTACAATGATAGCATTTTGCTGATAGGTGCAAGAACTATTGTGTAATAATTACAGCAAAGTTATTTAAATGATAATAGCTCAAATTCGAGGCTCACACAAACAACCATCAGAAACCCAGAACCAAAATATACTCCTCCATAAAGGCTAGATGTATTCCCTGACACCGAGCATGTTACCATGGAAGCCCAACCTCAACTAGGCAAAAACTTGCTAGAACATGGCATGAACACCCTCTTACAAATAAAGGTATTGATTCTTAAGAATTTTGCAAGGGAACCATATGTGACATATGGATGGTCAAGAATCACAAATTCCTTCCACTCAAAATTTAAATAGTAAAAATTTCAAGGAAAGAACAGACCATGTTTGCCTTTGAAAATAACATCTTACAATCTCACTGGGCTGACAACACCATTGGACTGAATGAAAATAAATGCAAACAAGTTACATTTGTGCTGCATGACGTGCAAGAACTACTAGGCAAACAACTTGCATTACATGCTAAAAGAGATGAACACTGATGAGTTCTATTGTAAGAAAATTAACTAAAGAATCAATCATTAGAGTCAGCACACTGTGACATTCATCAATACTCCAATATGAGGTTTATTCCCTTGCTCAGGCAGACAGCAATGCTCATAAGCTTAAGTAAACCATCCTGTACGCTAGGTAAAAGCATCACTAAATATCTGGTTTAAATAGTGAACCAATTACGAAATTTCCCTTAAGAGGATGTTCATTAATAATCATTCCTTGCCACCTGTATCAGCATTTACAATTTCAACTTCCAGAAAGTTGGCATGAAAGAGATAACTGGTCATGGCTCATATGATTCTGAAAAGCTGGACAATAATTGACACATAATGCAATGCTTGTGCACAGACATGTAAGCCGTTGACCATGCAGAATGAAAAGGACTTATAGGTATATTCATTGGACTCTGACCTCACCCAATCATTAGCAACTTCCTCACTGTGCCCAGTGACAGAATACATGCACAAATAGATAAAAGAACTTCAAATCTACAAATAATAAAGCAGTTGGAAATGAGGAGGTTTTATGTTTATTGCATTCATGAAACTGCTAATTAAAAAGCAATTATCAGCAACACGAAATTATCAATAGTTCAACTACATAAATGAAGATGCATTTTGCTTCAACTTCAAGACAGAAGGAAAGATAGATGTAAATACAGGCATCAGAGACTGGAGTTTTCTCATCATTCTAACACCATTACGGGTGTCTCATATGACTGTCGTGAGATATTAACCACCTTTTATCATCACATTGCCTATTTTACATCAACATAAAAGAACCTTGTACACTGGATAATTTTAAAAATAACAATACAACAATGTGCTTATATGTACCGATGTAACAAGAGAATCATTTAGCCTTCAAACGCTTTACTCCATAGACCAAGGTTTAGAGCTTCTCCCAAAACCAATTAGAAATTGCTCAAGTTTCTGTAGTTTCAATAGTTGAAGCCAGTTTTGGTCCACTTCCAAGCGTATAAAGTGTCAAAGGTTTAAGAAGTGCAGAGGAAATTTTGCATCAACTTTGAAACAAAAGGAAAGACAAAAAATACAGGCACTAGAGAGACAGGATTATTTTGCAACATCTAAACAATATTTGCAGGTGTCTCAGATAACCATCATGGGATATTAATAAATTTATTCACATTGCTACCTATATCAACACAAAAGTATGAAACAAAACAGATAGCTAAACGAAGGAAAGAAAAGATGTCTTACGTGCTGAAATTTCATATGAGTACATATGAATGAACCTTCTAATGCTTTAACCTATGGACCAAAGTTTGAAATTTCAATAAAAACTAATCAGGAACCGTTAGATCTTTTGCACTTTTGGTACTCTCTGACAGATTCAATCTAGTTTTCACCAATTTCAGTGATTACAGCTAAAACTGACTGGGTGTCAACAAAAATGTCTAATGAAGTTGCTGACAAGTTTAGTCCATAGGAATCATTGTTGCAAGATACATGTCCATCCATGCATGCCAAGTATTTTTGAAAGCAAAAGTGCTAATTGTTATGGCTTAAAATGCTACTGGAAATGTAATATTTTGAAACATGTTAGTTATATTCCTGATCTACATTTGTAGGAATTTGCTTATGAGAAAACTAGGACAACCATGATCACTCAACTAAATGTTAAATGATCTTTTGGGAATTTTTTTTTTTTTTTTTTTGACATGAATGAACGTCTGGTTGAAAAATCCTTACCAAAATTTGAAAAATGGCATCTAATCTAACTTCTTCAACTTTATAAAACTTCTTGACCATCTTATTTACTCTTTAGTTTAATTATATGTTCTTATTTCTAATTGTTTGCTAACTTTTGGCCAAAACTTTAAACTTTAAGCTAAACCACTAGAATTGGCAAAACCAATATTTGTTCTGCTCAACTAAAATCAAAACCACAACCGAGAATGATTGGCTATACATGAAATGAGAACAAAAGAGAATACAACTCAAAACCAGAGATAACAAGCAAAAGATCAAAAATCCCCAGCTTGTTTTTGTCTTTAACAATATGCACTTATTCAATCAAATGTCATCTCAAACATCATGCAAGAATTCAAGCGATAATAAGTTCCATAGAAGCTTCAACCAAATCAATGAGAAAGTCAAGCGAACTAAAAGAAAGACAAAATAAATAAAATGTTGCGTAGCGAGCAGCCGCTCCACAGTATATCTGATACGGCTGGCCGTTTCCTCTGGGTAGTATTATCTTTTGCACGATTTCCGAAAGTAATGATGTGACAGCAAAGCCCAGAGATAGAACTCCAGCGCTGGCCTCTAGCTCCGGCCTCCAGTGCCGGCCCCCAGCGTCGGTCTCTAGCGCCGGCCTCCAGCGCTGGATTCTGGTTCTGGCTTCCAGCGTCGGCCTCCAGCGCTGGCCTCTAGCTCCGGCCTCCAGTGCCGGCCCCCAGCGTCGGTCTCTAGCGCCGGCCTCCAGCGCTGGATTCTGGTTCCGGCTTCCAGCGTCGGCCTCCAGCGTTGGCCTCTAGCTCCGGCCTCCAGTGCCGGCCCCTAGCGTCGGTCTCTAGCGCCGGCCTCCAGCGTCGGCCTCCAGCGCTGGATTCTGGTTCCGGCTTCCAGCGTCGGCCTCCAGCGATGACCTCCAGCGTCGGCCTCCAGCGTCATCCTCCAGCGATGACCTCCAGCGACGGCCTCCAACGCCGGACTTAGGTTCCGGACTCCAGCGTCGGCCTCAGTGCTGGACTTAGGCTCCGGCCTCCAGCGACGGCATCCAGCGCTGGACTTTGGCTCCGGCCTCCAGCATCGGCCTCCAATGCTTTTTCGCATGCACAATGACTAGTCTCATACAACAGATCCCGTGATTCAAGGTCTACTGCCGTGCACCTCGCTCACTGAAATCACGGGCAAGTGTTAACTCGTTCAGTAGTTACCGCTACAAGCGGCCCTCATCCAGTAACGGCTTAACCACTTGCCGTTCGGTGAAACTTATCCCAACGAGGAAGATTCGACGGTTCCAACGGAACGAGGTAAACGGGACCCCAGACAGGTATAAAAAAAGGACCCGAGCTCAATGCTGGGGGATCTCAATCTCTCTCTGTTTCAAGTTTTACTGAGATACAACATTCCTGTTCTACAACCCACTGACTTGGGCGTCGGAGGGTCCCCATCGGAACCACCAGTCCGGGACTTTTGCAGGCTCTAGAAGGAAGACGGCGACCTTTCTGCATCCCTAAAGGCCTGCGGAGATCTCAGCTCACCCGACGTTCATCGCAAGTGATTTGGCAGCAACAGATTGGCGCGTCAGGAAGGGGCCGCAGTTCGCACAGAACGAAAGTTCTCCCTGTGACCCCACCACTTTGCGAGGGAAACGATAGTGACTACATGAGCACAGGAGGCTTCCTCTAGTCAAGCCGCAGAGCGCATTCCCCGGGCTGAGCACTCGGGGGCCAATCTCCATGTTTCGCCCCCCGCGCAGATAAACCGACCTGACCAGCTCGAGGTTCTGGCCCACCAGGTCCAGGATCTGATAACAATGGTCCGGGGGCTGCAAGAGCATTGTTTGGCTGCTGCACCTCAACCCCCTGCGCTCGACGAAGGGGTGTGGGGGACAGTCCAGTCTCACCAAGGCGGGACCCCACCTGAGGTCTCTCACCGCTCACCCCTCGAACCTCATCACCGAGGGACCTCGAAGCGACGGCGGTCCCCCTCTCGCCACTCTGGTCGTTCCCACCATCGGCCAGAGGAGAGAGTCCAAACGGGCGCGTTCTTTGCGCCGTCGATCTTCTTCATCTTCTTCTTCCGATTCATCCCGAGATGGCGCTCTCAGGAAAACTACTCGTCGGGCCGAGCAAAGGCTCGATGAGTATCATCGATGGTTGGAGGAGCTTAGCCGCCGGATTGCTGATCCTCACGGGACGGATTATGAGCGTCGCCCCCCACTTTCCCGGCATATCATGAAGGAACCAGTCCTGCCCCGGTTCTGTCTCCCCCAACTGGATCCATACGACGGCACGACGGACCCCCTGGACCACCTGAAAAGCTATAAGGTCCTCATGCAAGTCCAGGGAGCGACGGACTCCCTGTTATGCATCGCTTTTCTGGCCACCCTCCGCAAAGCGGCATGTGCGTGGTACTCCCGCCTGCCTCCACGCAGCATCAATTCATTTCGGCAACTCGAGCGATCTTTCCTGGCCCACTTTGATGCCTGTCGAAAGATCCCACGAGTGGCTGATAGCCTCTTTGCTGTCCAGCAGAGGAGCGGCGAGACCTTGAAGGATTTTGTCGCTCGATTTAAGGAAGCGGCGTTGGAGGTGTACAACCTGGAAGACTCCGTAGCCACTTTGGCCCTGAAACGCGGACTTCGCCCATCCAGGTTTGCTTATTCTCTGGATAAGAAGCCTCCGAGTTCTTACGCTGAGCTTCTGAGCCGAGCACAGAAGTACATCCGCGCTGACGAGGCGAATTCTTCCAGGAGGGAAGTTGACAAGAATACTAGTAAAACCACCACCTACTGATCACGCCGGTGCATGACCTTGGAAGCCTAAGCCTCCACACCGCTCAGATTGCCGACCACAGATGCTTGTTCCTAAGGAGCAATTCACCCCACTCATGGCTCCCATATCTCACATCCTGCTAGAGATCGAAGAGGAACCTTATTTCAAGCGTCCGGCTCCCTTGAAGTCTGGGCCCCCCGCAACAAGGAGTTTACTATCGGTACCACCGAGACTATGATCACGACACCAAGGGTACCCTCCTAGAAGACCCTGCCGAAGCCAGGAAACTTAAAAGATGGGCTCCAAAGTTTTTCATAATGGAGGGAAAGCTCTACCGGAGGTCGTTCTCGTATCCCGTCCTCAGGTGTCGGTCCCACCGAAGCCAGTTATATTCTGCGGGAGATACATGAAGGTATATGTGGAAGCCATCTGGGGGGCAGGGCTCTTGCATACAAAGCCCTACGGCAGGGATATTACTGGCTGACAATGAAGGAGGATGCATCCGAACTTGTCAAGAGGTGCGACAGCTATCAGCGCCATGCCAACATTCAATATCAACCGGCATCCCAACTGATTCCCCTGGCTACACCATGGCCCTTCGCACAGTGGGGGATGGACATCCTGGAACCGTTCCCTCCAGCCTTCGGACAACGCAAGTTCCTCGTGGTGGCCGTCGACCATTTCACCAAATGGATCGAGGCGGAGGCTCTCGCTAAAATAACGGAGGTCAAAATAAGGACTTTCTTCTGGAAGTCTGTGGTGTGCCGGTTCGGGCTACCGCACACCCTCGTCACTGACAATGACCGATAGTTTGACAACACGGCCTTCCGAAAATTCTGCGATGGCCTAGGCATCCATCATCGATTCACCTACGTGGGGCACCCCCAAACCAACGGTGCAGCTGAGGTGACCAATCGCATCATCCTCCAAGGACTCAGGGCTCGGCTAGATAGCTGCAAAGGGCCGCTGGGTGGAGGAACTCCCCAGTGTACTGTGGCCCTACCACACGACGCCGCGAGCCCCTACTGGGGAAACTCCTTTCAGCCTGGTCTTTGGGACCGAAGCGGTCATTCCAGTGGAGATAGGAGTTCCCAGTCCCCGGACGAATTATACCATAAAGAAAGCAACTCAAACCAGCTGCGAGCCAATCTAGATCTGGTGGAAGAATTGCGAGACCAAGCACAGCTCCGCATGGCAGCATTCCGTCAGCGAGCGGCCAAGTACTACAATGCTCGGGTGCAATCCAGGACATTCCGCTTCGGAGATCTCGTTCTGCGAAGAGCTGAAGTGTCAAAGCCAACAGAGGGGGGCAAGTTGGCACCAAAATGGGAAGGACCATACCGTGTCAAGGAGGTACTTTACCACGGGGCGTACAAAGTTGAAGAGCTAGACGGAAAACCGCTTCCTCGCACCTGGAACGCCGACAATTTATGCCGGTATTACCAGTAGGATGCTATCATCATTAATTTGAATCTATTTGATAAATGAATGTTTGAAATGTTCACTTACTTTCGAATGAGTATGTTCAGAAACAAAAGACCGACTCCGCGTCGGCAAACAAAATATTGGCTCCGCGTCGGCACAAAAGACCGGCTCCGCGTCGGCACAAAAGATCGGCTCCGCATTGGCACAAAAGAACAGCTCTACGTCGGCAAACAAAGACCGGCTCCGCATAGGCACAAAAGACCGGCTCCGCATCGGCAAACAAAAGACCGGCTCCGCATCGGCACAAAAGACCGGCTCCGCGTCGGCAAATAAAAGACCGGCTCCGCGTCGGCAAACAAAAGACCGGCTCCGTGTTGGCACAGAAGATCGCTCCGCAGCGGCAAACAAAATACCGGCTCCGCGTCGGCAAACAAAGACTGGCTCCGCGTCGGCAAACAAAAGACTGGCTCCGCGTCGGCAAAAAGACCGGCTCCGCATCGGCAAACAAAAGATCGGCTCCGCGTCGGCACAAAAGACCGGCTCCGCGTCGGCACAAAAGACTGGCTCCGCGTCGGCAAACAAAAGACCGGCTCCGTGTCGGCAAACAAAGGACCGGCTCCGCGTCGGCACAGAAGACCGGCTCCGCGTCGGCAAACAAAAGACCGGCTCCACGTCGGCAAACAAAAGACCGGCTCCGCATCGGCAAACAAAGACCGGCTCCGCATCGGCAAACAAAAGACCGGCTCCGCGTCGGCAAACAAAAGACCGGCTTCGCGTCGGCAAACAAAAGACCGGCAAACAAAGACCGGCTCCGCATCGGCAAACAAAAGACCGGCTCCGCGTCGGCAAACAAAAGACCGGCTCCGCGTCGGCAAACAAAAGACCAGCTCCGCGTCGGCACAGAAGACCGGCTCCGCGTCGGCAAACAAAAGACCGGCTTCGCGTCGGCAAACAAAGACCGGCTCCGCGTCCGCACAAAAGACCGGCTCCGCGTCGGCAAACAAAAGATCGGCTCCGCATCGGCAAACAAAGACCGGCTCCGCATCGGCACACAAAAGACCGGCTCCGCGTCGGCACAAAAGACCGGCTCCGCGTCGGCAAACAAAGACCGGCTCCGCGTCGGCAAACAAGGACCGGCTCCGCATCGGCAAACAAAAGACCGGCTCCGCGTCGGCAAACAAAAGACCGGCTCCGTATCGGCAAACAAAGACCGGCTCCGCGTCGGCAAACAAAGACCGGCTCCGCGTCGGCACAGAAGACCGGCTTCGCGTCGGCAAACAAAAGATTGGCTCCGTGTCGGCACAAAAGACCGGCTCCGCGTCGGCAAACAAAAGACCGGCTCCGCGTCGACAAACAAAGACCGGCTCCGCGTCGGCACAAAAGACCGGCTCCGCGTCGGCACGAAAGACCGTCTCCGCGTCGGCACAAAAGACCGGCTCCGCATCGGTACAAAATACCGGCTCCGCATCGGCACAAAATACCGGCTTCCCGCGTCGGCACTAAAAACTGGCTTCTTGTGTCGGTAATTCGTGACAATGTTTTGGTGGACGATCGCATTTCGTCCAACCTATCTAACGAAGCACCTTTGGTTGGTGATTCGCGACAGCTTACACAACTAAAGCTGATTATAACCAAAGGACACGCAATGATGGTTAAAACTTTCATTGATGGCTAAAATGTTACAAAATTGCGACCTGAGTCGGACTTAGAACAAAAAAAAAAAAAACTATAGCTACTAAGGGTTATTTGGGGCCGAGTCATCGTCTTCAAAGACGTCATCTGGCTTCAGCCCTTCAATGTCCTCCAGGTCGTAGAGTTCTTGGATTTTGGCATTGCAATCCTGAAAGCCGGCATTATAAGCAAACGCCGACGATTCGGCTAGCTCCTTATCAAAGGCTTTAGACTTTTGAAAGCCTCTACGGCCTTTGCAGCTTTTTTCTTTGCCTCAATGGCTCTCTGCTCGGACTCGACGGCCTCCCTCTTGGCCTCAGTCACCGCCGCCTCCAAATCGACAACCTTGGCGTCAGACTGGCGGGTGGCCTCTCTGGCTGCGTCTATTTCAATGGAGGCAGAATCCAATCGAGTCTTCAAGATGCCCATCTACGATTCCACCACCTTCAGCCTCCCCTCCGCCATCCTCTGCTTTTCTTCGGCCACCTGAGCGTTATCCAGCTCATTGGCTGCCCGACGCTGGGCAACTTCCAGCGCATACTCGGCCTTCTCGGCTCTCAGCCGAATGGTGTCGACTTCGCTCTTTAGGGTGGCCCGGTATCCTCCAAAGCCATTTCCGCCATTTCTGCCATGGCTTGGAGTGATAACATCTCCTCTCGCGCCTGATCGATAGCAGTATCGCTCAGGGTCCAAAGATTCCTCATGGCGATAAGGGAGTTCAATGCCTAAAGGGAATGTCGATAGTAAAAAGCAAAATAAAACAAACAAAACAAAGGAGAAAAACGATAATGGAGTAGAGGCTCACCCAGAGATGTACCACAGATGCCTCACGGAAGAAGGTGGCTCTCCCTTGATGCCGGAGAAACTCTTGCACCTCCACCACATATGCTTCATCTAAAGCCGCTCGGTCCAACGGCTGTGGTTAGCCAACAGTGATTGGAAGGAAGCGTCGACGCCCCTCCTTTCCCTTGGCACGGGGCCCGCGGAGGCGGATTCCGCATCTGACTCTGCTACATCCGGCCCCTTGACTGGTGAAGGCGCTTTGGTTGTTGTCCCTACGGGAGGCATGATAGCTGTGGGAGTCAGCCCCATTGCTGCTGGGACTTGCTCCGTCTCCACGGCCTCGGGCAGGGGTGACGGTGCCTTTGCAACCTGCTCAGGAGGATCGAGCAGGATGACAGAAGGAGCTGGAACTGAGGATCTCCCTTCTATTTGGCTCTGCCTTACACTCTTGCCGGCCTCGGCCCCTACCGTATCTATCTTGGCGGGCTCGTTGGCTTGGGCTCTAGCCGCCTCGCTAATGTGCCGTTTAACATCAGCTTCCCAGCGTCGGCCCTTCTAAGGTCGCCCTTCTTCAAAATCTTGGCGCGCAGGGGCTTCACCACTCCAGCCCCTTCAGCGTCGGCCCTTCCCGCGTCGGCTCTCCCCGCTTCGGTCCTCTTGGGGATTTTGGCAACGCCCTTCTCTCAGCAAGGGACTCATTCCCCGTAGCCTTCCTTTTCCTAGTAGCTGCCTGCCTGAGCTCGCGAAGCGAGGGCGCCATCCCTGTAAAGGCGGAAGATGAATTAAAAAAAAAAAGAAGAGAAGGGGAAAAAAAAAAAGAAGGCGAGTAATCTAATGCTCACCACTCGAAGGAATTAAACCGGCGAGACGAAGGTTTTCCTCGGCTAAAAGCTTATTGCACCGAGGGATATCGGCAAAAGCTGCCCGAATGCCATCCGATCTCTTGGAAGGATGGAGGAATCCCTATTGGCATCAATGTTGGGTATCCCCCAGCTTCCGCGCACCTCGTCGATATCAGCAAAAAAGAATTTGTCCTTTCACCCTTTGACGGAGGTGGGAAGGCACAATTTGAGAATCCTATTGGACCTAGGGGTGGACCACCAATCTGATTGCTTGCGGAGGGTATAAAAACTGCGGAATAGGGAGATGTTGGCCTCTATGCCTTTCAGGTGACAGAGAACCAGAAAGCCGACAATGGTTCGGATTGAGTTAGGAACTAACTGAGAAGGTGTTAGAGAGTATCGGCTCAGGAGATTGAGGATGAAAGGATGGATAGGTAACCGAAGTCCGGCCTTAAAGAAGGCTCCATACAAGGCAACTCTTCCGGAACGGAAAGAGGTTACCCTATCATTAAGAGCAGGGTAGAACAAGCGAAGGTCCGACGGAAAGCTATATTTGGCTTTCAAATTTACTACGTCTTGAGCAGACATAGCGGAAGCAGTCCCTTCGGGGGACTTCTTGACGACACTAGAAGGACCGGTGGCCGACGGACGGCCCCAGGCGAAAATCCGCCCGCCGATCGGATGACTCCTGGCTAAGGGGCGATTAACCGGCCGCTGCTCCGGCAAGGAGCGATTGGAGGAGGGGGTAGACCACTGGCTTGGTAAGGAAGCGGAAGTTTGAGAAGGGTTGGGAGAACACCCCCAGGAATCAGAGATGGAACAAGAAGGCGATGAAGCCATGAAGACTAACCTGGAAAACTTGAGCTAGAATCGAAGGAGCACGAGGAGAGAATGAACACGGGAGACGAACGAACGCTTGCAGACTCGAAAGGAAGGATGGGAGGATAAGGACGATTTTTCCCCTTATAACTCCAGTTCAAATCACCCCACGATCGTCCGACCTGACTACGCGTCCACCTTCAATTGGAAGGCGTTTCGACGGCCTACCAGCGCAAAAAACACGAAAAGCTCCACCAATAAAAAGGGGGGCATTGGCCTTATCACAATGATGACACTTGCCTTTTGTGCTCATTGCTCGAGGAAATCCTTTCCAAATCCCAACAACACGGACAAGCAAAATAATGGCACGAAAATCGCCGCCCAGAGGATATTAACACCCCTTTCGCGGGTGATTGTGCGCTCACCCATCTCAGGGGCGGGAGGGCATCTGATACGGCTGGCCGTTTTCTCTGGGTAGTATTATCTTTTGCACGATTTCCGAAAGTAATGATGTGACAGCAAAGCCCAGAGATAGAACTCCAGGCTGGCCTCTAGCTCCGGCCTCCAGTGCCGGCCCCCAGCGTCGATCTCTAGCGCCGGCCTCTAGTGTCAGCCTTCAGCGCTGGATTCTGGTTCCGGCTTCCAGCGTCGGCCTCCAGCGCTGGCCTCTAGCTCCGGCCTCCGGTGCCGGCCCCCAGCGTCGGTCTCTAGCGCCGGCCTCCAGCATCGGCCTCCAGCGCTGGATTCTGGTTCCGGCTTCCAGCGTCGGCCTCCAGCGCTGGCCTTTAGCTCCGGCTTCCAGTGCCGGCCCCAGCGTCGGTCTCTAGCGCCGGCCTCCAGCGTTGGCCTCCAGCGCTGGATTCTAGTTCCGGCTTCCAGCGTCGGCCTCCAGCGCCAGCCTCCAGCGTCGTCCTCCAGCGATGACCTCCAGCGTCGGCCTCCAGCGTCGGCTCCAGCGATGACCTCCAGCGTGGCCTCCAGCGCCGGCCTCCAGCGTCATCCTCCAACGATGACTTCTAGCGTCGTCCTCCAGTGCCGGCCTCCAGCATCGTCCTCCAGCGCCGGCCTTCAGCGTCGCCTCCAGCGATGACCTCCAGCGACGGCCTCCAACGTTGGACTTAGGTTCCGAACTCCACGCTGGACTTAGGCTCCGGCCTCGAGCGTCGGCCTCCAGCGACGGCCTCCAGCACTGGACTTTGGCTCCGACCTCCAGCGCTAGACTTGGCTCCGACCTCCGCGTCGGCCTCCAGTGCTTTTTCGCATGCACAATGACTAGTCTCATACAACAGATCCCGTGATTCAAGGTCTACTGCCATGCACCTCGCTCACTGAAATCACGGGCAAGTGTTAGCTCGTTCAGCAGTTACCGCTACAAGTGGCCCTCATCCAGCAACGGCTTAACCACTTGCCGTTCCGTGAAACTTATCCCAACGAGGAAGATTTGACGGTTCCAACGAAACGAGGTAAACGAAACCCCAGACAGGTATAAAAAGAGGACCCAAGCTCAATGCTGGGGGATCTCAATCTCTCTCTCTTTCAAGTTTTACTAAGATACAATATTCCTGTTCTACAACCCACTGACTTGGGCGTCGAAGGATCCCCATCGGAACCACCGGTCCGGGACTTTTTGCAGGCTCTAGAAGGAAGACGGCGACCTTTCTGCATCCCTGAAAGCCTGCGGAGATCTCAGCTCACCCGATGTTCATCGCAAGTGATTTGGCAGCAACAATATCATTTGATAATCCACCAAATACAAGTCCATCTATTGATGATCCATCAGATCATACTTCTTTTCTACGTTAACTGATTAACAACATACCAGAAGCAGGTAAAGAGAGTACATCAATGACTAACAAGATGCTAGGAATGGAGCAAATCTATGAAAATTATGATCTAAAACATTTAAAATAATTAAGTATTCCCACACATAAATCAACATAACAATGGGAGTAGCTAGAAGTGAGAGAGCAAACCTGATATGACGTTGCCTGATAAGGACCCTGGCATGGTGAATTGACTTCGCCATCCCAGACTTAAACACGAGCGTCTGGAGCCGGCGCTCAAGGAAGTTCTCCACGGTCAGAGCCAGAACATAATCCAGCTTGTTCTGGGTCTCGTCGAGGAGCCCATACCGGTTCATCCTGCGGAGGAGGGCCTCTCCCTCAAAGATCCGCCGAGGATTCTTTTCGTCCAGCGTCAAGAGCTCCCTCGCTGCATTCCGGATCCGGCTCAGAGCGTACTGGACCCTCCACAGCTCCCTCTTGCACCGAAGTCCGTACTCACCGACGAGCTTCAGCTCGGCGTCCAGCCGCTCCTTCTCGTAGGGGCGACGGGGCTTCTTGAAGGTCTTCCCATCTGCGAACGCCTCACACTCGTGGGGTTACAAAAGAAAAAAATCCCCGCACAAACCAAAACCTTAACTAGAATTTTCCTTAAATACACCAGAATAATAGTTGAATCTCAGTCTTTTTATGGCAAACTGGATCCAAAGTTCCAAAATTACAAATTTATTCGAATACGCTTTTCTATGAGTTTAGATAGATTCGAGCAAGAGTAAAAAGCGATCCAAACGAGGAGATGCGGGATGTGAGAGTTAGAATCGACTGAAACCGATCGAAATTTATACAAAGGGGACGTCGCCAAAGAGAGATTGCAACATTGCAATCAAAAATAGTGAAAGAGAGAGGCGGGAGAGAAGAAGACTTACAGTTCCGATAGAAGCTAACGTGAACCATGGTTGTTCTTCTTCTCCCCCGCCGTCTCCTGCCCTAGCCTGATCAAAGCGGGGGAACGAAAAGACCGTCTTTTGTCGAGGATCAAAACCCTAACCTACGGTCGTCTCTGTAATGGGTTCCTTGGCCTGGGCCGGTCTCCACAGGAGTGCAAGCCGGCCAAATGATCAAAACTCAAGTTTTTTCAAACAAATTGCTGTTATTTAAATATAGCGTATATTTGTAATGAATAAAATCATGTGCAATGTTCTTAACAAAAAAAAAAAAGGAAAAAAAAATATCTTAGCAAGGTTTGTATAACATGCTATTTAATTGTTATAAAAAATAATGATGTTGATGATGATAATGATCTATATTATTATATAAGTGTTAATGAGGGGTAAAATTATTATTGAGTTAATGCTCATGCAGGGTCGAGACCAATCTCGACATTCCGTCAGCCAGCTGTCACGTCTGAAAAACAGTATAGCCGAATTGCCTTAGGCATAGTCAAGTCACTTCGACGAACCAAAACTATTCTCATGCCTCGGCGAACCGAGCTATTGCAAACCGAATTACTTCTATGCCTCAGTCAGACCAAGGCATTTAAGCACATCTGCGGAATCAAGCGCGGAAAAGTTCCAATTCATAATAGTTGAACAAAACCTTAAACGAAAGTTATGCAAACGATGCCGAAAGTGGCCTAAGGCCTACAAAAGTAGCCTAGGGCCTACAGAATCGCTGAATCTCAAAGCCTTAACCAACTCTCCTGACCGTCGATCCTCTAACTAACTATATACTAATCCCACCGGCCTAACAAACTTGATTCGAATCCGATTCGAATCTGAACGGTTTTTGGACCCCCTATGATGTGCCCAAGGAATCAGGTAATCACCTATGAATATCCTAGTCCTAAAGTCTCTCAGGTACGCTTTCATTGATACTCAACTGAAAACCCCATTGAAGCTTGAGCAGAGCTCTGAGTTCTCGAGAGGCCATTAGTCTTGAGGATCTCTTCTGCGAAAGCCTTCTCCTCACATTTGCTTGCTGTGAATTTTCACTAACTTGGGCGTCGGAGGGTCTTCCGTAGAGGGCCACCCCAGACACTCTCTGCGTGAGGACTGTCTTGCAGGTTTCATCTCGACGAGAGATCAGCGTCCAGATCTAGAGTCAAGCTGCACCCGAGTCAGAGAGCGGATTTCTGCAGCAAAAGATTGGCGCTAGAGGAAGGGTCTCAAGTCCCATAAACTTGTAATCCAGGAGACAAGGTTCAAAACTAGAAGAAGAATCCTCTAATGGCCAATCGAAAGAGAGCCACATCTGATGCTCAAGATCATGCTGCCTCTCAAAGGCCTGATCCAATCAGCAATGTAGCACCTCCGCTACCACCACCAGCTAAGACCCCTTCACCACCGGCGATAGCAGTGATGTTGGATCAGTTCGCTACCCCGGTTCAGCAAGTCTAGGCACTGGCCCAGCTGGTCCAGGGACTCCAAGGAGTTCCTCGTCCAGCTGCCCCTGCTTCGCAGCTTCCTGAAGAGGTAGCTGCTCCCATCCCACCAGCGATTTCTTCTTACAATCCGCCTGAGTCAGCAGATCATCCTCACCGACCCACGAAGGCCAAGCCAAGGCCACAGTGGGCTAGAGAGAAGAGCCCGCTCAATCTCGACGAGCTCATTCTCTTTCTCTGATGTCTTCTCAAGATTCGACACCACTACCACCTCCCATCATCATGTCCCTCCTATCACTCAGGATGAAGGGATTAGGTAGTAGATGCGTTGGGAGCTGGACGCCGCTAAGCAAGCCCTTCCATCCCAGCCGAGGGCAGAGCAAGGCATTCCTTTCTCTGAGGGTATTATGCGGGAAGTGATCCCTCCCATGTAAAGCTCCCCACCATCGAGTCGTATCATGGATCTACCAACCCGATGACCATCTAAGTAGTTTTAGATCCATCATGATATTCCATGGAGCATCGGATGTAATCCTCTCCGAGCCTCCCCTCTACTCTCAAGGGATCTACTAGAACATGGTTTAACAACATGAAGCCAGGTTCTATTGATTCTTTTGACGAGCTAAGTTATTAGTTCATCAACCAATTCGTCAGTAGCCATCGCCAATGGTGGAGATCTGATTCTCTCTCTGAAGTCAAGCAGCGGGAGGGGGAACCTCTAAAGAATTACCTTGGCCATTTCAATAGGGTCCTTCTGGAGGTCGACCACCTCAATCACTAGGTAGCTATGTCTGCCTTGGCAGGAGAAGTATCGAAGGAAGAGGACTTCTACTTGGCATTAGAAGTTAATTACCCGAAAAACCTCTCTAATATGATGTCCTCGGCGGATAAGTATGCCAGGGTCGAAGAATCACGAAGGTCGGCCTGAGCCAAACAATTGAAGAAGAAGGAGGCAAGAGGCTTGGAGAAACATCGATCCTTCCATCGTGCCAGCCCGCCTTGTCGCCAAAGAGCTCCTCCACCGCCTCCTTAAGACCGAACCCGGAGCCCGGCTCAAAGGTTTGATTGATACACTCCTCTCACCGCACCGAGAGTGCAAATCCTGATGGAAATTGAGCACCAGATTCCTCGGCCTCCTCCTCTCTGAGGCAACGTGACCCAACGGGATATGACCAAGTATTGCTGCTTCCATCGAGACTATGGGCATGATACCGAGGAGTGCTGGTAGCTCCAGAATGAGATCGAACAGCTAATTCAACGGGGCAAGCTGGAATGATTTAGGAGGGCGCCAGAGCCGAACAATGAATGAAATCGCTAGCCCGAGCCTCGCCAGCTCCCTCCATCGAATCCTCCAGTTATTGGCAACATCAATATGATAGCAGCCGCCGGTCCTTCATCGAATTAGTTGGATGAAAAGTAGAATTCGCCAAAGAAGACTCGAGTTGATGAGCTCTCCTTTTTTGACGAAGACCTCCAAGAGGTACAGTACCCTCATGATGATGCCATAGTTGTATCTCTGAATATGAACGGCTATGATGTACATCATATTTTGATTGATAATGGAAGCTCTGTTAATATTTTGTATTTTGATGCCTTTGTGAGATTGAAATTTCGGGCGAAAAGCCTCTGGGCCATAGAGTCCATCCTAGTAGGTTTAACGGGCGACTCCATAATCCCCGAGGAAGTTATTACTTTAACAGTTCGAGCAGGCACTTGGCCCTGTGTGGCCACTATGCACATGGATTTTCTTGTGACCAAGCTTCGGTCCCCTTACACTATTATCCTCGGCAGACCGAGACAAGTATCTCTCAAAGCCATTGTTTCCATTCCTCATCTCGCCATGAATTTTCCACCGAATGGGGGGTGGGGGTTGTTCGAGCAAGTCAAATTATAGCTCGGCATTACTTTGTTGCTGACCTTCAGTCCAGGAAGCCCGAGGTTGATGGATTGGATGCTCGGAAGGATTTTGTCGAACAGCGAGGAGAGCCAGCCGAGGAATTAGAGGAGGTGCCGCTCGACGAAGCTCGGCCCAACCGAACCATAAGAGTCGGGTCACAACTGAAAGGAAAGCTTTGGCAGGACTTAATCGAATTCCTTCGAAAGAGCACTGACATTTTCGCCTGGTCCACATAGGACATGCCTGGAATTAGCCTAGTGTCCTGGTCTACCACCTCAACGTGGATGAAGCATTTTGACCGATCAAGCAAAAGAAGAGAAGCTTTGCCCCCAAGCGTCAAAGGCTATCAAGGAAGAGGTAGACAAGCTCATTAAAGCCAACTTCATCCGGGAAGTCAATTATCCCGACTGGCTGGCAAATGTGGTTATGGTGAAAAAATTGAATGGCAAATGGAAGATCTGCATCGACTTTACTGACCTCAACAAAGCTTGCCCAAAGGACAGCTTTCCTCTTCCTTGGATGATTAACTTGTGGATTCAACTTTGGGACACCAAATGCTGACTTTTATGGATGCTTATTCGAGCTACAACCAGATTCGGATGATGCCCGAAGATGAAGAAAAAACCGCTTTTATCACCGACTGAGGTATTTATTGTTACCGAGTTATGCCTTTTGGTTTAAAAAATGCAGGTGCAACCTATCAAAGGATGGTTAACAAAGTTTTCAAGGAGCAAATCGATCGGAACATGGAGGTGTACGTTGATGACATATTGGTAAAGAGCAAAGAGGCATCTCAGCAAATTGAAGATCTTGCAGAAAGCTTTGCAACGCTCCGAAGGTGTCACTACAAGAGAATTAAAATATAGCGACGCCCAAATGCATCGCTAATGCGTCATTAAACATGCTATTGCGACGCATTAGCGATGCAATGACGATGTCGCTAAGATGATCGTCGCAATCTCAATTTGTCGCAATTGCGTCGCTTAACAGCGACTCTCTGCGATGCACCAAATGCATCGCAATATATTGCAACGCCACTAAATGCATCGCAATATATTGCGATGCCACTAAATGCATTCAATTGAGTCGCTAATGCGTCGCTAATTAATTTTTTTTAAATATTACGATGCCAGGTCATTGCGTCGCAATATTTAATAATAATATTTTAAAAATATTAGCGATGCAATTTCAATCGCTAATGCGTCGCTAATTAATTTTAAAAAAAATAAAATATTAAAAATTAAAACGGTTAATACAATTTCATTACATTTAAATATTGATCAAAACATTCATCACTCATATTGATCCAAACATTCATCATTCAATTTTAAAAATAATTAATATATTAAAATTTTAAAGTTTTCATGTACAAATATAAAAAGTAAAAAAAAAATACATCAAGAATCCGCACGATCACGTGGAGGCTGGAAACCCTGCGACATGCGGCTAACCATATCCTGCAACTGATGCATCTGCTCTCGCACGTCTGCAAGCTCCTACTGAAGGCCTCCCGTACGCTACTCGAACTCTTGCTGAACCTCCTGTCGAACCTCCTGCGAATGTCCTGTTGAACCTCCTGACGAACCTCCTCCGTGATAGATCTTCGAATGTCATCTAAACGCTCGGCAGGAATATCACCAGAATATCGCGAGCTGGAGGCCTGATGGGAAAATATGCAGAAGCTCTAGTGCCCAGACCATAGACCCTGCGGTCTCGCGGCTGGGCACCAACAGCCTCCAAAAACACACGTCGACTCTCCTCTGCTGAGAGTTCGACGGGCGTCCCCCATCAGTGGAGTCGACCTGCGATGCCTGGGAGTGAAGCTCCTCGACTCGTGTCTTTGAATTATAAAATCAACAATAAATGAATCAATAAATTTCTCTAAATAAAATTTTAGAAATTAAACAGATACAACATAAAGCTAATTTCTTACCGCAACCTCCCGTGATCGTGTATCGACCCAGGAACCGTCCCTCCTGGTGTGTGTCGCCCTGAATAGACGAAACTCACCAGGACTGCTCAGACTATAACAACAAAAAATTGATATTAATGTAAGTATTTGTAAATAACTAAATTAGTAATTAAATTATTTATGTTTTCTTACCATACGCGTCTGTGCTCCTGAATCGAAATGGAGCCCGAAGTGTGGCGGGAGAGACCCGTGCCAGGACCGCCCCTCTCGGATCGGCGGTTCGTGCTGGCTGATGCGGACCTCCTGCGCCAGCCATCGGACTGCCAGACCTGCTGCCACTCGTGCCAAATACCCTCTGGCACATGCGCAGGACGTGACCCGATGACCTCCAACGATGAAGCATGTCGGAGTATCGGCGTCCCGTAAGAGCTTCCCATGCTGCCCTAATGGCATCATGGCTGGCAGGGTCCCACGTAAACTTTTTCTGCATTAAAATAAACAGTTAGTTTCAGAATTTATTAAGATTAAGAAATTTTATATCAGTGATAAATTGTATTTAATAAGTTTACCTGAAACTCTGAAAAATAAAACTCCCTCGTGGCTGCAGATACATGGCGCCAATCGTAGCCACTGGGATCTGCACGCCTCTGAAATATGGAGCTGATGTGGCTCGATACATGATGCTGCTCAATAAATCTGTTAAAAAAATGCATGTTTATAAGTAATTGACTTAAAAACATAAACATATATTTTTAATTAGTATATACTTACAGCCCATGAGCATCCAGTCGAAGTACGGTGCGGCCGACGGTGGAAGAACTCTCGGAGGTCTGTGCCGATCGGCTGGATGGATAATACCAATGCAGGATCACCGCCGACTGCTGGAGAGATCGAAGGCTGTGCTGTGGAGATCCGAAACTCTCCATCTCCAAAGCTCATGTGATCTGATGCGGCAGGGCTACGTCCCTGCTCACTCCGTATCGTCGGTAGATCTACCTCTGCCCATCATACTGAAAATACTAAAGATTCATGAATTAAATTACGATTAATGATTGACTATGTAAAAATTTAACACTTATAAAAATAAAGTTAAATTTAAAAAACCTCTATGTTTAATCGGTTTCATTTGTTTCGTGAAATGTTGGTTCAACATCCGATGCCGTATCGGACTGCGATTCAGTTTCATTATCATCGGAAGGAAACCGAACATTTGCATCCGCAATTTCTTGGACATCACCATTTGGATCTCTAAGTGATGTTTCAGGAGCCCTTGTGTCGTCCTCAATTGCATGCATTTCCATCTCATCCTCTTGAAATGCAGGGCACTCGGCTGATTGACTTGATGAACTCTCTAATACGATTGTTGAACGTGGGACGATTTTAGAAACAGCCCACCAATCTCGCTTGTCGTTGCGCAAACTTGGATATCCGCAGTAAAACACTTGCTGAGCTTGGGATGCAAGGATGAATGGTCATATTTCTGCAATCTTCGTCGATGGTTCACTTCAACCAAATTATAGTCGTTATGAACCCTTTTGCCCACAGGAACTGTCGGATCGAACCAATCGCAACGAAACAATACGGTTCGTTTCATAGGCCAACCGGGATATTCAACTTCAACCACCTCTACTAACTTTCCGTAATAATCCTGCATATTTGCTCCAACACTTTCTCCTTTAACACACACGCCCCAGTTCTGCGTGCCTCTTGAAGCTGCTAATCGTTCAATCTGAAATTTGTACCCATTAACAAAATAGCCAGTAGAGGTTGTTACGGTCTTCAATGGCCATTGCGATAGACATTTAATGAAAATATTGTCGGTTGTGGACCATGGACCGTTTACCTATAAATTAATAAGCTATTCACAACCAATTCAAAAAATAAAAGCCATTATTGAAATTGATTGAGTGATACTACTCACAAATTCATAAAACCAGTAAGCGAACTCCGTTTCTAACTTCTGCCCAATTGCAACTTGACTGATGTCGGGATTCATCTGTCGTTGTCTATCACAATACATCCTT
The DNA here is from genome assembly GCA_900491605.1 of Calamus simplicifolius. Taxonomy (NCBI): domain Eukaryota; kingdom Viridiplantae; phylum Streptophyta; class Magnoliopsida; order Arecales; family Arecaceae; genus Calamus; species Calamus simplicifolius. The sequence goes on along the minus strand of UESW01004634.1, from coordinate 515,811 downwards.
ATGGGATGATAAGGATTAAAACTTATGTTAGCAATTAAATATTATGGTATATTGTAATTTAAATTAGAAGTTCCAATTAAGCATTGAAGTATACACTTACTCAATATATGGATCGACTTCTCTACAGTTCATTAGGATGTAATAATGTGCTGCATTATACTCCATATCGCTAAGATTTCTTGACTTCTGCCCCCAAATGAACGGCCGATACCTTTAAAAATTGATATTCTACCGTCATTAGGTTCTCCTTCGTCCACACATACGTCATCGTTACGACCAAGATTTCGGCTCCTCGTGTGGACGTGACCCTCAAAGTAATGCGAGGCAAAAGCTGAAACTTCTTCGACCAAGTGTGCATTGCATATAGAACCTTCAACCCTTGCCTTATTACGCACATTATTTTTTAACTTCTTAAGGTACCTATATGTAAAGTTGAGACAAAAAATTAACCAATTTTCTTGCAATGAAATAATATTTGAAATGTCAACATGTCTTAATGATGTATATATTTACCTCTCGAAAGGATACATCCAGCGATACTGCACGGGACCAGCTATGCTCGCTTCGTATGGCAAGTGAACCGGTAAATGCTCCATTGAGTCAAAAAAACTGGGAGGAAATATTCGCTCCAGCTTGCATAAAATAATTGGAATTTCCTCCTCAAGCCTTGCCATGGATGCAGAAGTAATGACTGCGGCAGATAACTCCTTGAAGAACAAGCTGAGCTCCGTCAATGCCTTCCAGACATGTTGCGGAAGCAACTCACGAAAAGCTATAGGCAATAACCGTTGCATGAAAACATGGCAGTCGTGACTCTTCATGCCGAACAACTTGAGCTTATGCATGTCCACACACCTACCGATATTTGAGGCATAACCATCTGGAAATTTTAACCCTCTAAGCCAGTTACATAAAACTTCTCGTGAATTTCTGTCAAGAGTGTAACAGGCTTTAGGATAGGTCCCGTCGGCACTCCTCCTCAAATCACCTCTTCTGCAATACTGATTAAGTTCTTCTCTTGACTTTGCAGTATCTTTGGTTTTTCCCGGGATGTTTAGCACCGTGTTAAATATGTTATCAAAGAAATTTTTCTCGATATGCATAACATCCAAGTTGTGCCGGATGAGATTTGTGCTCCAATAAGGCAAATCCCAAAATATACTCGCTTCTTCCAGTTATGTTCTTTACATATACGGCCATTTATTCTATCTGCATCTGGTTCCCAAGCATACCTCAACCCCAAATGCTCTATAGTATCAAATATATCCGTGCCGGACCTAACCGGTTCGGCGAATTTTGTGACTGCTTTGTTCTTCCGGAAGGCGATCAAGTTACGCCTGTAAGGATGATTTGGGGCAAGAACTTCCTATGATTATCAAACCATGACTGCTTACCACTCTTCTGCAATGTAAATGCATCCGAATCATACATGCAATGAGGGCATGCCAGACGTCCAGCAGTGCTCCAACCAGACAACATTGCATATGCCGGAAGTCACTTATTGTCCACATCAAAGCAGCTCTCATGATGAAATAGAAATGTCGTAGGCTACGACTCCTGTTTCCCACAACATTTTCAATTCGGCCACCAACGGTTGCAGGAAGACATCAATCTTTTCCTTTGGATTTGATGGTCCTGGAACCAAAACTGTTAAAAACATTGCAGTATCTTTCATGCACTTCCATGGAGGAAGGTTATATACAGTCAGTATCACAGGCCAACATGAATACTGTTGCCCCGCTTGACCAAATGGTTGGAAGCCATCGGTACAAAGACCTAATCTCACATTCCTTATATCTTCAGCGAAATCAGGATGATTTTCATTGAAATGCTTCCAAGCTTTTGAATCTGATGGATGCCGCATTTCATCCTCTTTAGATTCATGTTCGGCATGCCATCTCATATCAGCAGCTGTAGCCTCAGATCTGTATAATCTCTGCAGGCGTGGGGTAAGAGGAAAGTAATGCATCCTCTTGTAAGGCACACTTTTCCTCCTACTTGTACTGGCTCCTCCTTTGTGTTTTTGTACCTCGATTGCCCACAAATCTTACACCATCTCAGCTCTGAGTCTTCACCCCAATATATCATACAATTGTTCAAGCAACAATCGATCTTATTAACTGGGAGCCCAAGCCCACGCAACAACTTCTTCGTTGAGTAAAAACTGTCTGCTGCAACATTATCATTTGGCAAAATTTCTTTGATTAACCCAGCTACAGAATTGAACGCCTTTTCTGATAATCGATGTTCTGCCTTAATATTCAACAACCGAGCAGCCGTAGACAACTGGGAATGACCCTCACAACCAGGATACAATTCTTGATTTGCAGCACGCAACATATCATAAAATTGTTGTGCATCTGGATTTGGTTCTTCCATAAATGTATTCTGATTGAATTCATTACCCGATGCATTCATCACCATTTCTTCATATGTGTTTAAATTCACAAATGGTTCATCTACGGGAATTGACACTTGTTGGCTTGTAATAGCTGCTGGAATTTCCTCTGGTTCACCATGACAGTACCAAACATAGTAATCAGGAACAAACCCCTTTTTACACAAATGCACCTTAACAGTTTTAACATCTCTGTAGGCTTTATTCTGACACCTGTGGAAGTTGCATGGGCACCTAATCCTAGGCCCATCCATCCATTCAGGTTGGCTACATGCAAATGCGATAAATTCTTCCAATCCATTCAGAAAATCTGGATTAAGCAAGCCATCTTTTATCCTTGCATACATCCACGAGCGAGCCCGCTCATTTTTGACCGACTTATACAATTTCTGGTAAACCATTAAAGGAAACCACAATATAAAACTATATTAGCATTACTAATATATAACTAAATTATTTCTTTTACACAACTAAGGTTAATAACAACCATTTAAATCATTTATAACTAAACCAATTTTCTTTTACACAACTAAGGTCCCTACCCTGCAAGGCCGGGCCACGGCTACGATCCTTGCGTGCTAGCAAGGACCGGCACAGGTTCATGCCAGGCTAATGCTAGGGCTTGAGTTCGGGTCGGGCCGCAAGGCGGTCCGTTCAATCATGAGACTTCACAAGCAATCAAGTGTCCTAAATTAATTCCACCTTCACTCCATGTCTAAAAGGTAAGGCCCTATCCCATTCAAGAATATTTTTTGTGATATGTTATTCTGCTATTAATTATCATCGATCGGTTACGTTGAAATTTCAGCAGCATTTCCCCATATGTTCTCCTAAATGTGTGGCATATATGCCACACTAGGAGAACGTATGAGCAAATACAAACCGCAATCTCAACCAACGATGATTAATAGCAGACTAACATATCGCAAAAAATATTCTCAAACTGTCCACCAGGACAATTTGAGAATTTGCAAGACTAAGTCTTACAAATTCTCAAACGGGTCTAAAGGTTATAGTGCTGTGATTAATAATATGGAAATCCGAAGACAATCGAACTTATGCTTGTTATTCATAAATTCTTGTCAATTATACATATATAGGAATAGTATTCTATATATATAGTCACTGACTTCTTAAGATTATTATGTCCAATATAAATGTTTGTGAAGACTAAAATATAAATCATTGAAACTACTAATTTGTTGCTGAAAATTAAATAAAACTACAACAAGACTTTCATTCTAGCATTACATAATTTAATGCATCATTCAATTTGAAGCAGAATGTAAATAATCAAGACATAACAATTGTAAATAACTATAAATGCACAAATATTATTGCATAAATAGCTATAAGAAATAAAATAGGCTTGACAGCTTATTGAACCAACATGATGTATCATGCCAATTCTCTAAAGCCACATGTGAGAAACAGTCATGAAAATGAAAGGCACAACTCCTAATAATAGTCATTATTAGGCTACCAGCTGCCAATCTAATCTAGGCCTAACCTAATGCATAAAATCTTGACTGTAATTAAACTTAAACTTCATTCTTGTATTTGGTAAACGGGGGTGGGGAAAAACCCCACCCCTACTATTTTTTTTAATAAACGGTGGCCAGTGGCCAGGCCACCGCTGGCCACGGCGGCGGCCGTGGCCGTCGTCTCCGGCCACGGCCGTGGCCTGAGACGACGGCCATGACCGCCGGTGGCTTGGCCACCGTGGCCGTGGCTGGCGCCTCAGGGGTGGGGAAAAAACCCCACCCCATTTTAATTTTTTTAAAAAAATGGTGGCCTGGCCACCATGGCGAGGCCACCGCCGCGGCCGTGGCCTGAGACGACAGCCACGGCCGCCTCCGTGGCCGGCGCCTCAGGGGTGGGGGAAAAATCCCACCCCATTTTCAATTTTTTTTTTAAACGATGGCCTGGCCACGGTGGCCAGGCCACCGCCGGCCACGGCAGCGGCGCCTCAGGGGTGGGGGAAAAACCCCACCCCATTTTCAATTTTTTTTTAAACGGTGGCCTGGCCATCGTGGCTAGGCCACCGTCGGCCACGGCAGCGGCCGTGGCCGTCGTCTCCGGCCACGACCGTGGCCATGGCTGTCATCTCCGGGCCGTGGCATGAGATGACGGCCACGGCCGCCGCCATGGCCGGCGCCTCAGGGGTGGGGAAAAACCCCACCCCAACCATTTTTTTTAAACGGTGGCCGCCGGCCATGCCGTGGCCCGAGACGATGGCCACAGCGCCGCCATGGCCGTGGCCTAAGGCAAACGAGAGGGATGGGGGTGGGGAAGGGGAGTGGGGGAGGGGGGCTTACCTCGGTAGAGAGGGGACGCCGCCGGGAGGGGGGGCTGCCGTCGGTGGTTCCTAGCGCCGGGGAGAGGGCGGGGGGAGCAGGAGGAGGGGGCGGTGGAGTAGGGTTAGAAGAAAAAGAAGAAGAGACTGAGGGGGTTGGGCGCGACTGAGATTATATATTAGGGATTAGCGACGCAAAATTGCGTCGCTAATCCCTCGCTAATTTTTTTTTATAATTTATTTTGGATTAGCGACGCAATTATGCATCGCTAACCCGTCGCTAATTTGGCTTTTTTTATTATTTTCTGAGAAAATTAGCGATGCAATTATTTGCATCGCTAATGAGTCGCTAATTTGGCGGCAATGACCGGCGAGAAATTTTTTTTTTACTTTTAAAAAAAATGCGTCGCTAATGTGTCACAATATTTTTATTTGATAATTATATTTGATAAAAATTATTTTTTCTAAAAATAATTGCGACGCATATGGTTGTCGCAATGTTTTATTTTTAATTTTTTTATAACATTTATTTTTTAAAAAAATATTGCGACGCAATAAATGCATCGCAAAATTACAAATTATTTTTTTTAATTTTATGGTTTATTGCGTCGCTAATACGTCATTATTTAATATAATTTAATTTTTTAAAAATTTGCGATGCACTGATTTGTGTCGCAATATTTTTATTTGATAATTATATTTGATAAAAATTATTTTTTATGGTTTGCATCGCAACCATGATCCGACGGTTGCGATCGATCGAAGCCATGATCGATCCCGATCGGCGATGACCGATCTCGGACCGTTGCGATCGATCCGATCGGCGACGATCTGACGGTTACGATCGATCGAAGCCATAATCAATCTCGGTCGGTGACGATCGATCTCGGACCGTCGCTATCGATCCGATCGGCAACGATCCGACGGTTGCAATCGATCGAAGCCATAATCAATCCCGATCAGCGACAACCGATCTCGAACCATCGCGATCGATCCGATCAGCGACGACCTGACGATTGCGATCGATCGAAGCCATGATCGATCCTGGTCGACGATGATCGATCTCGACCATTGCGATCGATCCGATCGGCAACGATCCGACTGTTGTGATCGATCGAAGCCATGATCGATCCCGGTCGACGATGATCGATCTGGACCATTGCGATCGATCCAATCGGCGATGACCCAACGGTTGCGATTGATCGAAGCCATGAACGATTCCGATCGGTGACGACCGATCTCGGACCATCGTGATCGATCCGATCGGTGATGACCCGACGATTGCGATCGATCAAAGCCATGATCGATCCCGGTCAGTGACGACCAATCTTGGACCATCGCGATCGATCCGATTGGCGACGATCTGACGGTTGTGATCAATCAAAGCCATGATCGATCTCGGTTGACAACGATCGATCTCGTTCCGTCGCGATCGATCCGTTCGGCGATGATCCGATGATTGCGATCGATCGAAGCCATGATCGATCCCGGTCGGCGACGATCGATCTCGGACCATCACGATCGATCCGATCGGCGACGATCCGACGGTTGCGATCGATTAAAGCCATAATTGATCGCAGTCGGCGATGATCGATCTTGGACCATCGCGATCGATTCGATCGGCAACGATTGATCTCGGACCATCACGATCGATCTGATCAGCGACGATCCGACGGTTGTGATCGATCGAAGCCATGATCGATCCCGATCGATGACGATCGATCTCGGACCGTTGCGATCGATCCGATCGGCAACAATCCGATGGTTGCGATCGATCCCGATCAGCGATGATCCAACGGTTGCGATCGATCGAAGCCATGATCGATCCCGGTCGGCAACGACCAATCTTGGACCGTCGCAATCGATCCGATCGGTGACGACCCGACGGTTGCGATCGATCAAAGCCATGATCGATCTGGGTCGGCGACTACTGATCTTGGACCGTTGCGATCGATCCGATCGGCGACGATCCAATGGTTGTGATCGATCGAAGCCATAATCGATCTTGGTCGACGATGACCGATCTCAGACCATCGCGATCGATCCGATCAGTGATGATCCGACGGTTGCGATCGATCGAAGCCATGATCGATCCCGATCGGCGACGACCGATCTCAGACCATCGTGATCGATCCGATCAGCGATGACCTGATGGTTGCGATCGATCGAAGCCATGATGATCCCGATCGGCAACGACCGATCTCGAACTGTTGCGATCGATCCGATCGGTGACGATCCGATGGTTGCGATCGATCAAAGCCATGATCGATCCCGATCGACGATGATCATCTCGGACCGTTGCGATCGATCCGATCGGCGACGACCCGACGGTTGCGATCGATCGAAGCCATGATCGATCCCGGTCGGCAATGATCGATCTTGGACCGTCGCGATCGATCCGATCAGCGACAATCCGATGGTTGCGATCGATCCAAGCCATGATCGATCCCGATCGACGATGACCGATCTGATGCATGTACCATAATTAATTTTTTAAAAACAATTGCAACGCATTTCGTTGTGTCGCAATGTTTTATTTTTAATTTTTTTATCTTTTAATCATTTTATAAAATTTATTTTTTTAAAAAAACTCTGCGATGTATTATTTGTGTCGCTAAATTAAAAATTAATTTTTTAAATTTTCTAATTTATTGCGTCGCTAATGCATCGCTATTTATCATAATAATTTTTTTTTTAAATATTGCGACGCACTGAAGTGCATCGCAATATTTTATTTCATAATTCTTTTTAATATTTTTATAAAATTTATTTTTTTAAAAAATATTGTGACACAATACTTGCGTCACTAAATAAAAAATTATTTTTATTAATTTACTATTTTATTGCATCGCTATTGCATCGCTATTTAACATAATTAATTTTTTTAAAAATATTACGACGCACTGAGTTGTGCCGTAATATTTTTATTTCATAATTATATTTTATAAAAATTAATTTTATTTAAAATAATTGCGATGCAATTAGTGCGTCGCTAAATAAAAAATTATTTTTTTTAATTTTTTGATTTATTGCATCGCTAATGCATCGCTATTTAACATAATTTAATTTTTAAAAAATTTGCGACGCACTGAGTTGAGTCGTAATATTTTTATTTCATAATTATATTTTATAAAAATTAAATTTAAAAATATTGCGACGCATTACTTACATCGTTAAATTAAAAAATTAATTTTTTTTGATTTTCTGGTTTATTGAGTCGCTAATGCGTCGCTAATTGCATCGCAATGTTTTGTTGTTGCGGAGGCGTCGCAATGTGGTCGCAATTTAGCGATGCAAAAATGCATAGCTAAATTTGCGTTGCTATTTCAGTATTTTCTTGTAGTCGTATCGGATGAAGCTCAACCCAACCAAATGTGCTTTCGGAGTTAACTCTGGAAAGTTCTTGGGTTTCATGGTCTCTCAACAAGGCATCGAGGCGAATTCACAGAAGATTCAAGCCTTGCAGCAGATGGCCCCTCTGGGGTCAATCAAAGAAGTGTAACGTCTCATCTGGAGGATAGTGGCTCTCAACCGCTTCGTCGCTCAGTCAGCCGAGAGATGTTTGCCCTTCTTTAAAGTACTCCGGTCAGCCAAAAACTTTTAATGGACCCCAGACTACCAGAAATCTTTTGAAGATCTCAAAAATACCTTGGCTCACACCTCTCCTTAGCAGTCCGAAGCCAGGGGAAATGCTGAGTCTATACTTGGTGGTCTCTGAGGATGCTATTGGCTCTATGCTGGTCAGAGAGGAAAACAAAGTTCAAAAACTGATCTATTATGTCAGCAAATTGCTCAGAGACGCCAAAGCGAGGTATATCCGGGTCAAGAAGATGGTTCTAGCTCTGGTAATATCAGTCTGAAAGCTACGGCCGTATTTTCAGGAGCACACTATGGCAGTCTTAACCAATCAACCCATCCAGTCAATTATCCATTGTCCGGAAGCATCAGAAAGAATGACCAAATGGGCTGTTGAATTGAGCGAGCATGACATTCAGTATCAACCTCATCCAGCCATCAAAGCCCAGGTTCTGGCGGATTTTCTCCTTGAATGTACCATATCCGAAGATGGTTCCACTTCGGACATTCCTGAACAACCAAAGCTTAGTGCTTTGTGGATGCTCCATGCCGATAGGTCTTTCAGTGCAAGCGGTTCTGGAGCTGGTCTAGTCCTCACTAGTCCAGAAGGGGCAACTTTCGAGTATGGCATCCACTTCTCCTTCTCAGCCTCTAATAATGAGACAGAATATGAGGTTCTACTTGCTGGACTTCGCATCGCCCGTGAACTCATGGTTGAAAAGCTAAACGACTACACTAACTCTCAGTTGGTGGCTGGTCAGGTGCAGGGAGAGTTTAAGGCTCGAGAACTGAACATGATTCGGTATCTTCAAAAGGTGCATGATCTATCATCATGCTTTGCTGAATTTAAAGTTATTCAAATCCCAAGGACTGAGAATGCGCGTGCCGACCTTTTATCCCGCTTGGCAACCACAAACTCGATGGATCTTGAGCGGAAGTGGTGCGGACACCAAAATTTGAAAGATGTTTTGATCTAATTCAACCAGCCCTTACTCGACAGGGTCGAGTTCATCCCATCCCAGGAGAATTGGTGCGGACACCAAAGTTCGAAAGAGGCTTCGATCTAATTCAATATTGCTTTAATTCTTTCATATGTCCTGTAAATAGAGTAATAATTTTATTTCTTTGAATTTGAGTCATGTAATTAAAGTTGATTTATTTTAATTTGGGTTCTTAAGTCCAAGTAGGGTCAAATTGGTTTGTATTTAGTGAGTTTAGTAGTTGGATCCAAGAGATGTATGGAATTGGGTTCAAGGTAAGCAAGTGAGCTTGAAGATTGGATGCTTTCAACCACTCCAATAAATCAATCCAAGGTGGATGCCACTTTAACAAGCATTGTTGGGTGCCATGTCAACCTCTTGGTGTACACCTCATCAAGCCACATCACCATATGCCATGTCACCAAGGAGAATTCAAATTCATAGGAGCTACCCACTTTTCTCTCCTCTTTTTAAGTTTAGTTATAAGTTATTTCAACCTCCCACCCTTATAGCTAGCTTAGTTTGCAACTTCCCATGAAAAGCTTCATGTAATTTGAATTTTCAAAAGTCCCTTAGAGGCTTATAAATACTACTCAAGCTCTCTTGTAAAGACAAATTTATGATGAAGGAAAGTTGAGTTTATTTTCTTCCATTTGTGTTGGCAAATGTCCTCCGAGAGGGAGTGGGTGAGAGGCCCTTAGCTACTATTTATTTTCTTCCATTTGTATTAGCAAATGTCCTCTGAGATGGAGTGGGTGAGAGGCCCTTAGCTATTTCAAGAAAGTCATTTCCACACCAAGATCCATTAGCCATTCTCTATGCCATCCCATCTTCCAAGGTACAAGAAGACTCCACAAAGAAGGCCGACCAAGCTACCTCAAATCCGCCAAGCTTCGTCTTAACTTTAACCTGCCCTTCCTCTTCCTTCATTTCATACTCCACCAAAATTTTATATTCTTAACTCTAATTTGATTTGTGTAGGATCCCCGAAAATTTTAGGTTCCAAAGAAGAAGGTCTTCCGTGATGCGAAACAGATACAAGAAGTCCTGCAACTAAAGGAATCTCCTTGTTATCCGAGAACTTCATCCTTGAGTGTAAACCTTCTAATCTCTGATATATTAATGGCCGGGTACCCCTTTTCAACATTTTTTGATCTAAAATATTAGAGTAACTAAGCCCTAGCCTATGTGGTTTCTTAGCCATAAAGATCCTTTCTCTTTACTATTTTGAAAGATTCTCATTCAAGTCTAGTTTAACATGCAAATCCCTTCATAAAAATGTAGCATAGCTTCACTTCATTTTTTATTTAGTTATTACTATCTCCTTTTAGATTGCATCATTTCACTCCATCCCCCATCAAATTAGTATCAGAGCATGGTAGGTTAGGGCATATTTTTTTATTTTCTGCATTTTTATTATTTTCTACAATTTCTGCATATAGAACATAGGGCTGAAATTTTATTCATTTAAGGATGGATTCATGGAGTTCTTTCCTACTTTTGTGAATCTTAGCTCATATTAGACTCCAAAATTAAGTCATGCCAATTCAAGCCAAATCTGAAAACTTTTTCAATAGGTTTCAGATCTGAGGTTTCTTTTAACATTTGCATGAAAGTTTTCATTCTAGTACATTAGATACCTAAATTTTAACCACATTTTCAAATTTGAAGTTTCCCTCTAAGAAAACTTAGAATTTAGAATTTAAAATTTAAAATTTAAATTCTAAAATTTGAAATGTGAAATTCAAATTTAAAATTTAAATTCAAAATTTAAATTTTGAATTCTTGTTTAGCTAGTTATAACTTATTTGAAGTTACATTCTTAATTAGTATAGTGACATTGCTTTGTTGCATGCCATCATTTGCATAAGCTATCTTAAGGGCACTCCCATCACAAGATAAGGTCAGAATTTTATCACCTGTCCTTAGCCCAAAACTATAATCCTACATAACGACCCTAGCCTTTAATTAAAAAAAAGGATTAGACCCAAATTGCTCTAGTGAGCTAGGGATACCCACTAGTCAGGTTCAGGCTAGTGTCGAATCACTATGTCAATTACTCTGTGTGTGCTTCATGCTTAGTGTCTAGAACGGTGGTTCAAGGGCTTGTGCTGGTCCGCCTCTTGGCCAATCTAAAATTGATGTCTAAGCTGGCAATCAGGGACCTACACTCCCCTTACACCTGCCTGGCTAGGTGCTGAGTTACTACAGATTAGTTTGCCACTTTGATTAGGCATCTAGTTTGGGCTCTAAGTTTTAGGAGCCCTTAGTCATTATGGTCGGCTTGTGTGCCTAATTGCATTGCATGACAACTAGATCAGGAACCCCATACCAGCACAATCCAGGTCAACCCAGTGTAGCTATGGACCCAAATCTAGAAGTTTTAATGAGGACTATGACTGAGCAGTATAATCAATTGAACACTAGGTTTGACCAGATGCAAGAAAGGATTGATTCCTTAGAAGAATCTCATATGACTCCTGCTGAGCCTCAATCACCCAGAATGACACCTCTAAATTCTAGAGTCCAATATCCTGAACCTATTGTTGAACCCCACCAAAGAAGATCTCATCATGACTACATTGATCAAGATGAAAGAGCCCTTAGGAGTATCCGACTTGATGCACCCACTTTTGATGGAGACCTAGACCCTAAGGTGTACATAGATTGTAAGGGAGATATGGACCAATATTTTGAATGGTATAAATTTTAGAGGATAGAAAGTTCAAATTTGCCAAGCTTAGGCTAATCCGACAAGCTAGGTTATACTGAAGAAATGTTGAGCGACTGTGTAGGCAAAGAGGAGACATGCCAATAGGTACTTGGAGAGCTATGAAAATCAAGCTTAGGGAGAAGTACCTACCTATTTCCTATAAGCAAAGGTTACTGGACCAATGGCAACGGCTAAGTCAAGGGAATAGGCCTGTGTCGGAATACATCACTAAGTTTGATGAATATGTTATGCGATGTAGTATTGTTGAATCAGAAGATGTAACCCTATCCAGATTTAGAACCGATTTAAGGGAAGAGATTCAAAGAGAATTATTTCTTAGAGAAGTCCATGACTTAGAACAAGCATACCAGGTAGCTAGGGACTTCGAAAGATTCCAAAGAGTACCATTTGTCCATCGGTCTGAACCCAATAAGATGAGTTCCCCAAGCCAAAGGCCTAATCCAAGCTAGACTCAGTTTAGCCAACCCATACCCAATACTCCTTTAGTCTGAAAGATTGATAAAGGAAAGAGTCCAGAAATCCAAAGGAGTAATACTCAAAACATACACTATTTCAAATGTTATAAGGTAGGTCATTATGTGAGTCAATGTCCTACTAGAGCCTTGCATATAGGAGAAGTAGAGGAGGAAGTTAATGAATCAATTGCAAATTTGGAGGAAGAGATTTATGAAGCAGAAGTGAATCTAGCTGATGAGCATGATGAAGATGAAGAAGTTTTAGACTCGTCTGAGTTTTTAGGAGTTGTTAGATGTATCTTGACCCAGACCAAAGAGTAGGAAGACTGGCATAGGACTAACATCCTACAAACTTTTGTCAAAATACGAAAGAAAGCGTGCAAAATCATTATAGATAGTGGGAGTTGTGTCAATGCAATTTCAACTAATACTGTTAAGAGTTTAGGATTACCCACTGTTTTCCATCCCAACCCTTATAAGGTTTCCTGGATAGATTCCACTTCAATACCGGTCAAGTTTATGTCAAGTTCAGGTGCAATTTCAGTCGTACCTAGAGAAAGTTTGGTGTGACATACTTTCAATGGGGGTTAGTAGCATTGTTCTTGGTAGACCTTGGTTATATGATCGTGATGCTACTTTATTCGGTCGATCTAATTCTTGTTCCTTTAATTTTAATGGAAAGAAGATAGTTATAAACCCTTCTCCACCCAAGGATAACATTAAGAGAGGGTCTAGTAACTTAAAGGAAAAGAAACAGGGGTTGCATTTGATGAATGATAAAGACTTAGAAAAGAAAATTAACGAAGGTTCACCAATTTGGAAACATATCGACCTCATTCCATTACCCACTCATGAACGAATGTCTGAGTCCGCCGAGTCATATGCACAACATATTAAGGAATTGCATAAGGAGATTAGTAAAAAAATTTAAATGAGCAATGAAGTCTATAAGCATATGGCCAATTCACGTAAACGAATGAAAGAATTCAAATAGGGGATTTTGTCATGGTTAAACTTAGACCTACAAGGTTCTCACCGGGAACTATAAAGAAATTGCATGCCCAGAAAGATGGACCTTTCAAAGTATTAAAGAGAGTTGAACCTAATGCATGTGTTAGAGTTACCACCAGATTATGGCATTAGTTCAATATTTAATATTTCTGATCTGAAAGAATACAAAGAGCTGGCATTAATTCCTAGTGAGCTTTTGGACCTTACCCAGCCTTTGAAAGTGAAACCCTACCAGAGTGTCCACCAGCAATTCAGTCAGAGCAGAAAGATAGGATCGAACGTATCTTGGATGACCAGGCAATTACCACCAGAAATAAGGGCTATCAACATTATCTAGTTCAATAGCAAGGAAGGCCAGAATCCAAGGATTCCTGGATCACCTGAGAGGATCTGCAGCAAATCGATCCAGACTTGCTAGAAAGGTATCAAAGTTAGACCAGCCCTTACTTGACAGGGTCGAGTTCATCCTATCCCAGGAGAATTGGTGCGGATACCAAAGTTCAAAAGAGGCTTTGATCTAATTCAACCAGCCCTTACTCGACAGGGTCGAGTTCATCCCATCCCTGGAGAATTGGTGCGGACACTAAAGATCGAAAGAGGCTTCGATCTAATTCAATATGGCTTTAATTCTTTTATGTATCCTGTAAATAGAGTAATAATTTTTTTCTTTGAATTTGAGTCATATAATTAAAGTTGATTTATTTTAATTTGGGTTTTTGAGTCCAAGTAGGGTCAAATTGGTTTGTATTTAGTGAGTTTAGTAGTTGGATCCAAGAGAGATATGGAATTGGGTTCAAGGTAAGTAAGTGAGCTTGAAGATTGGATACTTTCAACCACTCCAACAAATCAATCCAAGGTGGATGCCACATTAGCAAGGATTGTTGGGTGCCATGTCAACTTCTTGGTGTATACCTCATCAAGCCACATTACCACATGCCATATCACCAAGGAGAATTCAAATCATAGGAGCTATCCACTTTTCTCTCCTCTTTTTAAGCTTAGTTATAAGTTGTTTCAACCTCCCATCCTTATAGCTAGCTTAGGTTGCAACTTCTCATAAAAAACTCCATGTAATTTGAATTTAGGTTGCAACTTCCCATGAAAAGCTCCTTGTAATTTGAATTTTCAAAAGTCCCTTGGAGGCTTATAAATACTACTCCAAGCTCTCTTGTAAAGATAAATTTATGATGAATGCAAGTTGAATTTATTTTCTTTCATTTATGTTGGCAAATATCCTCCGAGAGGGAGTGGGTGAGAGGCCCTTAGCTACTATTAATTTTCTTCCATTTGTGTTAGCAAATGTCCTCCGAGATGGAGTAGGTGAGAGGCCCTTAGCTATTTCAAGAAAGTTATTTTCACACCAAGATCCATTAGCCATTCTTCATCCCATCCCATCTTCTAAGGTGCAAGAAGACTCCACAAAGAAGGCCGACCAAGCTACCTCAAATCCGTCAAGCTTCATCTTAACTTCAACCTGCCCTTCCTCTTCCTTCATTTCATACTCCACCAAATTTTTATGTTCTTAACTCTAATTTGATTTGTATAGGATCCCCGGGAATTCCAGGTTCCAAAGAAGGTCTTCCGTGATGCGAAACAGATACAAGAAGTCCTGCAACTAGAGGAATCTCCTTGTCATCCAAGAACTTTATCCTTGAGTGTAAACCTTCTAATCTCTGATATATTAATGGCTGGATACCTCTCTTTCAATATTTTTTGATCTAAAATATTAGAGTAACTAAGCCCTAGCCTGTGTGGTTTCTTAGCCACAAAGATCCTTTCTCTTTACTATTTTAAAAATTTCTCCTCCAAGTCTAGTTTAACATGTAAATCCCTTCATGAAAATTTCTGCTCTTTTACATAAAAATGTAGCCTAGCTTCACTTTATTTTTCATTTAATTGTTACTATCTCCTTCTAGTTTGCATCATTCCACTCCATCCCCCATCAGGAAGTTTCACCTGGAAGTCCTGGAGAAAGCTAGCATTATCGATTCCGATCAAATAATGCAGGTCGACGCCGAACCATCATGGATAGACCCTATGCTTAAATATATCAAAGAAGGGATGCTACCTACTAACAGAAAGGAAGCAAGGAAACTAAAGATGCAATTATCTCATTATGTCTTAATTGATGACCGGCTATATAAGCGATCCTTCTCCATGCCGTTGCTCAAATGCCTTCATCCATCATAGGCCGACTATGCTCTTCGGAAGGTTCACGAAGGCATCTGTGGTAATCATCTTGGCGATCGAGCTCTGTGCCACAAAGTGCTGTACCAGGGGTATTATTGGCCAACTATGCAAAGAGATGCTGATGACCTCATCCGAGCCTGCGATTCGTGCCAACGATATTCAAATGTTCAAAGGTTCCCTTTTGCTCACCTAATGCTTGTATCATCCGCCTGGCCTTTCGCCAAATGAGGAATGGATATTCTTGGTCCTTTTTCCCTCACCACAGAGCAGAGGAAGTTCTTG
The DNA here is from genome assembly GCA_900491605.1 of Calamus simplicifolius. Classification (NCBI taxonomy): domain Eukaryota; kingdom Viridiplantae; phylum Streptophyta; class Magnoliopsida; order Arecales; family Arecaceae; genus Calamus; species Calamus simplicifolius. The sequence continues at coordinate 499,889 of UESW01004634.1, read as the reverse complement.
TTTGTTACAATTGACTATTTCACCAAGTGGGTCGAAGCAGAGGCAGCCGCCCAGATAACCGAAGCTCAGGCTAGGGACTTTGTATGGAAGTCTATCATTTGCTGGTTCGGCCTTCCCCACACCATCATCACCGATAATGAAAAATAATTCGATAATCCTAAGTTTCGAAAATTCTATGAGGATCACGACATCTTCATCGCCTGACTTCGGTCGGGCATCCTCAAGCCAATGGAGAGGCCAAGGTGACCAACCAAACTCTTCTGCATGGAATTAAAGCTCGGCTTAACCGAGCACGAGGCAGATGGGCAGAAGAGCTCCATCACGTGCTGTGGGCTTATCGAACTACCGAAAGGATACCCACAGGCCAAACTCCATTCAAAATGGCTTTTGGTACAGAGGCCGTCATCCCTATGGAAATCGAGCTCCCTTCTCCTCGCATGGAAGGTTATTTGGAGGAATCTAATGATAAGCAACTCCGAACTAATTTGGATCTAATAGAAGAAGTCAGGGAGAAAGCCCGGATCCGAATGGCTGACTATCAAAAGGATAGCTCGTTATTATTCCACCAGAGTCAAAGAAAAATCCTTTCTCCCTAGCGATTTGGTACTCCAAAAGGCATCTATTTCAAAGCTGCTGGAGCAAGGGAAATTATCTCCAAATTAGGAAGGTCCCTATCAAATTGTGGAGGTAATCAGGCCCAGCACCTACAAACTCCAACATCTAAATGGAAAATCTATCCCCATGACATGTAGCTTGGATAATCTCCGTATATATCAGTAAAAGTACGCCTTCGCTAAACTCACTCTGTTTACAGTATCAAATTTTATTTTCAAAGGTCTGCAAAGTTTTTGTTTTAGTTACCTTTCTTTTGAAAGCTGCAATGAGAAGCAGGTCTCATTCAATATAATCATTTCAAGCCTCGACCGGGCCGAGTGATATCTCCGTACCTTGGCCGCGCTAAGTAAAATATAATCTTTTCAAGCCTCAGTCGGGCCGAGTGATATCTCCGTACCTTGATCGCGCCAAGTAAAATATAATCTTTTCAAGTCTCGGTAGGACCGAGTGATATCTCTGTACCTTGGCCGTGCTAAGTAAAATATAATTTTTTCAAGCCTTGGCCAGGCCGAGTGATATCTTCGTACCTTGGCCGCGCTAAGTAAAATATAATCTTTTCAAGCCTCGATAGGGCCAAGTGATATCTCCGTACCTTGGCCATGCCAAGTAAAATATAATCTTTTCAAGCATCGGTCGAACCAAGTGATATCTCCGTACCTTGGCCGTGCTAAGTAAAATATAATCTTTTTAAGCCTCGATCGGGCCGAGTGATATCTTTGTACCTTGACCGTGCCAAGTAAAATATAATCTTTTCAAACCTCGGCTGGATTGAGTGATATCTTCGTACGTTGGCCGCGCAAAGTAAAATATAATCTTTTCAAGCCTCGACCGAGCCGAGTGATATCTTTGTACTTTGGCCGCGACTAGCAAAATATAATCTTTTTAAGCCTCGGTCAGACCGAGTGATATCTCCGTACCTTGGTCATGCCAAGTAAAATATGATTTCTCAAGCCTCGGTAGGACCGAGTGATATCTTCAAATAATATCTTAAGCCTCGGCATGATCAAGTGACTCTTTTGAAATGATAGTAAAGCTGATTGATTCCTTCAATGCTCTAGCATGGCTAAACTGCCCTATTATGCTTGTGCGGAGTTCACTACAAGAAAATATCAAAATAGTGATGAAAATTAGTGATGAAAATTTTTGTCACTAAATTGTGACGGTTTAGTAACAAAATAGTGATGGTTTAGTAACAAAATAGTGATAAAAATTAAAATTAGTGATGGATTAGTCTATCCGTCTTTAAACCGTCACTACATTAGTGACGGATCGTCACATCCGTCACTAAATTAGTGACGGATGGGGCAATCCATCACTAATTTGTAACAAATTATCCTTCAGTCACTAATATGTTACAAATTAGTGATGGAAGAGCAATCCGTCACTAAATTAGTGACGGATTTCCCTTTTGTCACTAATCTGTCATAAATTAGTGACGGATGGGGCAATCCATCACTAAATTAGTGACGGATTATCCCATTCGTCACTAATCCATTAGAAATTAGTGACAGAAGAGTAATCTGTCACTAAATTAGTGACGAATTAGTGCCGGATTGCCTATCTAAATATATACTCTAATTATTTTTAAAAAAAATTATGACGAAAAAAGCTACGTCCGCATGTGCCAGTTACGTGCGCCGCCTCCCATGCGTGTCTGCCTCCCGGCACGTGCCATGCGCATTTGCTACTCGGCCTATGCGAATGCCTGCCATGGCCCGTATGCGTTTGCACCAATCGGCCTGTCTCTTTGACCGCACACAACATTGCCTATGTCTGGCGCCTCTTGCGCCGTGTCTACGCGTGCCCAGTGCCGTGTTTGCGTGCATACGCACCTGTGTGTGACTGCACTTGGTTGTGCATGCATCCCTAATTTAATGACAGATTACGCTTCCATCACTAATTGTCGCTAAATTAGTGACAGATTTCTCTTCCGTCACTAATTAGTCACAAATTAGTGACGGGGGTCATTCATCACAAAATTAGTGACGGATTGCCTTCCGTCACTAATCCATCACAAATTAGTGATGAAAGAGTAACCCATCACTAAATTAGTGACGAATTAGTGATGGATTGCCTATCTAAATATATACTCTAAATATTTTTTTTAAAAAAAATTGACAAAAAAGCCACGTCCGCATGTGCCAGTTACATGCGCCGCCTCCCATGCACGTCCCTGCCACATGTCTACCTCTCGGCGCGCACAACGCGTATCTGATACTCGGCCTGCACGCGCGCCTGCCATGGCCCATGCTCATTTGCACCAATCGGTCGGTCTCTTTGGCCGCACACAACCTTGCCTATGTTCGGCGCCCCTTGCGCCGTGTCTGCGCATGCCTAGTGCTGTGTCTGCGTGTGCACGTGCCTTTGCGTGACTGCACTTGGCTGCACGCGCATCCCTAATTTAGTGACGGATTGCACTTTCGTCATTAATCCATCACTAAATTAGTGATGGATTTTTTTCCATCACTAATCAGTCACAAATTAGTGATGGATAGGGTAATCCGTCACTAAATTAGTGACGAATAGCCCTTCGTCACTAATCCGTCACAAATTAGTGACAGAAGAGTAATTCGTCACTAAATTAGTGACGAATTAGTGACGGATTGCCTATCTAAATATATACTCTATTTTTTTAAAAAATAAATTATGACAAAAAAAGCAGTGTCCGCATGTGCCACTTATGTATGCTGCCTTCCATGCGCATCCCAACCACGTGTCTGTCTCCCGGGGTGCACCATGCGCATCTGCTACTCGACGTGCGAGTGCCTGCCTTGGCCCGCATGCATTTGAACCAATCAGCCTGTCTCTTCGGCCGCACACAACCTTGCTTATGTTCGGCGCCCCTTGCACCGTGTCTGCGCATGCACGCGCTTGTGCGTAACTGCACTTGGCTGCGCGTGCATCCCTAATTTAGTAACGGATTGCGCATCCTCACTAATCCATCACTAAATTAGTAACATATTTCACTTCCGTCACTAATCAGCAACAAATTAGTGATGGATGGGGTAATCCATCACTAATTAGTAATGGATTGCCCATCTTAATATGTACTATAATTTTTTTTAAAAAAAATTTATGATAAAAAAAGCCGCGTGCACATGTGCCAGTTACGTGTGCCGCCTCCCATGCGTGTCCCAGCCAAGTGTCTGCCTTTCGGCGTGCACCATGCGCATCAGCTACTCGCCTACGCATGCCAGCCTTGGCCTGCGTGCATTTGCACCAATCGGCCTGTCTCTTTGGTCGCACACAACCTTGCTTGTGTCCGACGCCCCTTGCACCGTGTCTGCACATGCCCAGTGCTATGTCTGCGCGTGCATGCGCCTGTGCGTGACTGCACTTGATTGCGCGTGCATCCCTAAGTTAGTTACGGATTGCGCTCCATCACTAATCCGTCAATAAATTAGTGATAGATTTCTCTTTCGTCACTAATCAGTCACAAATTAGTCACGGATGGGGTAATCCGTCACTACAGTAGTGACGGATTGCCTTCCATCACTAATCCATCACAAATTAGTGACGGAAGAGTACTCCGTCACTAAATTAGTAATGAATTAGTCACGGATTGCCTATTTAAATATATGTCTAATTTTTTTAAAAAAAATTATGACGAAAAAAGCCACATCCGCATGTGCCACTTACGTGCGCCGCCTCCCATGCGCATCCCAGCCACGTGTCTGCCTCCCGACACGGGCCATGCCATCTGCTACTTGGCCTGCGCGAGCGCTTGCCATGGCCCGTGCGTGTTTGCACCAATCGGCCTGTCTTTTTGGCCGCACACAATCTTGCCGGTGTTCGGCACCCCTTGCGCCTTTTTACGCTTGCTTAATGCCGTGTCTACGCGCGTATGTGCTTGGGCATGACTGGACTTAGCTACGCACGCATCCCTAATTTAGTGATGGATTACGCTTCCATCACTAATTCGTCACTAAATTCATGATGGATTTCTCTTTTGTCACTAATCAGTCACAAACTAGTGATGGATAGGGTAATCCATCACTAAATTAGTGACGGATTGCCTTCCATCACTAATCTGTCATAAATTAGTGACGAATTAGTGACGGATTGCCTATCTAAATATATACTCTAATTTTTTTAAAAAAAAATTGGGAAGAAAAAAGCCACATCTGCTGTGCCAGTTATGTGCGTCGCCTCTCATGCGCGTCCTAGCCACGTGTCTGCCTCTCGGTGCATGCCATGCGCATCTGCTACTTGGCCTGCACGCATGCCTACCATGGCCCACAGGCGTTTGCACCAATCGGCCTGTCTATTCGGCCGCACATAACCTTGTCTGTGTCCGGTGCCCCTTGCGCCATGTCTATGCGTGCCCTGTGCTGTGTTTGCGCGTGCATGCACCTGTGTATGACTGCTGCACTTGGCTGCGCGCGCATCCCTAATTTAGTGACGGATTGCACTTCCGTCATTAAATTAGTGACGGATTGCGCTTCCGTCACTAAATTAGTGACGGATTTCTCTTCCATACTAATAAGTCACAAATTAGTGATGGATGGGGTAATCCGTCACTAAATTATTGACGGATTGCCTTTCGTTACTAATCCGTCACAAATTAGTGATGGAAGAGTAATCCGTCACTAAATTAGTGACGTATTAGTGACGGATTGCCTATCTAAATATATACTCTAATTTTTTTTAAAAAAAAGTTATGATGAAAAAAGCCGCCTCCGCATGTGCCAGTTACGCACGCCGCCTCTAATGTGAATCCCAGCCATGTGTCTGCCTTCCAGCGCACGCCATGTGCATATGTTACTTGGCCTACGCGCGTGCCTACCATGGCCTGTGCGCATTTGCACCAATCAGCCTGTCACTTCGGCCGCACACAACCTTGTCTGTGTCCGGCGCCCCTTGCACCGTGTCTGCGAGTGCCCAGTGCCTTGTCTGCGTGTGCATGTGCCTGTGCGTGACTGCACTTGGCTGTGCACATCTGCCTTGGCCCGCACACGTTGGCACCAATCGGCCTGTCTCTTCGGCCGCACACAACCTTGCCTGTGTCCGACGCCCCTTGCGCCGTGTCTGCTCGTGCCCAGTGCTGTGTTCGCGTGTGCGCGCGCCTGTGCGTGACTGCACTTGGTTGAGCTTGCATCCCTAATATAGTGACAGATTGAGCTTCCATCACTAATCCATGAGACGGATTTCTCTTCCATCATTAATCAGTCACAAAATAGTGATGGATGGTGTAATCCGTCACTACAGTAGTGATGGATTGCCTTCCGTTACTAATCCATCACAAATTAGTGATGAAAGAGTAATTTGTCACTAAATTAGTGATGAATTAGTGATGAATTGCCTATCTAAATATATACTCTAATTTTTTTTAAAAAAATTATGACAAAAAAGCTGCGTCCGCATGTGCCAGTTACGTGCGCCGCCTCTCATGCGCGTCCCAACCACATGTCTGCCTCCCGACACGTGCCATGTGCATATGCTACTCGGCCTGTGCATGCACCTACCGTGGCCCGCATGCGTTTGTACCAATCGGCCTATCTTTTCAGCCGCATACAACCTTGGCTGTGTCCGTGCCCTTTGCGCCATATCTGTGCATGCCCAGTGCCGTGTCTGTTTGTGCATGCGCCTATGCATGACTACACTTGGCTGTGCGTGCTTCCTTAATTTAGTGACGGATTGCACTTCCGTCACTAATCCATCACTAAATTAGTGACGGATTTCTCTTCCGTCACTAATCTGTCGCAAATTAGTGACGGATGGGGTAATCCGTCATTAAATTAGTGACGGATTGCCTTTCGTCACTAATCCGTCACAAATTAGTGATGAAAGAGTAATCCATCACTAAATTAGTGATGAGTTAGTGATGGATTGCCTATATAAAAATATACTCTAATTTTTTTTAAAAAATAATTATGATGAAAAAAGCCGCGTCCGTATGGGCCAGTTACGTGCGCCGCCTCTCATGCGTGTCCAACCACGTGTCTGCCTTCCAGTGCGCGCCATGCGCATCTGCTACTCGGCCTGCACGCACGCCTATCATGGCCCGCATGCGTTTGCACCAATGGGCCTGTCTCTTCGGCCACACCAAACCTTGCCTGTGTCCGGTGCCCCTTGAGTCGTGTCTGCGCATGCCCAGTGCCGTGTCTGCGTATGCATGTGCCTGTGCGTGACTGCACTTGGCTGCGTGCGCATCCCTAATTTATTGATGGATTGCGCTTTCGTCACTAATCCGTCACTAAATTTGTGACGGATTTCTCTTCCGTCACTAATCAGTCACAAATTAGCGACGGATGGGGTAATCCATCACAAAATTAGTGACGGATTGCCTTCCATCACTAATCCGTCACAAATTAGTGACGGAAGAGTAATTCGTCACTAAATTAGTGACGGATTGCCTATCTAAATATATGCTCTAAATTTTTTTTTAAAAAAATTGTGACGAAAAAAGCCGCGTCCGCATGTGCCAGTTATGTGCGCCGCCTCCCATGCGCATCCCAGCCACGTGTCTGCCTCCTGGAGTGCGCCATGTGCATCTGCTACTCGGCCTGCGCCATGACCCATACGCGTTTGCACCAATCGGCCTATCTCTTTGGCTGCACAACCTTTCCTGTGTCCGGCGCCTCTTGCACTGTGTCTGCGCGTGCCCAGTGTCGTGTCTGCATGTGCACGCGCCTGTGCATGATTGCACTTGGCTGCACGCACATCCCTAATTTAGTGATGGACTGTGCTTCCATCACTAATCCATCACTAAATTAGTGATGGATTTCTCTTTCGTGACTAATCAGTCACAAATTAGTAATGGATAGGGTAATCCATCACTAAATTAGTGACGGATTGCCTTCCGTCACTAATCCATCATAAATTAGTGACGAAAGAGTAATCCGTCACTAATTAGTGTCGAATTAGTGACAGATTGCCTATCCAAAAATATACTCTAATTTTTTTTAAAAAATAATTATGATGAAAAAATTCACGTCCGTATGTGCCAGTTACGTGCGTCGCCTCGCATGCGCGTCGCAGCCACGAGTCTACCTCCCGGCACGTGCTATGCACATCTGCTACTCGGCTTGTGCGCGTGCCTGCCATGGCCCATGCGCGTTTGCACCAATCGGCTTGTCTCTTTGGCCGCACACAACCTTGCCTATGTCCGGCGCCTCTTGCGTAGTATCTGCACGTGCCCAGTGCCATGTCTACGCGTGCATGCGCTTGTGCGTTACTGCACTTGGCTGCGCGTGCATCCCTAATTTAGTGACGGATTGCGCTTCCGTCACTAATCCATCTCTAAATTAGTGATGGATTTCACTTCCGTCACTAATCCATCACAAATTAGTGACAGATGGAGTAATCCGTCACTAAATTAGTGACAGATAGCCTTCCGTCACTAATCCTTCACCAATTAGTGACGGAAGAGTAATCCGTCAATAAATTAGTAACGAATTAGTGACGGATTGCCTATCTAAATATATACTCTAATTTTTTTAAATAATTGTGATGAAAAAAGCTACGTCCGTAGGTGCCAGTTACGTGCGCTGCCTCCCATGGGCATCCAGTCACGTGTCTGCCTCCCAGCACTCACCATGCACATCTGCTACTCGGCCTACGTGCGCTTGCCATGGCCCGTGCGCATTTTCACTGATCGGCCTGCCTCTTTGGCCGCACACTACCTTGCCTGTGTCCGGCGCCCCTTGCGCTATGTCTGCGCATGCCCAGTGCCGTGTCTGCGCGTATACGCGCCTGTGCGTGACTGCACTTGGTTGCACGCACATCCCTAATTTAGTGACGGATTGCGCTTCACTAATCCATCACTAAATTAGTGACAGATTTCTCTTCCATCACTAATCAGTCACAAATTAGTGACGGATGGAGTAATCCGTCATTAAATTAGTGACGGATTGCCTTCCGTCACTAATCAGTCACAAATTAGTGACGGAAGAGTAATCCGTCACTAAATTAGTGACGAATTAGTGATGGATTGCCTATCTAAATATATACTCTAATTTTTTTTAAAAAAAATTATGACGAAAAAAGCTACGTCCGCATGTGGCAGTTACGTGCGCCGCCCCCATGCGCATCCCAGCCACGTGTCTGCCTCTCGGCGCGTGCCATGCGCATCTGCTATGTGGCTTGCGCACGCGCCTGCTATGGCCTGCCTCGATCTACAACGGTTCCTAGGTGGCCCCGGCCTAAAAGCGGCCCCGAGTCAGCCCGATCTACAGGCGGTTCCTAGGCGGCCCTTGCCAACAAGCGGCCCTGAATCAGCCCCGATCTATAGGCGGTTCCTAGGCGGTCCCAGCTCCTTGGCGGCCCTACCTACAAGCGGCCCTAAGTCGGCCCCGATCTATAGGTTGCCCCGGCCCCTAGGTGGCCCCGGTCCTTATCTTGTCTTATCTTCAAGGCTCACCTCAGCTTCCCAAGCAAGCCTCTACTTTTAACATAGCCAGACCCACTAACCATCCTTGATCCATATCAGTCTAATAAGATAAATTCCATCAGTTCCAGCACATGCCCGAAAGGTCATCACCCATCAGGAAACATTAATGACTCTGATCAGATGAGGCCCCAAAGGTTAATATCTATCGGGTAACATTAATGACTCTGATTAGATGAGGCCGCAAAGGTCATGTTCCGTCATGAGGCTACAATTCTCCAAACCATTGAGGCCCAAAAAGTCATCAGAAAGATTTAATGACTCCGACCAAATAAGCCTCGAAAGGTGGTCATCTGCCATGAAGTACCAATCACCCGGATCAAAGGAGATGAATCCGATCCTACCGATTTTGGTATTCTATCTGTAAAAGTCATAGCTCATCATGGGATTTCAATCTTATTAAGCAGGCCATGCAGGCTCGAAGGTATTCTAATTGTAAAAGTCATGGCTCATCATGAGATTCTAATCTTATCAAGCAAGCCATACAAACTCGAAGTACAACAAAACAGGTAAGAAGGACCCCTGACCAAGGTATTTAGTGATGCAGTTTTAACATTTATGCCAATTTTCTTTTTGTTGACCTACCTCTAGATACTCCTTTTGGTCCAAGTGCAACATTTGGATTCATATGGTTTTATCAACATTTCAGGTTCTTAGGGACAACACCCACAAGTACTGTTGAATTCATCAAGGTTAGTTTTTTGTTTTATATTCTAATTCTTGACATTTACGAAATACATAAATATGTGTTCATTTTTAACTTATAACTATTGCCATTTATTTTATTCAAGTATGTTTCTTGCAGTTTCAATAAAAAGTATATTTTTTACAAATATGTTGTGTAATGGTGGCCTATTAGTTATATATAATATTAGGGATATGACTTAAGTGATAAGATATCTTGAACTACTATACTTAGTTAATCCTGTTAATATATGAACTAGCATGAACAATTTTAAATCATGATGAATTTACGTGAGAACCTCTAAGATGAGGTAATTGCAATTGTTTGCTATAATCAAATATCACAACATGATGCTCATAAATCAAGTGTTGCACAGAGGTTTTTGAACATTTATGGTTGTAATGATGCTTACGTGATTCAAGAGTATCTTTATAGGCTATGTTTTTTGTGTGGTGAATGATAGATTATGGGATTACTCTAGTCTGTCAAACTATTTTGCAAAATTGGAATTGAATGTGGAATTTTTTGTTTGGGTCTAAGTGTTATATCTAGCATAAATGTTCCTTCTAATTAAAGTAGCGACATCATACCCAATTTTTTGCCCATTTACTACATGTACCTAGCTCACGATTCTTGAAAATATTCTCTTTCCTCCTTTCCCTTTGTAATTTATGATTACATGCACTGTTATAATAATACCTATATTATATTTTATATAACATAACATTTATGTAATAACACTATAATTACTACATGGTATATGAGATATGATTATATTAGGAGAGTTGTTAGAATTGCACAAATTAAGAATAAAATGATGGAGATTCAATTGCAATGGTATGGGCATGTATCATGAATATTTAATGGAATTTAATTTTTGTTGAAGGATGCATGAAGAGGAGGGGAAGATTGAAAGGAACATAGATGGTGGTAGCGACAAAAGGATATAGAAAGCTTGAATTAACATCAAAAGTATCCCTGAATAGGAATGCCAAGAGAAAAAGGATTCTAAAATGATTCTTGAGGAAAAAATGAAGATGGAGGGTCAATAGGACTTATAAGGCAATGAAGAGAGAGTGAAGAACAAAAGAGATGGATCAGAGTGGTGGGTTAGCGTATGGCAGGAGGAGAGGAAGAGAGATGGGAGGGGGGCTGGTTTGAGGGCGAGGGAGGGGATAGAACAGGAGGAGTATTTGACCAAGATATGTTGAAACTTAAGGAGGAATAATTTAATTGTCTAATGGATGAGACTCTTACCTCTATCCTCTCAATCATGATTTATAATGCTTTTTAGATGTACCTTGGCAAACCATTAGTAGATATAAGGGCGTACTGCTGTACATATGATACTAAACATGAACATTATGCCCTTATTTTGAATAACACAAAATAGTATATTTGTAGTATATTATATCACTCCACGTTGGTAATTTTATACAAACCAGATGCCATTATAAATTTTTCTATAGCTGCATTCTCTCTCTCTCTCTCTCTCTATATATATATATATATATATATATATATATATATATAATTTATAGCAAAACCATTCACTAGTGATGGGCTTGTGTGTGACTGCACTTGGCTGTGCACGCATCCCTAATTTATTGACGGATTGCGCTTCCGTCAATAATCCGTCACTAAATTTATGATGGATTTCTCTTCCATCACTAATCAGTCACAAATTAGTGATGGATGGGGTAATCCGTCACTAAATTAGTGACAAATTAGTGATGGATTGCCTTTCATCACTAATCCATCATATATTAATGACGGAAGAGTAATTCATCACTAAAGTAGTAACGGATTGCCTATCTAAATATATACTCTAATTTTTTTTAAAACAAATATGATGAAAAAAGCCGCGTCCGCATGTGCCAGTTACGTGCGCCGCCTCCCATGCGCATCCTAACCACGTGTCTGCCTCCTGGCGCATGCCATGTGCATCTGCTACTTGGCTTGCGCGAGCGCCTGCCATGGCCCGTGCGTGTTTGTACCAATCGGCCTGTCTCTTCGGCTGCACACAATTTTGTCGGTGTCTGACGCCTTTGCGTCGTATCTGCGCGTGCATGTGCCTATGCGTGACTGCACTTAGCTGCACGCACATCCCTAATTTAGTAACGGATTACGCTTCCGTCACTAATTCGTCACTAAATTAGTGATAGATTTCTCTTTCGTCACTAATCAGTCATAAATTAGAGATGGATGGGATAATCCATCACTAAATTAGTGACGAATTAGTGATGGATTGCCTTCCGTCACTAATCCGTCACAAATCAATCCATCATTAATTCGTCACTAATTTAGTGACGGAAGAATAATCCGTCACTAAATTAGTAACGAATTAGTGATGGATTGCCTATTTAAATATATACTCTAATTTTTTTATAAAAAATTATGACGAAAAAAGCAGCGTCCGCATGTGCCAGTTACGTACACCGACTTCCATGCGCGTCCCAACCATGTGTCTGCCTCCTGGCGCATGCCATGCGCATCTGCTACATGGCCTGCGCATGCGCCTGATATAGTACGCGCGCGTTTGCACGACTCGACCTGTCTCTTCGGTCGCACACAACCTTCCCTATGTTCGGCGCCCCTGACGCTGTGTCTGCGCGTGCCTAGAGCCATGTCTGTGCATGCATGCGCCTGTGCATGATTGCACTTGGCTACGCATGCATCCCTAATTTAGTGACAGATTGCGCTTTCGACATTAATTCGTCACTAAATTAGTGACAGTTTTCTCTTTCGTCACTAATCAGTCACAAATTAGTGACGGATAGGGTAATTTATCACTAAATTAGTGACGAATTGCCTTCCGTCATTAATCCATCATAAATTAATGATGGAAGAGTAATCCGTCACTAAATTAGTGACGAATTAGTGATAGATTGCCTATCGAAATATATATTCTAATTTTTTTTTAAAAAAATTATGACGAAAAAAGCTACGTCCGCATGTGCCAGTTACGTGCGTCACCTCCCATGCGCATCCCAGCCACGTGTCTGCCTCCTGGCGCGTGCCATGCGCATCTGCTACTCGACCTGCGTGCGCGCCTGCCATGACCTGTACGCGTTTGCACTAATCGTCCTGTCTCTTCGGCCGCACACAACATTGCCTAGGTTCGGCACCTCTTGCGCCGTGTCTGCGCGTGCATGCGCCTGTGTGTGATTGCACTTGGCTGCGCGCGCATCCCTAATTAGTAACGGATTACGCTTCCATCACTAATCCATTACTAAATTAGTGGCAGATTTCACTTCCATCACTAATCAGTCACAAATTAGAGATGGATGGGATAATTCGTCACTAAATTAGTGACGAATTAGTGATGGATTGCCTATCTAAATATATGCTCTATTTTTTTTAAATTATGACGAAAAAAGCCGTGTCTGCATGAGCTAGTTACGTGCGCTGACTTCCATGCGTGTCCCAGCCACGTGTTTGCCTTCCGACGCGTGCCATGTGCATCCGCTACACGGCCTGCGCACGTGCCTGCCATGGCCCACGCGCGTTTGCACCACTCGGCCTATCTCTTTGGCCGCACACAACCTTCCCTGTGTTCGGCGCCACTAACGCCGTGTCTGTGCATGCCCAGAGCTGTGTCTGCGCGTGCATGCGCCTGTGCGTGACTGCACTTGGCTACGAACGCATCCCTAATTTAGTAATGGATTATGCTTCCATCACTAATCCGTCACTAAATTAATGATGGATTTCTCTTCCGTCACTAATCAATTACAAATTAATGACGGATAGGGTAATCCGTCACTAAATTAGTGACGGATTGCCTTCCGTCACTAATCCATCATAAATTAGTGACGAAAGAGCAATCCATCACTAAATTAGTGACGAATTAGTGACAGATTGCCTATTGAAATATATACTCTAATTTTTTTTAAAAAATAATTGTGATGAAAAAAGCCGCGTCCGTAGGTGCCAGTTACGTGCGCCGCCTTCCATGCGCATCCCAGCCACGTATCTACCTCCCGGCGCGTGCCATGCGCATCTGCTACTCGGCCTGCACGTACCTGCCATGGCCCATGCGCGTTTGTACCAATCGGCCTGTCTCTTTGGCAGCACACAACCTTGCCTGTGTCCGATGCACCTTGCACCGTGTCTGCGCATGCCCTGTGCCGCGTCTACGCATGCACGCATCGGTTCATGACTGCACATGGCTGCGCGCGCATCCCTAATTTAGTGACATATAGCATTTTTATATCTAATCCATCACTAAATTAGTGACAGATTTCTCTTCCATCACTAATCAGTCACAAATTAGTGACAGATGGGGTAATCCGTCAAAAATTAGTGATGAATTGCCTTCCGTCACAAATCCATCACAAATTTGTGACGGAAAAGTAATCCGTCACTAAATTATTGGCGAATTAGTAACGGATTGCCTATCTAAATATATACTCTAATTTTTTTAAGAAAAATTGTGACGAAAAAAGCCGCGTCCGCATGTGCCAGTTACGTGCGCTGCCTCCAATGCGTGTCCCAGCTACGTGTCTACCTTTCGGCATGTCCCATGCGCATCTGGTATTCGGCCTGCGCGTGCGCCTGCCATGGCCCGCGCGTTTGCACCGATGGCATGTCTCTTCAGCTGCACACAACCTTACCTATATTCGGCGCCCCTTGTGCCGTGTCTGCGCGTGCCCAGTGCCGTGTCTGCACGTGCACGCGCCTGTGCGTGACTACACTTGGCTGCACGTGTATGCCTAATTTAGTGGCGGTTTGAGCTTTCATCACTAATCCGTTTCAAAATTAGTGACGGATTGCTCTTCCATCACTAATTTAGTGACGGATTAGTGACGGAAGAGCAATCCATCACTAATTTAGTGACTGATTGATCTTCCATCATTAATCCATCATAATTTAGTGATGGAAGAGCATTCAGTCACTAAATTAGCAACGAATTTCTTTTCGTTACTAATCAGTCACAAATTAGTGACGGATGGGATAATTTTTTACTAAATTAGTGACGGATTCAATCCGTCACTAATCTATCACAAATTAGTGACGAAAGAGTAATCCGTCACTAAATCAGTGACGAATTAGTGACAGATTGCCTATCTAAATATATGCTGTAATTTTTTTTAAAAAAATTGTGACAAAAGAAGCTGCGTCCGCATGTGCCAGTTACGTGCGCCGCCTCCTATGCGTGTCCCAACCACGTACATGTCTGCCTCTTGGCGCGTGCCGTGCGCATTTGCTACTCGACCTGCGCGCGCGCCTGCCATGACCTGTACGCGTTTGCACTAATCGTCCTGTCTCTTCGGCCGCACACAACATTGCCTGGGTTCGGCACCTCTTGCACCGTGTCTGCGCGTGCATGCGCCGGTGCGTGATTGCACTTGGTTGCGCGAGCATCCCTAATTAGTAACAGATTACGCTTCCATCACTAATCCATCACTAAATTAGTGATAGATTTCACTTCCATCACTAATCAGTCACAAATTAGAGATGGATGGGGTAATTCGTCACTAAATTAGTGACGAATTAGTGATGGATTGCCTATCTAAATATATGCTCTAATTTTTTTTAAATTATGACAAAAAAAGCCGTGTTTGCATGAGCTAGTTACGTGCGCTGACTTCCATGCGCGTCCCAGCCATGTGTCTGCCTTTCGGCGCATGCCATGCGCATCCGCTACATGGCCTGCGCACGTGCCTGCCATGGCCCATGCGCGTTTGCACCACTTGGCCTATCTCTTTGGCCACACACAACCTTCCCTGTGTTCAGCGCCCCTAACGCCGTGTCTGCGCATGCCCAGAGCCATGTCTGCGCGTGCATGCACCTGTGCGTGACTGTACTTGGCTACGCACGCATCCCTAATTTAGTGATGGATTGCGCTTCCATCACTAATCCATCACTAAATTAATGATGGATTTCTCTTCCGTCACTAATCAATCACAAATTAATGACGGATAGGGTAATCGATCACTAAATTAGTGATGGATTGCCTTCCATCACTAATCCATCACAAATTAGTGACGAAAGAGCAATCCGTCACTAAATTAGTGACGAATTAGTGACAGATTGCCTATTTAAATATATACTCTAATTTTTTTTAAAAAATAATTGTGATGAAAAAAGCTGTGTCCATAGGTGCTAGTTACGTGCGCCGCCTTCCATGCGCGTCCCAGCCACATATCTGCCTCCCGGCGCATGCCATACGCATCTGCTACTCGGCCTGCGCGCACCTGCAATGGCCCATGTGCGTTTGTACCAATCGGCCTGTCTCTTTGGCAGCACACAACCTTGCCTGTGTCCGATGCACCTTGCACCGTGTCTGCACATGCCCTGTGCCGCATCTGCGCATGCACGCGCCTGTTCATGACTGCACATGGCTGCGCGCGCATCCCTAATTTAGTGATGTATAGCATTTTTGTCTTTAATCCATCGCTAAATTAGTGACGGATTTCTCTTCCATCACTAATCAGTCACAAATTAGTTACAGATGGGGTAATCCGTCAAAAAATTAGTGACGAATTGCCTTCCATCACAAATCCATCACAAATTAGTGACAAAAGAGTAATCCGTCACTAAATTATTGACGAATTAGTGACAGATTGCCTATCTAAATATATACTCTAATTTTTTTAAGAAAAATTGTGATGAAAAAAGCCGCGTACGCTTGTGCCAGTTACGTGCGCCACCTCCCATGCGTGTCCCAGCTACGTGTCTACCTTTCGGCATGTCCCATGCGCATCTGGTACTCGGCCTGCGCATGCGCCTGCCATGGCCCGCGCGTTTGCACCGATCGGCCTGTCTCTTCAGCTGCACACAACCTTGCCTATATTTGGCGCCCCTTGCGCCGTGTTTGCGCGTGCCCAGTGCCGTGTCTGCACGTGCCTGTGCGTGACTGCACTTGGCTGCACGTGTAAGCCTAATTTAGTAGCGGTTTGAGCTTCCGTCACTAATCTGTTTCAAAATTAGTGACGGATTGCTCTTCCATCACTAATTTAGTGACAGATTAGTGACGGAAGAGCAATCCATCACTAATTTAGTGACTTATTGATCTTCCATCATTAATCCATCATAATTTAGTGACAGAAGAGCATTCAGTCACTAAATTAGCAACGGATTTCTTTTCCGTTACTAGGGTAATTTGTCACTAAATTAGTGACAGATTTCAATCTATCACTAATCTATCACAAATTAGTGATGAAAGAGTAATCCGTCACTAAATCAGTGACGAATTAGTGATGGATTGCCTATCTAAATATATGCTGTAATTTTTTTTAAAAAAAATTGTGACAAAAGAAGCTGCGTCCGCATGTGCCAGTTACGTGCGCCGCCTCTTATGCGCATCCTAACCACGTGTCTGCCTCCCGGCGCGCTAAGTAAATTTTCTACTCGGCCTGCGCGCGCCTGCCATGGCCCGCGCGCATTTGTACCAACCGGCATGTGTTCGGCCATACAACCTTGCCTATATCTAGCACCCCTTGCACCGTGTTTGCGTGTGCTCAGTGCCGTGTCTACGCGTGCACGCGTCTGTTCGTGACTACACTGGCAGGCGCGCATCCCTAATTTATTGACGGATTGCGATTCCATCACTAATACGTCACAAA
This sequence comes from Calamus simplicifolius, assembly GCA_900491605.1. Taxonomy (NCBI): domain Eukaryota; kingdom Viridiplantae; phylum Streptophyta; class Magnoliopsida; order Arecales; family Arecaceae; genus Calamus; species Calamus simplicifolius. Next base: position 482,632 of record UESW01004634.1, on the reverse strand, counting down.
ATTAGTACAGATTTTTCTTCGTCACTAATCAGTCACAAATTAATGATGGATGGGGTAATCCATCACTAAATTAATGATGAATTAGTGACGGATTGCCTTCCGTCACTAATCCATCACAAATTAGTGACGAAAGAGTAATCCATCACTAAATTAGTGACGAATTAGTGATGGATTACCTATCTAAATATAAACTCTAATTTTTTTAAAAAAATTTATGATGAAAAAAGCTGCGTCCGCATGTACCATTTACGTGCTCCGCCTCCCATGCGCATCCGGCCACGTGTTTGCCTTTCGGAGCGTGCCATGCGCATCTGCTACTTGGCCTACGCCATGGCCCGCACGTGTTTGCACCAATTGGCTTGTCTCTTCGGCCGCACACTACCTTGCCTGTGTCCGACGCCGCTTGCACCGTGTCTACACGTGCCCAGTGCCGTGCCTGCGCGTGCACGTGCCTGTGCATGACTGCACTTGGCTGCATGTGTATGCCTAATTTAGTGACGGATTGCGCTTCCATCACTAATCCATCACTAAATTGATGATAGATTTCTCTTCCGTGACTAATCAGTCATAAATTAGTGACGAATAGGGTAATCCGTCACTAAATTAGTGATGGATTGCCTTCCATCACTAATCCGTCACAAATTAGTAACGGAAGAATAATCCGTTTAGTGATGAATTAGTGACGGATTGCCTATCTAAATATATACTCTAATTTTTTTTAAAAAAATTATGACGAAAAAAGCGACGTCCGCATGTGCCAGTTACGTGCGCCGCCTTCCATGCGCATCCCAGTCATGTATGTGTCTGCCTCCCGGTGGGTGCCATGCGCATTTGCTACTCGGACTGTGCGTGTGCTTGCCATTGCCCGCGCGCGTTTGCAGCAATCGTCCTGTCTCTTCGGCTGCACATAACCTTGCTTGTGTCTGACGCCCCCTGTGCCGATCTGCGCATGCCCAGTGCCGTGTTTGCACGTGCACATGCTTGTGCGTGATTGCACGTGGCTGTGTGCGCATCCTAATTTAGTGATGGATTGCCCTTTCATCACTAAACTGTCACTAAATTAGTGACATATTTCTCTTCCATCACTAATTAGTCACAAATTAGTGACCGATGGGGTAATCCATCACAAAATTAGTGACGGATTGCCTTTCGTCACTAATCCGTCACAAATTAGTGACGGAAGAGTAACCCATCACTAAATTAGTGATGGATTGCCTATCTAAATATATACTCTAATTTTTTTAAAAAAATTATGATGAAAAAAGCTGCGTCCGCATGTGCAAGTTACGTGCGCTACCTCCCATGCGCGTCTCAGTCATGTGTCTGCCTCCCGGAGCGTGCCATGTGCATCTGCTACTCGGCTTGCGCCATGGCTCGCGAGCTTTTGCACCAATCGGCCTATCTCTTCGGCCACACACTGCCTTGCCTTTGTCTGGCGCCCCTTGCGCCGTGTCTGCACGTGCTCAGTCATAAATTAGTGATGGATGGGGTAATCCGTTACTAATCCATCACTAAATTAGTGATGAATTTTTTTTTCCGTCACTAATCAGTCACAAATTAGTGATGGATGGGGTAATCCGTCACTAAATTAGTGACGAATAGCCTTTCGTCACTAATCCATCACAAATTAGTGACAGAAGAGTAATTCGTCACTAAATTAGTGACGAATTAGTGACGGATTGCCTATCTAAATATATACTCTATTTTTAAAAAATAAATTATGACGAAAAAAGCAGTGTCCGCATGTGCCACTTATGTATGCTGCCTTCCATGCGCATCCCAACCATGTGTCTGTCTCCCGGCGTGCACCATGCGCATCTGCTACTCGGCGTGTGAGTGCCTGCCTTGGCCCGCATGCATTTGAACCAATCAGCCTGTCTCTTCGGTCGCACACAACCTTGCTTATGTTCGGCGCCCCTTGCACCGTGTCTGCGCGTGCACGCGCTTATGCGTGACTACACTTGGCTGCGCGTGCATCCTTAATTTAGTAACGGATTGCGCATCCTCACTAATCCATCACTAAATTAATAACAGATTTCACTTCCGTCACTAATCAGCAACAAATTAGTGACGGATGGGGTATTCTGTCACTAATTTAGTGACGGATTGCCCATCTTAATATGTACTATAATTTTTTTTAAAAAATTTTATGATAAAAAAGCCGCGTGCACATGTGCCAGTTACGTGTGCCACCTCCCATGCGTGTCCCAGCCAAGTGTCTACCTTCCGGCGCGCACCATGTGCATCAGCTACTCGCCTGCGCATGCCAGCCTTAGCCCGCGTGCATTTGCACCAATCGGCCTGTCTCTTTGGTCGCACACAACCTTGCTTGTGTCCGATGCCTCTTGCACCGTGTCTGCACATGCCCAGTGCTATGTCTGTGCGTGCATGCGCCTGTGCGTGACTGCACTTGATTGCGCGTGCATCCCTAAGTTAGTGATGGATTGCACTTCCATCACTAATCCGTCACTAAATTAGTGACAGATTTCTCTTTCGTCACTAATCAGTCACAAATTAGTCACGGATGGGTAATTCGTCACTATAGTAGTGACGGATTGCCTTCCGTCACTAATCCGTCACAAATTAGTGACGGAAGAGTACTCCGTCACTAAATTAGTAACGAATTAGTCACGGATTGCCTATTTAAATATATGTCTAATTTTTTTTAAAAAAATTATGACGAAAAAAAGCCACATCCGCATGTGCCACTTACGTGCGCCGCCTCCTATGCGCATCCCAGCCACGTGTCTGCCTCCCGACATGGGCCATGCGCATCTGCTACTTGGCCTGCGCGAGCGCCTGCCATGGCCCGTGCGTGTTTGCACCAATCGACCTGTCTTTTTGGCTGCACACAATCTTGCCGGTGTTCGGCGCCCCTTGCGCCTTTTCTGCGCTTGCTTAGTGCCGTGTCTGTGTGTGCATGCGCCTAGGCATGACTGCACTTAGCTACGCGCGCATCCCTAATTTAGTGACGGATTACGCTTCCATCACTAATCCGTCACTAAATTCATGATGGATTTCTCTTTTGTCACTAATCAGTCACAAACTAATGATGGATAGGGTAATCCATCACTAAATTAGTGACGGATTGCCTTCCGTCACTAATCCGTCACAAATTAGTGACAAATTAGTGATGGATTGCCTATCTAAATATATACTCTAAATTTTTTTAAAAAAAAAATTGAGAAGAAAAAAGCCACGTCTGCTGTGCTAGTTATGTGCGTCGCCTCTCATGCGCGTCCTAGCCACGTGTCTGCCTCTCGGTGCGTGCCATGCGCATCTACTACTTGGCTTGCACGCATGCCTACCATGGCCCGCAGGCGTTTGCACCAATCGGCCTGTCTCTTCGGCCACACATAACCTTGTCTATGTCCGGTGCCCTTGCGCCATGTCTATGCGTGCCCTGTGCCGTGTTTGTGCGTGCATGCACCTGTGTATGACTGCTGCACTTGGCTGCGCGCATCCCTAATTTAGTGACGGATTGCATTTCCATCACTAAATTAGTGACAGATTGCGCTTCTGTCACTAAATTAGTGACGAATTTCTCTTCCATACTAATAAGTCAGAAATTAGTGATGGATGGGGTAATCCGTCACTAAATTATTGACGGATTGCCTTTCGTTACTAATCCGTCACAAATTAGTGACGGAAGAGTAATCCGTCACTAAATTAGTGATGTATTAGTGACGGATTGCCTATCTAAATATATACTCTAATTTTTTTTAAAAAAAGTTATGATGAAAAAAGTCGCCTCCGCATGTGCCAGTTACGTGCGTCGCCTCTAATGTGCATCCCAGCCATGTGTCTGCCTTCCAGCGCACGCAATGTGCATATGTTACTCGGCCTACGCGTGTGCCTACCATGGCCTACGCGCATTTGCACCAATCAGCCTGTCACTTCGGCCGCACACAACCTTGTCTGTGTCCGGCGCCCCTTGCACCGTGTCTGCGAGTGCCCAGCGCCTTGTCTGCGCGTGCATGCGCCTGTGCGTGACTGCACTTGGCTGCGCGCATCTTCCTTGGCCCGCACGCATTGGCACCAATCGGCCTGTCTCTTCGGCCGCACACAACCTTGCCTGTGTCGGACACCCCTTGCGCCGTGTCTGCTCGTGCCCAGTGCTGTGTTTGCGTGTGCGCACGCCTGTGCGTGACTGCACTTGGTTGAGCTTGCATCCCTAATATAGTGACAGATTGAGCTTCCATCACTAATCCATCACTAAATTAGAGACGGATTTCTCTTCCATCATTAATCAGTTACAAATTAGTGATGGATGGTGTAATCCGTCACTACAGTAGTGATGGATTGCCTTTCGTTACTAATCCATCACAAATTAGTGACGAAAGAGTAATTTGTCACTAAATTAGTGATGAATTAGTGATGAATTGCCTATCTAAATATATACTCTAATTTTTTTTAAAAAAAATTATGACAAAAAAGCCATGTCCGCATGTGCCAGTTACGTGCGCCGCCTCTCATGCGCGTCCCAGCCACATGTCTGCCTCCCGACACGTGCCATGCGCATATGCTACTTGGCCTGTGCATGCACCTACCATGGCCCGATGCGTTTTGTTGGCCCAGATGACAACCCAAGAGGGGGGGATGAATTGGGTTCTTTAAAAAATTTAGCCTTTTACAAATGTTTGCTTAAGAAAAATTAAGGTAAATGCAATGTAAATATAAGGTGCAGTGAATAAAACAGAGATAGAGAAAGAGTCAATAAAAGCACGGCAAACACAAAGATTTTATAGTGGTTCGGTGTATCCAACACCTACGTCCACTCCCAAGATTCACTTGGGTCCACACTATAATCTTCCTTGATTACAGCAGAGTTGTTTTACAAGCTCACAACTCAAACTTGTTGTTTTTCCGGGAACACAACGAACCCAGCTGGTTTTCAAGGGCTCACCAGCACAAAAACCCTAACACAAGCTTTACCAAGCTTGTACCGAGGTAAGACTACCTCAACTAGTTCAATCCCCTAGATTGAACTAGACACAAAGAGTAGAAGTGTTGTTTTTCAATTACAAAGCTCCTTAATGAGCAGATAATCAAATATAAGAGCAAAGATTAGAAAAGCCTGATTTGCAGATGGTTGGCTGTTGAGCTTTTCTTCTTTTCTTCTTTTCCTCAACTCTTTTGAAGTGTAGAATCGGGCCTCAGCTCGGATTCTTCACGGACTGTTCGTTGGAGTTGATTTGATCTTTTCTTTGAATGTAGAAAATCTCTTGAAATGCTCTTGAGTGGCTCTTGGATTTTCTTCTGAAGCTTCCTTGGATTGTTGAGCTTGAGCACAGAAGGAGCTTCCTTTGATTTCACACTTTTTCTTTCACTCTATTTTGAATCACGGATTTTTTCAAATGAAGCTCTGTTTTTCGATTTTTCTCTTCTTTTCTCTTGAAGTGAATATCTCTCTATTTGTTCCTTCTTTGATTTGAAAACGGCTTCTCTATTTATAGATTCTGCAAAAATATAGCCGTTAGAAACAAAGAAAAATAGCCGTTAATTAAAAATCTTACCGTTGACGCTGAGTTGGCATTCGAAAAAATCTTGCCCAGATTTGCTGGAGTCGACTCCTGCTTTCCGCGAGTCGGCTCGAAGTCATGATACAAAAATAGAAATATTCAGAAAGAAAGGGTCGACTCATCAAAAATAAAGTGTCGACTCCTGACAGTCGGGGGTCGACTCATGAAAAGTTGGGGTCGACTCGCGAAATGCTCAGAAAAACACACCTCTGTGTCTGAGCGGAGTCGACTCACACAGTCATGGAGTCGGCTCGACAGAATCGGGGTCGACTCATGAAATCACAGGGGTCGACTCGAGACAGACAGTCATTTCTGTATTCTGAGTGGAGTCGACTCTGAAACTCTAGAGTCGGCTCCGGAACGTATCAAAAATCAGAGAATTTTCTGATTGACTTGAAATTCGTTCCAGATTCATTTTAAATCAATTTTTGACTTGAATATAATAAATTTGTCATTAGGAAATAATTCAAGAAATGTTCCAAAAACTCATTGATATATAAAGTATAAAATTTCTTTTTGAAAGCTTAAACATGGAGCTTGAAGTTACTTTCAAATTGATTAATGTTATACTTTAACATTCTCATTCATTGTTCTAAATAAATTTATTGTTCATGTAAATAAACTCATTACATCGTTTAATATACTCAAGGCTTTTGGTAATCATCAAAATCAATAAGATTGGGGCAACAAATTCTCAACAATCTCCCCAACAATCTTCCCTTTTTTATGATGACAAAAACATTGAGTTTATGCATGATTGATTAGAGAATTTATTTCATTTTCATAGTTAGGCTTAGGCTCCCCCTGAATGAGGTAGCTCCAAACTTAATGAATATCCCATTTATTTAATTATTTATCTCATTCATTCAATCATTTTAATATCATTTGATTAATTAATTTCTCCCATATGCATATACAGTTATAAAACTATAAAACTCTCCCCCTTTTTTGTTATCAACAAAAAGGTAGAGAAGCAGCAAGCATAATCATTCATTCATTCATTCAAGATATGATTTAACAAAATCTGAGATTCATTGATAAAAGGAAGAAATACATTCAGACTCAGATTATATTGACCATTCAAAATAGACTTTTCATTACATCAAAGTATAAAAGTGTAAAACATAATATAAACTTCATTATATTGCAAGGACTAAGCATCTAATACATCAAAAGTGAGTCCTTACAATCCTAGTCAAATGATCTATTATATTTTTCATTCCATCTGTTTGTATCTTTACATACTCCTTCAGTCTTTCATCAACAAAAGTGCAAGCAGTCAATATTTTATCTTGGAGTTCAGCATTGCTTTTTGCATATGTTTCGCCATCTCCGCAGATGTCTTTAAGTTCTTCAAAGATGTTCTTAGGTCTCCACTTAAAGACTCAGAGTAATTGCTAAGGGTTGTTTCTATCTTGGTGATCCAATCATCTAAAGAGTAAAGAGTTTCTTGAGATTCATAAACTTGTTTTCAAACTCTGATTTTAACTTATCTGACTGATCATCAAGAAGACCTTTAAGCTGCCTTAACTGAAGTTCTGTGAAGCCAACAGATGAAGATGAAGCTTGATCAAACAACGGAGCAGGGGTAGGGGCAGGAGCAGGAATAGGAGAGCTCGGAGGTACAGGCGAAGAATGTCTAATCGACAGTCCCGGTGCCTCAGCATCCGCGGCTCTTCCTTCCATCAAACCTTTCCTTTCCCATCTTCCATTCTTCTTAACAAAACCCATTCTATGTATAGTGGCCAAACTGTAAAAATCGGTGTGTCTTAAGTTCCTCATTGGCTCACTATCTGAAATGATAATCCCTTGGCTTTGAAATATTTTTGTGAGAATCATGCCGTAGGGTAAACTTGATTTTCTCTTACCTCCACAGTCGGCAATGTACCATAAGATCATGCTTGGAAGGTTAATGGGTTTACCAGTCACAATTGCATCCATTACAAATATATCTCTTTCTGAAACATAATCAAACCTTCCAATTTTGGGGAATAGGATTCTACTACAAATGTTGTAAAGAAGTCTCAATTCTAAGGATAACTGATTAGCAAAAACTTCCTCAAAACCGACAATCTCCTGTTGAGCAGTCTAGATAAAGCTGGGCTTCTATCTTCAGAAGAAAAAGTAGATGTACCCGACATAGGTAGATCCAACAATCTTGAAAGCAGCTCTACTGTCACAGATAATCTATTTCCTCTAACAATGCTTACAAGTCCATTGTCTCCTCTAGATAGATTCTTATAAAATTCCTTGACAAGGGCAGGGTATGTAGGACAATCTAAAGAGCAAATCTTTTCCCAACCCATCTCAATCAACTGCCTTCCCACAATAAATCCCTCAGCTTTAAACAATTCAAAATCTACTTTCCTCCCCGTAGTTATCACTCTATCGGCAAGTCTATCTACCTGTGATGGAACCGTAGATAGAGAAGCACTAGGAGTCGAAGATGATGAGGTTGAATCCAAGCTCGGTGAAGGCTCACGAACGGGACGCCTCACGGTCTTCCTCACCGCCCTCTTCCTCTTTACTCCGGCCGCACCAAGGTTAGATCCATGAGTTTTAGGGGCCATTAATCTATTGGAAGGGTTAATTAGGGATTTTTGAGGATTTGGAAGGTCAGGAGATATTTTGGAGAGAGTATTTGGAGAGATTGAGACGTTAGAAATGAACGGTGAGTTGACTGCCCTAGATAAATCGATCTGGGACCACTTCGAGTCGGCTCCGCAAAGAGAGGGGTCGACTCCGGACAGTCACAGAAAACTATCCCGAATGGAGTCGACTCGCAGAGAAGGGGTCGACTCAAGAGTTTCAGTAGAAACCTGGAGTCGACTCCGATACTCATCGAGTCGGCTCCGAGACCATTTCAGAAAAAAACATAAAGTTTCAGATAATCTGAAATGTGTCCGGATAATGATCATAAAAATTGATAAAATAATCATTGGAATTTAATAGATCAATTAGATATGAATTCTAGATAAGATTTCCTTAAAGATCAAGGATTTGAAAGAATTTTAGATAAACTTTCCTTAGGGGTTTCAAATTCATTCTAATGGATCACAAATCCCTAACTCTCCTCTAAGATAACAGAATCTTTCTTCACTCAAGGGTTTTGTAAATATATCAGCTAATTGTTCTTCAGTATTAACATAATCAAGACATTTCATTATTGGCAACATGTTCTCTTATAAAGTGATATCTAATTTTATGTGTTTGGTTCTAGAATGTTGAATTGGATTTTTTGTTAGATTAATTGCACTTGTGTTATCACATTTTATAGGTGTTTTATCAAGTGTGATACCATAGTCTTCAAGTTGTCGCTTAATCCATAGGATTTGAGCACAGCAACTTCCAGCTGCTACATATTCAGCTTCAGTAGTTGATAATGCAACTGAATTTTGCTTTTTGCTAAACCATGAGATTAAGTTACTTCCTAAGAATTGGCATGCACCACTTGTGCTTTTCTATCTAACTTACATCCAGCATAATCAGAATCAGTGTATGCAATCAGATTTAATGTTGAGTCTCTAGAATACCATAAACCTACATTTTTAGTTCCACTTAAGTATCTTAGTATTCTTTTAACAGCAATTAAATGTGATTCTTTAGGTTCAGACTGAAATCTAGCACATAAGCAAACAGCAACATTATGTCTGGTCTACTTGCAGTTAAGTAAAGTAGGGATCCGATTATACCTCGATAATATTTTTGATCAACCTTCTTACCTTCTTCATCTTTGTCCAGCTTGCATGAAGGACTCATTGGTGTCCGAGGGGTTTGATTGATTCCATGCCAAACTTCTTTAGAATTTCTCTTGTGTATTTTGTTTGGTTGATAAAGATTCCCTCTTTGCTTTGTTTGATTTGGAGTCCAAGGAAGAAATTGAGTTCTCCCATCATGCTCATTTCAAATTCGCCCTGCATCAACTTAGCAAACTCTTGACATAGAAGATTGTTAGTAGCACCAAAAATGATATCATCAACATATATTTGAACTACTAATAAATCTTTATGTTTTCTTTTCAAAAATAATGTTTTATCTACATTTCCTCTTTCAAAATCATTTTCAATTAAGAATTTACTTAATCTATCATACCAAGCTCTAGGTGCTTGTTTCAAACCATATAATGCTTTGTGCAATTTAAAAACGTGATTTGAAAATTCATGATCTTCAAAACCTGGTGGTTGTTCTACATATACTTCTTCATTTATAAATCCATTTAGAAAAGCACTTTTTACATCCATTTGAAATAAGTTAAAATTCATGTGACATGCAAATGCAAGTAATAGTCTAATGGCTTCTAATCTTGCTACTGGTGCAAAGGTTTCATCAAAATCAATACCTTCTTCTTGATTATATCCTTTTGCAACTAATCTAGCTTTGTTTCTAATTACTATGCCATTTTCATCTAGTTTATTTCTAAATATCCATTTTGATCCTATAACAGAATGATTTTTAGGTCTTTCTACTAAAGTCCATACATTATTTCTAGTGAATTGATTTAATTCTTCTTGCATTGCTAACATCCAATTATTATCTTTTTCAGCTTCTTCAATAGTTTTAGGTTCAATTTGTGATACAAATGCAAGATGATTACTAATATTTCTCATAGATGATCTAGTTCTTATTCCTTGAGATGGATCACCTATAATCAATTCCTTAGGGTGACTATAAGCATATCTCCAATCCCTAGGTAGATCTACATCATTATGATTAGTGTTAGTATCATCATCCTTAGGTGAATCATTATCTTTAGCATCTTGCTCATGATCTAAAGATACATCAATATTTAATTTTTCAAGATCTTTTTCAATTAAGTTTGTATCTTCTTCATCATCAAGATTTTCGGAACGAGTTGCTAAAGATTCATCAAAAACTACATGAATGGATTCTTCAACAACTAAAGTTTTCTTGTTAAATACTCTATATGCTTTACTAGTTATTGAATATCCTAAGAATATTCCTTCATCAGATTTAGCATCAAATTTGCCTAAATTATTTTTACCATTATTGTGAACAAAACATTTACAACCAAATGCATGAAAATATTTAATGTTGGGTTTTCTATCATGCCATAATTCATAAGGTGTTTTCTTTAAAATAGGTCTTATTAAAGCTCTATTTAGGATGTAACATGCTGTGTTAATAGCTTCCGCCCAAAAGTATTTCGGGAGTTTACTTTCACATAGCATGGTACGGGCCATGTCTTCTAAAGTCCTATTTTTCCTTTCAACTACACCATTTTGTTGTGGGGTCCTAGGTGCAGAAAAGTTATGATTAATACCATTTTCATTGCAAAAACTTTCAAATAAGTGATTTTCAAATTCAGTTCCATGATCACTTCTTAGAGACACTATGGTAGTGTTTTTCTCATTTGTTACTTTCTTGAAGAATTTCATGAATATCGAGAAAGTTTCATCTTTGTGAGCTAAAAAATTACCCAAGTGAATCTAGAGTAATCATCTACTATCACAAGACCATATTTCTTTCCTCCTAGACTTGTGGTTCTAGTTGGTCCAAAAAGGTCCATGTGAAGTAGCTCTAATGGCCTAGAAGTTGAAACAACATTTTTAGATTTAAAAGAACTTCTTGTTTGTTTTCCAAACTGACATGCATCACATATTTTGTTATTTTCAAAATCTATTTTAGGTAGACCTTTTACTAAATCCATTCTAATTAGTTTTGAAATTAGGTGTGTGCTTGCATGACCTAATCTTCGATGCCACAACCAACCAATCTCATTCATATTAGCATTATTAGCAACTAAGCAATGATTATTAGTAGACAAATTGTCTAAGTCAATCAGTATACATTGCCATTTCTATTTCCAATAAAAACAATGCTATTATCAATGGATTAGCTACTGTGCATATAGAAGATTCAAATGATACTTTAAAACCTTTGTCACATAATTGGCTTATACTAATTAAGTTATGCTTTAAACCATCAACATAAAGTACATTTTCAATATATGTGGAGGGAGTTATTTGAATGTTACCAAACCCCAAGATTTGGCCTTTGCCATTGTCGCCAAATGTAACAACTCCTCCTTTCTTTTCTTCAAGGGTGATGAATTCTTCTTTGTCACCCGTCATATGTCTTGAGCAGCCACTATCAAGATACCACTTTTCTTTGATCTCTTGGCACAAGACATTCCTGCAATGATATCAAACTTTATGTTTAGGTACCCAAGCTTTCTTGGGTCCTTCATGGTTAGTAGCAACAAATATTGTTCCTTTCGGAACCCATATTTTCTTTCTTTACATTTAAGTTTTTATTAGGTTTTAGAATTTTACATTCATAAGATTTATGTCCTTTTGATTACATTTAAAGCATGTAAAATTACTTTGGCCAGCATGCACAAAAATATTTTTCAGTGATTTTTGTTTTCTTAAAGTGTTATACCCTAATCCGGCTTTGTCAAAAACTGCTTTTTGACTATTTAATAACATGTCTAATTTAGTTGAGCTTAATGTAAACTTATCAACTATGTTCTTATATTTTTCAACCTCTTTCCTTAGTTTATCATTTTCATTGGAATTTAATTCTTTTCTTTTACCAAAACTTTATTTTCAGATTTAAGTTTCTTAACTTCATTATTAAGATTTTCCTTTTCTTTAATGAAAGTTAAATTTTCATTTTTCAAAATCTTGTATTTCTTTTTCAAAACCTTGAAATCCCCGACAAGTTCATTAAAAGCATCAAATAGTTCATCAAAAGCAAATTCATCATAAGGGTTGTCGGAACTTACCTCATCGTTGTCGTCCGCCATAAAACATACGTTTGCGACTTCCTTTTGTTCTTCTTCTTCGGAAGAAGATTCCTCGCTATCACTCCAAGTCGCCACATAAGCCTTCTTTTTCTTTTTGTAGGCTTTCTTCAATTTAGGACATTCATTTCTAAAGTGCCCCGGTTTATTACACTCATAGCAAGTCAAGGGGTCTTTCTCTTTTTCTTTGTCCTTGTCCTTGTTCTTATCCTTTTCTCCTTCCCACTTTGCTCCAAATTTCTTCTTGTGGAAGGGTTTCTTTCTCCTCATGAATCTTTTAAATTTCTTAGCTAAGAGAGCAGTCTCTTCATCATCATCATCATCATCACTGCTGCTCTCTTCTTCTTTTGCAGCTTTGAGGGCAATTACTTTCTTTTCTTTGTGTCCTCTCTACATGCTGCCTCATAGTCAGCTCATGGGTCATAAGTGATCCTAGAAGCTCCTCTAAGGTAAAGTGTTGAGGTCCTTTGCTTCTTGGATTGCTGTCATTTTTGCTTCCCATGATCTTGGTAATGACCTAAGAATTTTCGAACAAGTTCTGAGTTAGTATATGTCTTACCAAGACTTTTCAAACCATTTACAATATCTGTAAATCTAGTGTACATGCATGCAATGGTTTCAGATTGTTCCATGCTAAACAACTCATATTTATGAACAAGAATATTAATTTTAGATTCTTTTACTTGGTTGGTACCCTCATGGGTAACTCTAGTCTATCCCAAATCTCCTTTGCGGAATTACATGTGGAGATTCTATTAAATTCATTAGCATCTAAGGAGCAATATAAGACATTCATGGCCTTAGCATTGAGCTGTGCCATCTTCCTATCATTATCATTCCAATCCCTTTCGGGCTTAGGAACAATAGTGCCATCAATAACATGTGTGGGTGTACTAGGTCCATTAATTATAACACCCCATAATTCATAATCAGAAGCTTGAATGAATATCCTCATTCTTGCTTTCCAATAAGAATAATTTGAACCATTAAACAGTGGAGGTCTATTCGTAGAATGACCTTCAGCAAATGATCCAACTTGTGTTGCCATTTGGATCTTTAGCTCTTGATCGTGTGATCAAAATCTAATGAGCACTTGCTCTGATACCAATTGTTGGCCCAGATGACAACCCAAGAGGGGGGTGAATTGGGTTCTTTAAAAAATTAGCCTTTTAAAATGTTTGCTTAAGAAGAATGAAGGCAAATGCAATGTAAATACAAAGTGCAGTGAATAAAACAGAGATAGAGAAAGAGTCAATGAAAGCACGGCAAACACAAAGATTTTATAGTGGTTCGGTGTATCCAACACCTACGTCCACTCCCAAGATTCACTTGGGTCCACACTATAATCTTCCTTGATTACAGCAGAGTTGTTTTACAAGCTCACAACTCAAACTTGTTTTTTCCCGGGATCACAACGAACCCAGCTGGTTTTCAAGGGCTCACCAGCACAAAAACCCTAACACAAGCTTTACCAAGCTTGTACCGAGGTAAGACTACCTCCACTAGTTCAATCCCCCAGATTGAACTAGACACAAAATAGAAATGTTGTTTTTCAATTACAAAGCTCCTTAATGAGCAGATAATCAAATATAAGAATAAAGTTTAGAAAAGCCTGATTTGCAGATGGTTGGCTTTGAGCTTTTCTTCTTTTCTTCTTTTCCTCAACTCCTTTGAAGTGTAGAATCGGGCCTCAGCTCGGATTCTTCACGGATTCGTTGGAGTTGATTTGAGCTTTTCTTTGAATGTTGAAAATCACTTGAAATGCTCTTGAATAGCTCTTGGATTTTCTTCTGAAGCTTCCTTGGATTGTTGAGCTTGAGCACAGAAGGAGCTTCCTTTGATTTCACACTTTTTCTTTCACTCTATTTTGAATCACGGATTTTTTCAAATGAAGCTCTGTTTTTGATTTTTCTCTTCTTTTCTCTTGAAGTGAATATCTCTCTATTTGTTCTTTGATTTGAAAACGGCTTCTCTATTTATAGATTCTGCAAAAATATAGCCGTTAGAAACAAAGAAAAATAGCCGTTAATTAAAAATCTTACCGTTGACGCTGAGTTGGCATTCGGAAAATCTCGCCCAGATTTGCTGGAGTCGACTCCTGCTTTCCGCGAGTCGGCTCGAAGTCGTGATACCAAAAATAGAAATACTCAGAAAGTCAAAGGGTCGACTCATCAAAAATAAAGTGTCGACTCCTGACAGTCGGGGGTCGACTCATGAAAAGTTGGGGGTCGACTCGCGAAATGCTCAGAAAAAACACCTCTGGTGTCTGAGCGGAGTCGACTCACACAGTCATGGAGTCGGCTCGACAGAATCGGGGGTCGACTCATGAAATCATAGGGGTCGACTCGAGACAGACAGTCATTTCTGTATTCTGAGTGGAGTCGACTCTGAAACTCTAGAGTCGGCTCCGGAACGTATCAAAAATCAGAGAATTTTCTGATTGACTTAAATTCGTTCCAGATTCATTTTAAATCAAATTTTTGACTTGAATATAATAAAATTGATTAGGAATAATTCAAGAAATGTTCCAAAAACTCATTGATTATAATATGAAGTATAAAATTTCTTTTTGAAAGCTTAAACATGAGCTTGAAGTTACTTTCAAATTGATTAAATTATACTTTAACATTCTCATTCATTGTTCTAAATAAATTCATTGTTCATGTAAATAAACTCATTACATCTTTTAATATACTCAAGGCTTTTGGTAATCATCAAAATCAATAAGATTGGGGCAACAAATTCTCAACAATCTCCCCAACACGTTTGTACCAATCGGCCTATCTTTTCAGCCGCATACAACCATGGCTGTGTCCGGTGCCCTTTGCGCCGTGTCGATGCGTGCCCAGTGCCGCGTCTGTTTGTGCATGCGCCTATGCATGACTGCACTTGGCTGTGCGTGCTTCCTTAATTTAGTGACGGATTGCACTTTCGTCACTAATCCGTCACTAAATTAGTGACGAATTTCTCTTCCGTCACTATCTGTCGCAAATTAGTGACGGATGGGGTAATCCGTCACTAAATTAGTGACGGATTGCCTTTCGTCACTAATCCATCACAAATTAGTGATGGAAGAGTAATCCGTCACTAAATTAGTGACGAGTTAGTGATGGATTGCCTATATAAAAATATACTCTAATTTTTTTAAGAAAAATTGTGACGAAAAAAGCCGCGTACGCTTGTGCCAGTTACGTGCGCCACCTCCCATGCGTGTCGCAGCTACGTGTCTACCTTTCGGCATGTCCTATGCGCATCTGGTACTCGGCCTACGCGTGCGCTTGCCATGGCCTGCGCGTTTGCACCGATCGGCCTGTCTCTTCAGCCGCACACAACCTTGTCTATATTCGGTGCCCCTTGCGCCATGTCTGCGCGTGCCCAGTGCCGTGTCTGCACGTGCACGCGCCTGTGCGTGACTGCACTTGGCCGCACGTGTATGCCTAATTTAGTGGCGGTTTGAGCTTCCGTCACTAATCCGTTTCAAAATTAGTGACAGATTGCTCTTCCATCACTAATTTAGTGATGGATTAGTGACGGAAGAGCAATCCATCACTAATTTAGTGACTGATTGATCTTCCATCATTAATCCATCATAATTTAGTGACAGAAGAGCATTCAGTCACTAAATTAGCAACGGATTTCTTTTCCGTTACTAATCAGTCACAAATTAGTGACGGATGGGGTAATTTGTCACTAAATTAGTGATGGATTTCAATCCGTTACTAATCTATCACAAATTAGTGACGAAAGGGTAATCCGTCACTAAATGATGAATTAGTGACGGATTGCCTATTTAAATATATGCTGTAATTTTTTTTAAAAAAAATTGCGTCCGCATGTGCCAGTTACGTGCGCCGCCTCCTCTGCGCGTCCCAACCACGTGTCTGCCTCCCGACGCGCGCTAAGTGAATTTGCTACTCGGCATGCGCTCGCTTGCCATGGCCCGCGCGCATTTGTACCAACCGGCATGTGTTCGGCCATACACTCTTGCCTATATCCAGCACCCCTTGCACCGTATTTGCACGTGCTCAGTTCCGTGTCTGCGCGTTCACGCGCCTGTTCGTGACTACACTTGGCAGGCGCGCATCCCTAATTTATTGACGGATTGTGATTCCATCACTAATACATCACAAAATTAGTACGGATTTCTCTTCCGTCACTAATCAGTCACAAATTAGTGATGATGGGGTAATCCATCACTAAATTAATGATGAATTAGTGACGGATTGCCTTCCGTCACTAATCCATCACAAATTAGTGACGAAAGAGTAATCCATCACTAAATTAGTGACGAATTAGTGATGGATTGCCTATCTAAATATAAACTCTAATTTTTTTTAAAAAAAATTATGATGAAAAATGCTGCGTCCGCATGTACCATTTACGTGCTTCGCCTCCCATGCGCATCTCGGCCACGTGTCTACCTTCCAGAGCGTGCCATGCGCATCTGCTACTTGGCCTACGCCATGGCCTGCACGTGTTTGCACCAATCGGCTTTTCTCTTCGGCTGCACACTACCTTGCCTGTGTCCGATGCCGCTTGCGCCGTGTCTACACGTGCCCAGTGCCGTGCCTGCGCGTGCACGTGCCTGTGCATGACTGCACTTGGCTGCATGTGTATGCCTAATTTAGTGACGGATTGCGCTTCCGTCACTAATCCATCACTAAATTGGTGATAGATTTCTCTTCTGTGACTAATCAGTCATAAATTAGTGACGAATAGGGTAATCCGTCACTAAATTAGTGATGGATTGCCTTCCATCACTAATCCGTCACAAATTAGTAACGGAAGAATAATCCATCACTAAATTAGTGACGAATTAGTGACGGATTGCCTATCTAAATATATACTCTAATTTTTTTTAAAAAAAATTATGACGAAAAAAGCGGCGTCCGCATGTGCCAGTTACGTGCACTGCCTTCCATGCGTGTCCCAGCCATGTACGTGTCTGCCTCCCGGGCGGGCGCCATGCGCATCTGCTACTCGGACTGTGCGTGTGCCTGCCATTGCCCGCGCACGTTTGCAGCAATCGTCCTGTCTCTTCGGCTGCACACAACCTTGCTTTGTCTGACGCCCCTTGTGCCGGTCTGCGCATGCCCAGTGCCGTGTTTGCACGTGCACATGCTTGTGCGTGATTGCACATGGCTATGCGCGCATCCCAAATTTAGTGATGGATTGCCCTTCCATCACTAAACCATCACTAAATTAGTGACAGATTTCTCTTCCATCACTAATTAGTCACAAATTAGTGACCGATGGGGTAATATCACAAAATTAGTGACGGATTGCCTTCCGTCACTAATCCGTCACAAATTAGTGACGGAAGAGTAACCCATCACTAAATTAGTGATGGATTGCCTATCTAAATATATACTCTAATTTTTTTTAAAAAAAATTATGATGAAAAAAGCTGCGTCTGCATGTGTAAGTTACGTGCGCTGCCTCCCATGTGCGTCTCAGTCATGTGTCTGCCTACCGGAGCGCGCCATGCGCATCTGCTACTCGGCTTGCGCCATGGCTCGCGAGCTTTTGCACCAATCGGCCTATCTCTTCGGCCACACACTGCCTTGCCTTTGTCCGGCGCCCCTTGCGCCGTGTCTGCACGTGCCCAGTGCCATGCCTGCGCGTGACTGCACTTGGCTGCGCATGCATGCCTAATTTAGTGATGGATTGCGCTTCCATCACTAATCCATCACTAAATTAGTGTAGATTTCTCTTCCGTGACTAATTAGTCATAAATTAGTGATGGATAGGGTAATCCGTCACTAAATTAGTGATGGATTGCCTTCCGTCACTAATCCGTCACAAATTAGTGACGGAAGAGTAATCCGTCACTAAATTAGTGATGGATTGCCTATCTAAATATATACTACAATTTTTTTAAAAAAAATATGACGAAAAAAGCCGCATCCGCATGTGCCAGTTACGTACGCTGCCTCCCATGCGCGCCCCAACCACGTGTCTGCCTCCCGACAGGCGCCATGCGCATCTGCTACTCGCCATGTGCGTTCGCCTAGCATGGCCCGCGTGCGTTTGCACCAATCGGCCTGTCTCTTCGGCTGCACACAACCTTGCCTATGTCTGGCGCCGCTTACGCCGGTCTGCGCGTACCTAGTGCCGTGTTTGCAAGTGCACATGCCTGTGTGTGACTGCACATGGCTGCGCGCGCATCCCTAATTTAGTGACAGATTGCCCTTTCGTCACTAATCCAGTACTAAATTAGTGACTGATTTCTCTTCCATCACTAATCAGTTAAAAATTAGTGACGGATGGAGTAATCCGTCACAAAATTAGTGACGAACGGATTAGTGACGAAAAAGCAATCTGTCACTAAATTAGTGATGAATTAGTGACGGATTGCCTATCTAAATATATACTCTAATTTTTTTTAGTTACGTGCGCATGTGCCAGTTACGTGCGCCGCCTCCCATGCACGTCTCAGCCACGTGTCTGCCATCGGAGAGCGCCATGCACATATGCTACTCGTCCTGCGCCATGGCCTACGCGCGTTTGCACCAATCGGCCTGTCTCTTTGGCCGCACATAACCTTGCATGCGTCCGGCACCCCTTGCGCCGTGTCTATGCGTGACCAGTGTCATATCTGCATGTGCACGCGCCTGTGCGTGACTGCACTTGGTTGCGCGTGCATCCCTAATTTTATGACAGATTGTATTTCCGTCACTAATCCGTCACTAAATTAGTGACGGATTTCTCTTCAGTGACTAATCAGTCGCAAATTAATGACGGATAGGGTAATCCGTCACTAAATTAGTGACGGATTTCCATACGTCACTAATCCGTCACAAATTAGTGACGGAAGAGTAATCCGTAACTAAATTAGTGATGAATTAATGATGGATTGCCCATTTAAATATATACTCTAATTTTTTTTTAAAAAAAATTGTGATGAAAAAAAGCCACGTCCGCATGTGCCAGTTACGTGCGCCGCCTCCATGCATGTCCCAGCCACGTGTCTGCCTCCCGGAGCGCCATGCGCATCTGCTACTCGGCCTGCACACGCGCCTGCCATGGCCCACGCGCATTTGCACCGATCGGCCTGTCTCTTCAGCTATACACAACCTTGCCTATATTCGGCGCCCCTTGCGCCGTGTCTGCGCGTGCCTAGTGCCGTGTCTGCGCATACACGCGCCTATGCGTGACTGCACTTGGCTGCGCGCGCATCCCTAATTTAGCGATGGATTGCGCATCCATCACTAATTCGTCAATAAATTAGTGACAAATTTGTAATGGATTGCCTTCCGTCACTAATCCGTCACAAATTAGTGACGGAAGAGTAATTCATCACTAAATTAGTGATGAATTAGTGACGGATTGCCTATCTAAATATATACTCTATTTTTTTAAAAAAAATTATGATGAAAAAAGCTGCATCCGCATGTGCCAGTTACGTTTGCCGCCTCCCATGCGCGTTCCAGCCACGCGTCTGCCTCCCGATGCGCGCCATGCATATTTGCTACTTGGCCTGCTCACGCGCCTGCCATGGTCCCCTTTCGTTTGCAACAATCGGCATGTCTCTTCGGATTTCTATTTCGTGACTAATCAGTCAGAAATTAGTGATGGATGGGGTAATCTATCACTAAATTAGTGATGGATTGCCTTCCGTCACAAATTAGTTACGGAAGAGTAATCGGTCACTAAATTAGTGACAGATTGCCTATCTAAATATATACTCTATTTTTTTTGAAAAAAAATTATAACAAAAAAAAGCCACGTTCGCATGTGCCAGTTACGTGCGCCGCCTTCCATGCGCGTTCCAGCCATGTGTCTGCCTCCTGGTGTGTGCCATGCGCATATGGTACTCGGCTTGCGCATGCCCCTACCATGGCCTATGCGCATTTTCACCAATCGGCTGTCTCTTCGGCTGCACACAACTTTGCCTGTGTTCGGCACCCCTAGCGCCGTGTCTACGCGTGCCCAGTGCCATGTCTGCGCGTGCACGCACCTGTGCGTAACTACATTTGGCGCGCGCGCATCCCTAATTTAGTAACGGATTGCGCTTTCTTCACTAATCCGTCACTAAATTAGTGACAGATTTCTCTTCCGTTACTAATCAGTCACAAATTAGCGACGGATGGGGTAATCCATCACAAAATTAGTGACGGATTGCCTTCCGTCACTAATCCATCACAAATTAGTGACAAAAGAGTAATCCGTCACTAAATTAGTGATGAATTAGTGACGGATTGCCTATCTAAATATATGCTCTAATTTTTTTAAAAAAATTATGACGAAAAAAGCCGCGTCCGCATGTGCCAGTTATGTGCGCCACCTCCCATGCGCGTCCCAGCCACGTGTCTACCTCCTGGAGCGCGCCATGTGCATCTGCTACTCGGCCTGCGCCATGACCTATACGCGTTTGCACCAATCGGCCTGTCTCTTTGGTCGCACAACCTTTCCTGTGTCCGGCGCCTCTTGCACTGTGTCTGCGCGTGCCCAGTGTCGTGTCTGCGCGTGCACGCGCCTGTGCGTGACTGCACTTGGCTGCACGCACATCCCTAATTTAGTGATGGACTGTGCTTCCATCACTAATCCATCACTAAATTAGTGATGGATTTCTCTTTCGTGACTAATCAGTCACAAATTAGTGATGGATAGGGTAATCCATCACTAAATTAGTGACGGATTGCCTTCCGTCACTAATCCGTCACAAATTAGTGATACAAGAGTAATCCGTCACTAAATTATTGTCGAATTAGTGACAGATTGCCTATCCCAAAATATACTCTAATTTTTTTTAAAAAAATAATTATGATGAAAAAATTCACGTCCGTATGTGCCAGTTACGTGCGCTGCCTCGCATGAGTGTTGCAGCCACAAGTCTACCTCCCGGCACGTGCCATGCACATCTGCTACTCGGCTTGTGCGCGCGCCTGCCATGGCCCATGCGCGTTTGCACCAATCGGCTTGTCTCTTTGGCCGCACACAACCTTACCTGTGTTCGGTGCCCCTTGCGTAGTATCTGCACGTGCCCAGTGCCATGTCTGCGCGTGCATGCGCCTGTGCGTTACTACACTTGGCTGCGCGTGCATCCCTAATTTAGTGACGGATTGCGCTTTCGTCACTAATCCGTCTCTAAATTAGTGACGGATTTCACTTCCATCACTAATCCATCACAAATTAGTGACAGATAGAGTAATTCGTCACTAAATTAGTGACAGATAGCCTTCCGTCACTAATCCGTCACCAATTAGTGACGGAAGAGTAATCCGTCAATAAAGTAGTAACGAATTAACGAATTAGTGACGGATTGCCTATCTAAATATATACTCTAATTTTTTTTAAATAATTGTGATGAAAAAAGCTACGTCCGTAGGTGCCAGTTACGTGCGCTGCCTCCCATGGGCATACCAGTCACGTGTCTGCCTCCCAGAACGCACCATGCACATCTGCTACTCGGCCTGCATACGCTTGCCATGGCCCGTGCGCATTTTCACTGATCAGCCTGCCTCTTTGGCGGCACACTACCTTGCCTGTGTCCGGCACCCCTTGCGCTATGTCTGCGCATGCCCAGTGCCGTGTCTGCGCGTACACGCGCTGTGCGTGACTGCACTTGGTTGCACGCACATCCTTAATTTAGTGACAGATTGCGCTTCACTAATCCATCACTAAATTAGTGACAGATTTCACTTCCATCACTAATCAGTCACAAATTAGTGACAGATGGAGTAATCCGTCATTAAATTAGTGACGGATTGCCTTCCGTCACTAATCAGTCACAAATTAGTGACGGAAGAGTAATCCGTCACTAAATTAGTGACGAATTAGTGATGGATTGCCTATCTAAATATATACTCTAATTTTTTTTAAAAAAATTATGATGAAAAAAGCCACGTTCGCATGTGCTAGTTATGTGCGCCGCCCCCCATGCGCATCCAGCCACGTGTCTGCCTCTCGGCGCGTGCCATGCGCATCTGCTATGTGGCTTGTGCACGCGCCTGCTATGGCCTGCGTGCATTTGCACCAATCGGCCTATCTGTTCGGCCGCACACAACCTTGCCTGTGTCTGCACGTGCCTAGTGCCGCTTAATTTAGTGACGAATTGTGCTTCCATCATTAATCCATCACTAAATTTATGACAGTTTTCTCTTCCGTCACTAATCAATCAAAAATTAGTGATGGATGGGGTAATCCGTCACTAAATTAGTGACAAATTAGTGACGGTTGCCTTTCGTCACTAATCTATCACAATAAGTGACGGAAGTGTTATTCGTCACTAAATTAGTGACGGATTGCCTATCTAAATATATACTCTAATTTTTTTTAAAAAAATTATGACGAAAAAAGCCACGTCTGCATGTGCTAGTTACGTGCCCCTGCCTATAGGCTACAAGCGGCCCCAGTCGACCCTAATCTACAAGCGGTTTCTAGGTGGCCCCGGCTCCTAGGCGGCCCCTGCTTACAAGCGACCCGAGTCGGCTTCGATCTATAGGTAGTTTCTAGGTGGCCCCTGCCTACAAACGGCTCCGAGTTGGCCTCGATCTACCGACGGTTCCTAGGTGGCCCCAGCCTAAAAGCGGCCCCGAGTCGGCCCCGATCTACAGGCGGTTCCTAGGCGGCCCTTGCCAACAAGCGGCCCTGAATCGGCCTCGATCTACAGGCGGTTCCTAGGCGGTCCCAGCTCCTAGGCGGCCCTACCTACAAGCGGCCCTAAGTTGGCCCCGATCTATAGGTTGCCCCGGCCCCTAGGTGGCCCCGGTCCTTATCTTGTCTTATCTTCAGGCTCACCTCAGCTTCCCAAGCAAGCCTCTACTTTTAACATAGCCAGACCCACTAACCATCCTTGATCCATATCAGTTTAATAAGATAAATTCCATCAGTTCCAGCACATGCCCGAAAGGTCATCACCCATCAGGAAACATTAATGACTCTGATTAGATGAGGCCCCAAAGGTTAATATCTATCGGGTAACATTAATGACTCTGATCAGATGAGGCCGCAAAGGTCATGTTCCGTCATGAGGCTACAATTCTCCAAACCATTGAGGCCCAAAAAGTCATCAGAAAGATTTAATGACTCCGGCCAAATAAGCCTCGAAAGGTGGTCATCTGCCATGAAGTACCAATCACCCGAATCAAAGGAGATGAATCCGATCCTACCGATTCTGATATTCTATCTGTAAAAGTCATAGCTCATCATGGGATTTCAATCTTATTAAGCAGGCCATGCAGGCTCGAAGGTATTCTAATTGTAAAAGTCATGGCTCATCATAAGATTCTAATCTTATCAAGCAAACCATACAAACTCGAAGTATCAACAAAACAGGTAAGAAGGACCCCTGACCAAGGTATGAACACTCAAGAAAACACTTAGAGAATTTTATCATCTTCTTCCTGACTCTCATTCAAGCTTCCTCAAGCTCACGACTGTGATACTGATCACTAACTTGAACTTCGGAAGGTCCTCATCGGAATATCCGGTCTCCAGGACTTCTTGCAGATCTTGACATCGAGGTAAAATTTCTCTAGCAAGCTCACGGTACATCCATTGACGCTCAAAGATGTTAGTTCAAAATGATTGGGCATCATCAATAAACTTGCTTGAAGTACTTAATTTCACGAACATACCATCAATTATTTACATGTTTCTATCATTTCCCTTAGAAATGTTTATCCATTGCTTTTAGCTTTTAATAAAATAATTTTATTGTCACACTAAAAGCCACTCCAACACATAATTTTATTATAGATTCAACCAAGCAATCTTATCATTGCATCAAAAATCCACTCCCTTTTACCATTACGAAAATGCAAGATAAAATTTGAAACGTACATTTAGGTTAAAATACGAGACACAATCCTCATGTACCACTAATAGCTATATGATACATATTTTAATATTTATATTTTTATTAATAAAAATTTTAAAACTATTTAATATGACTTTTTGTAATTTATTTATTTAATACGATTTAATAAGTAACGCTTTC
Source organism: Calamus simplicifolius (assembly GCA_900491605.1). Classification (NCBI taxonomy): domain Eukaryota; kingdom Viridiplantae; phylum Streptophyta; class Magnoliopsida; order Arecales; family Arecaceae; genus Calamus; species Calamus simplicifolius. The sequence goes on along the minus strand of UESW01004634.1, from coordinate 458,400 downwards.
AATATATGTAGATTACATATTTAATATAATTTTTTATCAATAAAAATTTAAAAATTATTTAATGTAATTTTTTGTATGGTATGAAAAAAAAGCGTTTGATTTAACGAGGAGCGGCCCCAGCTTTACTTAAATAGATTATATAGATTAGATTAAATACGTATAATATAACAGGTTGACGCTCTCCGTTCTTCCTTTCTTGCCCGCCCACTCCCCATCCCTCGCCGGTCGCCGTATGGACATCCCGTCCCCAAGATCTCATAAAACCGAACGCTTATAAAACTCTCCGCACCCTGGAACCCCGTCGCGCTGAAGGTAATCACAAATTAATGACGGATAGAGTAATCCGTCACTAAATTAGTGACGGATTGCTTTCGTCACTAATCCATCATAAATTAGTGACGAAAGAGTAATCCGTCACTAAATTAGTGACGAATTTGTGACAGATTGCCTATTGAAATATATATTCTAATTTTTTTTAAAAAAATAATTGTGATGAAAAAAGCCGTGTCTGTAGGTACCAGTTACGTGCATCGCCTTCCATGCGCGTCCCAGCCACGTATCTGCCTCCCGGCGTGTGCCATGCGCATCTACTACTCGGCCTGTGCGCACTTACCATGGCCCCTGCGCGTTTGTACCAATCGGCCTGTCTCTTTGGCAGCACATAACATTGCCTGTGTCCGATGCACCTTGCACCGTGTCTGCGCATGCCTTGTGCTGCATCTGCGCATGCACGCACCTGTTCATGACTGCACATGGCTACGCGCGCATCCCTAATTTAGTGACGTATAGCACTTTTATCTCTAATCCATCAGAAAATTAGTGACAGATTTCTCTTCCATCACTAATCAGTCACAAATTAGTGACAGATGGGGTAATCCGTCAAAAAATTAGTGACGGATTGCCTTTCGTCACAAATCCATCACAAATTAGTGACGGAAGAGTAATCCGTCACTAAATTATTGACGAATTAGTGATGGATTGTCTATCTAAATATATACTCTAATTTTTTTAAAGAAAAATTATGATGAAAAAAGCCACGTCTGCATGTGCCAGTTACGTGCGTCACCTCCCATGCGTGTCCCAGCTGCGTGTCTACCTTTCGGCATGTCCCATGCGCATCTGGTACTCGGCCTGCGCGTGCGCCTGCCATGGCCCGTGCGTTTGCACCGATCAGCCTATCTCTTCAGCCGCACACAACTTTGCCTGTATTCGGTGCCCCTTGCACCGTGTCTACGCGTGCCCAGTGCCGTGTCTGCACGTGCATGCACCTAGCGTGACTGCATTTGGCTGCACCTGTATGCCTAATTTAGTGGCGGTTTGAGCTTCCGTCACTAATCTGTTTCAAAATTAGTGACGGATTGCTCTTCCATCACTAATTTAGTGACGGATTGATCTTCCGTCATTAATCCATCATAATTTAGTGACGGAAGAGCATTCAGTCACAAAATTAGCAACAGATTTCTTTTCCGTTACTATCAGTCACAAATTAGTGATGGATGGGGTAATTTGTCACTAAATTAGTGACGGATTTCAATCCGTCACTAATCTATCACAAATTAGTGACGAAAGAGTAATCCGTCACTAAATCAGTGATGAATTAGTGACGGTTTGCCTATCTAAATATATGCTATAATTTTTTTTAAAAAAATTGTGACGAAAGAAGTTGCGTCCGCATGTGCCAGTTACGTGCGCCGCCTCCTATGCGTGTCCCAACCACGTGTCTGCCTCCCGCGCGCGCTAAGTAAATTTGCTACTCGGCCTGCGCGCGCCTGCCATGGCCCGCGCGTGTTTGTACCAACCGGCATGTGTTCGGCCGTACAACCTTGCCTATATCCAGCGCCCCTTGCACCGTGTTTGCGCATGCTCAGTGTCGTGTCTGCGCGTGCACGCGCTGTTCGTGACTACACTTGGCAGGCGCACATCCCTAATTTATTGATGGATTGCGATTCCATCACTAATACGTCACAAAATTAGTACGGATTTCTCTTCCATCACTAATTAGTCACAAATTAGTGATGGATGGGGTAATCCATTACTAAATTATGATGAATTAGTGACGGATTGCCTTCCGTCACTAATCCATCATAAATTAGTAACGAAAGAGTAATCCATGACTAAATTAGTGATAAATTAGTGACGGATTGCCTATCTAAATATAAACTCTAATTTTTTTTAAAAAAATTATGATGAAAAATGCTGCGTCCGCATGTACCATTTACGTGCTCCGCCTCCCATGCGCATCCCGGCCACGTGTCTGCCTTCCGGAGCGTGCCATGCGCATCTGCTACTTGGCCTACGCCATGGCCCGCGCATGTTTGCATCAATCGGCTTGTCTCTTCGGCCGCACACTACCTTGCCTGTGTCCGACACTGCTTGTGCTGTGTCTACATGTGCCCAGTGCCGTGCCTGCGCATGCACGTGCCTGTGCATGACTGCACTGGGCTATACGTGTATGCCTAATTTAGTGACGGATTGCGCTTTCGTCACTAATCCATCACTAAATTGGTGATAGATTTCTCTTCCGTGACTAATCAGTTATAAATTAGTGATGAATAGGGTAATCCGTCACTAAATTAGTGATGGATTGCCTTCCATCACTAATCCGTCACAAATTAGTAACGGAAGAATAATCCGTCACTAAATTAGTGACGAATTAGTGACGGATTACCTATCTAAATATATACTCTAATTTATTTTTAAAAAAATTATGATGAAAAAATGGCGTCCGCATGTGCCAGTTACGTGCGCCGCCTTTCATGCGCGTCCCAGCCACGTACGTGTCTGCCTCCCGGCGGGCGCCATGCGAATCTGCTACTCGGACTGTGCATGTGACTGCCATTGCCCGCATGCGTTTGCAGCAATCGTCCTGTCTCTTCGGCTGCACACAACTCTGACGCCCCTTGTGCCGGTTTGCGCATGCCCAGTGCCGTGTTTGCAGGTGCACATGCTTGTGCGTGATTGTACATGGCTGTGAGCGCATCCCTAATTTAGTGATCGATTGCCCTTCCATCACTAAACCGTCACTAAATTAGTGAAGATTTCTCTTCCATCACTAATTAGTCATAAATTAGTGACCGATGGGGTAATCCGTCATAAAATTAGTGACGGATTACTTTCCGTCACTAATCCGTCACAAATTAGTGACGGAAGAGTAATCCATCACTAAATTAGTGACGGATTGCCTATCTAAATATATACTCTAATTTTGTTTAAAAAAAATTATGATGAAAAAAGCTGCGTTCGCATGTGCAAGTTATGTGCGCTGCCTCCCATGCGCGTCTCAGTCATGTGTCTGCCTCCCGAAGCGTGCCATGCGCATCTGCTATTCGGCTTGCGCCATGGCTCGTGAGCTTTTGCACCAATCGGCCTATCTCTTCGGCCACACATTGCCTTGCCTTTGTCCGACGCCCCTTGCGCCGTATCTGCACGTGCCCAGTGCCATGCCTGCGCATGCACGCGCTTGTGCGTGACTGCACTTGGCTGCGCGTGCATGCCTAATTTAGTGACGGATTACGCTTCCATCACTAATCCATCACTAAATTAGTGGCAGATTTCTCTTCCATGACTAATTAGTCATAAATTAGTGATGGATAGGGTAATCCGTCACTAAATTAGTGATGGATTGCCTTCCGTCACTAATCCGTCACAAATTAGTGACGGAAGAGTAATCCGTCACTAAATTAGTGATGGATTGCCTATCTAAATATAAACTACAATTTTTAGTAAAAAAATATGAGAAAAAAGCTGCATCCGCATGTGCCAGTTACGTGCGCCGCCTCCCATGCGCGTCCCAGCCACGTGTCTGCCTCCCGACAGGTGCCATGCGCATTTGCTACTCGCCATGTGCATGCGCCTGGCATGGCCCGCGCGCGTTTGCACCAATCGGCCTGTCTCTTCGGCTGCACACAACCTTGCCTATGTCTGGCGCCGCTTACGCCGGTCTGCGCGTACCTAGTGCCGTGTTTGCAAGTGCATGTGCCTGTGCGTGACTGCACATGGCTGCGCGCGCATCCCTAATTTAGTAACAGATTGCCCTTCTGTCACTAATTCATCACTAAATTAGTGACTGATTTCTCTTCCATCACTAATCAGTTAAAAATTAGTAACGGATGGAGTAATCCGTCAAAATTAGTGACGGACGGATTAGTGACAGAAAAGTAATCCGTCACTAAATTAGTGACGAATTAGTGACGGATTGCCTATCTAAATATATACTCTAATTTTTTAAAAAAATTATGATGAAAAAAGCTTCATCCGCATGTGCCAGTTACGTGCGCCGCCTCCCATGCACGTCTCAGCCACGTGTCTGCCTACCGGAGAGCGCCATGCACATCTGCTACTCGTCCTGCGCCATGGCCTACGCGCGTTTGCACCAATCAGCCTGTCTCTTCGGCCGCACATAACCTTGCATGCGTTTGGCACCCCTTGCGCCGTGTCTGCGCGTGCCCAGTGTCATATCTGCGTGTGCATGCGCCTGTGCGTGACTGCACTTGGTTGCGCATGCATCCCTAATTTAGTGACAGATTGCGTTTTCGTCACTAATCTGTCACTAAATTTAGTGACAGATTTCTCTTCAGTGACTAATCAGTCGCAAATTAATGACGGATAGGGTAATCCGTCACTAAATTAGTGATGGATTTCATACATCACTAATCCGTCACAAATTAGTGACGGAAGAGTAATCCGTCACTAAATTAGTGATGGATTGCCTATCTAAATATATACTACAATTTTTTTTAAAAAAAAATATGACGAAAAAAGCTGCATCCGCATGTGCCAGTTACGGCGTCGCCTCCCATGCGCGCCCCAGCCACGTGTCTGCCTTCCGACAGGCGCCATGCGCATCTGCTACTCGCCATGTGCGTGCACCTGGCATGGCCGCGAGTGCTTGCACCAATCGTCCTGTCTCTTTGGCTGCACACAACCTTGCCTATGTTTGGCGCCGCTTACGCCGATCTATGCGTACCTAGTGCCGTGTTTGCAAGTGCACGTGCCTGTGCGTTACTGCACATGGCTGCGCGCGCATCCCTAATTTAGTGACAGATTACCCTTCCATCACTATCGTCACTAAATTAGTGACTGATTTCTTTTCCATCACTAATCAGTTAAAAATTAGTGACGGATGGAGTAATCCGTCACAAAATTAGTGACAGACGGATTAGTGACGGAAAAGCAATCCGTCACTAAATTAGTAACGAATTAGTGATGGATTGCCTATCTAAATATACTCTAATTTTTTTAAAAAAATTATGACGAAAAAGCCTCGTCCGCATGTGCCAGTTACGTGCGCCGCCTCCCATGCACGTCTCAGCCACGTGTCTGCCTACCGAAGAGCGCCATGCACATCTGCTACTCGTCCTGCGCCATGGCCTACGCGCGTTTGGACCAATCGGCCTGTCTCTTCGGCCACACATAACCTTTCATGCGTCCGGCACCCCTTGCGCCATGTCTGCGCGTGCCCAGTGTCGTATCTGCGTGTGCACGTGCCTATGCGTGACTGCACTTGGTTGCACGTGCATCCCTAATTTAGTGACAGATTGCATTTCCGTCACTAATCCGTCACTAAATTAGTGACGGATTTCTCTTCAGTGACTAATCAATCGCAAATTAATGACGGATAGGGTAATCCATCACTAAATTAGTGATGAATTTTCATACGTCACTAATCCATCACAAATTAGTGACGGAAGAGTAATCCGTCACTAAATTAGTGACGAATTAGTGATGGATTGCCTATCTAAATATATACTCTAATTTTTTTTAAAAAAAATTATGATGAAAAAAGCCACCGCATGTGCCAGTTACGTGTGCCGCCCCCCATGCGCATCCCAGCCACGTGTCTGCCTCTCGGCGCGTACCATGCGCATCTGCTATGTGGCTTGCGCACGCGCTTGCTATGGTTTGCGCGCATTTGCACCAATCGGCCTGTCTGTTCGGCCGCACACAACCTTGCCTATGTCTGTGTGTGCCTAGTGCCGTGACTGCGCATGCACGGGCCTATGCATGACTGCACTTGGCTGTGCGTGCATCCTTAATTTAGTGACGAATTGTGCTTCCATCACTAATCCGTCACTAAATTTGTGATGGTTTTCTCTTCCGTCACTAATCAGTCAAAAATTAGTGATGGATGGGGTAATCCGTCACTAAATTAGTAGCAAATTAGTGACGGTTGCCTTTCATCACTAATCTATCACAAATTAGTGACGGAAGTGTTATTCGTCACTAAATTAGTGACGGATTGCCTATCTAAATATATACTCTAATTTTTTTTAAAAAAAATTATGACGAAAAAAGCGCGTCTGCATGTGCTAGTTACGTGCCCCTGCCTATAGGCTACAAGCGGCCCCAGTCGACCCTAATCTACAAGCGGTTCCTAGGTGGCCCCGGCTCCTAGGCGGCCCCTGCCTACAAGCGACCCGAGTCGGCTCCGATCTATAGGTAGTTTCTAGGTGGCCCTTGCCTACAAGCGGCTCCGAGTCGGCCTCGATCTACAGACGGTTCCTAGGTGGCCCCGGCCTAAAAGCGGCCCCGAGTCGGCCCCGATCTACAGGCGGTTCCTAGGCAGCCCTTGCCAACAAGCGGCCCTGAATCGGCCCCGATCTACAGGCGGTTCCTAGGCGGTCCCAGCTCCTAGGCGGCCCTACCTACAAGCGGCCCTAAGTCGGCCCCGATCTATAGGTTGCCCCGGCCCCTAGGTGGCCCCGGTCCTTATCTTGTCTTATCTTCAAGGCTCACCTCAGCTTCCCAAGCAAGCCTCTACTTTTAACATAGCTAGACCCACTAACCATCCTTGATCCATATCAGTCTAATAAGATAAATTCCATCTGATCCAGCACATGCCCGAAAAGTTATCACCCATCAGGAAACATTAATGACTCTGATCAGATGAGGCCCCAAAGGTTAATATCTATCGGGTAACATTAATGACTCTGATCAGATGAGGCCGCAAAGGTCATGTTCCGTCATGAGGCTACAATTCTCCAAACCATTGAGGCCCAAAAAGTCATCAGAAAGATTTAATGACTTCAGCCAAATAAGCCTCGAAAGGTGGTCATCTGCCATGAAGTACCAATCACCCGAATCAAAGGAGATGAATCCGATCCTACCGATTCTGATATTCTATCTATAAAAGTCATAGCTCATCATGGGATTTCAATCTTATTAAGCAGGCCATGCAGGCTCGAAGGTATTCTAATTGTAAAAGTCATGGCTCATCATAAGATTCTAATCTTATCAAGCAAGCCATACAAACTCGAAGTATCAACAAAACAGGTAAGAAGGACCCCTGACCAAGGTATGAACACTCAAGCAAACACTTAGAGAATTTTATCATCTTCTTCCTAACTCTCATTCAAGCTTTCTCAAGCTCACGACTGTGATACTGATCACTAACTTAAACGTCGGAAGGTCCTCATCGGAATATCCGGTCCTCAGGACTTCTTGCAGATCTTGACATCGAGGTAAAATTTCTCTAGCAAGCTCATGGTACATCCATTGACGCTCAAAGATGTTAGTTTAAAATGATTGGGCATCATCAATAAACTTGCTTGAAGTACTTAATTTCACGAACATACCATCAATTATTTACATGTTTCTATCATTTCCCTTAGAAATGTTTATCCATTGCTTTTAGCTTTTAATAAAATAATTTTATTGTCACACTAAAAGCCACTCCAACACATAATTTTATTATAGATTCAACCAAGCAATCTTATCATTGCATCAAAAATCCACTCCCTTTTACCATTACGAAAATGCAAGATAAAATTTGAAACGTACATTTAGGTTAAAATACGAGACACAATCCTCATGTACCACTAATAGCTATATGATACATATTTTAATATTTATATTTTTATTAATAAAAATTTTAAAACTATTTAATATGACTTTTTTGTAATTTATTTATTTAATACGATTTAATAAGTAACGCTTTCAATATATGTAGATTACATATTTAATATAATTTTTTATCAATAAAAATTTAAAAATTATTTAATGTAATTTTTTGTACGGTATGAAAAAAAAGCGTTTGATTTAACGAGGAGCGGCCCCAGCTTTACTTAAATAGATTATAGATTAGATTAAATACGTATAATATAACAGGTTGACGCTCTCCGTTCTTCCTTTCTTGCCCGCCCACTCCCCATCCCTCGCCGGTCGCCGTATGGACATCCCGTCCCCAAGATCTCATAAAACCGAACGCTTATAAAACTCTCTGCACCCTGGAACCCCGTCGCGCTGAAGGTTCTCCCGATCTCTCTTCGCCTCACTCTTACGCCCTTTGGGAATGGCCGTCTCGATACATCCGCTTCTGAAGCGCTACTCCTTTCCTTTGCTCCTCTTTTTCCTCGGCCTCTTCTTCCAACTCGTCGTTCTTCCTTCCTCTTTCCCCCCTACCCATTACGAGGGTAAGTCCATGCTGCTAGGGTTTCCTTCTGTCCGATTCTTCTTCTTCTTCTTCTTCTTCTTCTTTTTAATGGCGATTATTACGTTCTCTTTTGTTTCTGTGATGACCGTTCTGATTCTTGGTTCGTGGCCAGTTCTCGGCGTGAAGGCGTATGATCTGTCGAAGAAATCACGGAAGCGTATGAGAAACTTTCAGCCCAATGGTGCTCTTCTGATCTTTATATGATATGTGCTTTTTACTTTCGCTTGATTGCTCTCATCTTAATTGTTTCTTTGTTTGTGATTGAATCAGTGCTTTTATTTGTTGCAACCGATGTTGTTACCCTGGATATTTATCTAAAAGAACACGCTCTTGTCTTGCTGAGTCTATTACCAATCAGAAGCATCTTTCGTGAAGAAGAATCCATTATTACATTGTTTGCGGTTCTTTGTGCTATCTGGAAAGGCATGTGCCCTGCGAGAATCATTAAATTGACACAAAATACTGATAATATATCACGAGACAAAAAGAATATCTCACTCCTGATGGATTGATGAGCTTTAGTAGTAGTAGAGGTAGGGCCTTCCCAAGTCCATCTTCTTTGCATTTTGGTACTTATGCTTCAGGTCTTTCTGCTCATGTTTCTTTCTGCTTATTTGGCTTGCTCAAGAACCCTGCATCTTATAAGAGTCTTTACAAGACTGCTAATGGTAGATATTAAGACAAATTAATTTGAGCATCTGAATTTGTTAGGTCTTTTTTTGTCTTTGTAGAGTCTAATTAGCAAGCATTGCATAGCCGTAGCCACAGTCTAATTGATTTATTAAACTAAATATGGGTTTGAAGTGTGCCTTTTCTTTCTCTTCCTTCCCTCTTAATCTCTGTTCTATAACCTGTTACATTCATCTTTTTAACATCTCTTGTTCATATTTTGGGTATTAGAGTTGGAGCATGGATCAAGTTTAATCCTTCTTTCATTTAATTAAGGTCATCAAGTTTCAGATATGCCCACTATATTAAGTTCATTCCTTCTGATACCTAACTCAGTCAAGGAATGACATATATGCATGCATGCATGCATGCATGTATGTGGTGAGACCCTATATGGTCAAATAAAGCAAACTGATGGAATTGCGAATCCTTTGATGCCCTCTCATCAGTCCAACAGATATCAGTGATCTCGTATGGTAATCCGTAAGATAAAGATATAACAGTTCCCTTACTAAAAGCACAATAATAGTACTACGGTGTAAACCTACAGCATGATAATTATATAGCTTCGGATTCATGTAGGTGGTAGCTGTCTAGGTTGTTGGTTATCCCAAGAGGGTAGACAGGACCAGGTAACTATCAGATTGCCTATGCAATGGGGAGGGGGCATGTCTTTCAGTTTATTGAAAACTTGCCCTGAAAATATCATGAACCCTCAACATGGTCCTTTTCCATGTTAACAAAGCCTTCTGTTTGCTTGTTAGAACCTTTTTTTGCTTCCTCCAAATCCTTCTTGCAGCGTTCACAACATTTTCTTTCAATTATGTGTTTATTCTTTTAATTGTGTCCCTATTTCCATACATATAATGCTCTGCAATCCTTTAAACAGCTCCTATCTACATGCATGCATGCAGAAATCCTGCAAAGAACCCTCTAAAATCCTTTGAAGAGCTCTCTCACACACACACACACACACACACACACACACATGCACACATGTGCATGTGTGCGCACACATGGAGACAGACATACTGGCAGAAATCTTGTACATAATTCTGTAGATTCTTCAAACTGCTCGTAGGTTATCATTCTTACAAGCCTGCTCAACTTCCCTTGATTTACCACCTACAGACCTTAGTTCCTCACACATTGTATCACTAAAGCCTCTTTTCCCTATTATTCCTACATCAATTGCATCTTGGAAAAATGTGATAGTAAACAAGGATTGAGTTATCATGTGTTGATAACGTGGTAGTCTGGCACAGTGGCATTGACATTGTTATGGTAAGTACGGCCCCACACCATGCTGTTTCATGCCAGCAATTGGTATTCTTAGCATGCAATGGCTGAGCAGCATGCCAATAACTAGAATGTAATCAGCTGGTGTTGCATGCAGGCAAGGCACCAGCTCAATATGTGAAATACCATGTTGATGACTACTTATATTCATGATAATAATTATATCTAAGTTAACTTATTGGCAAGAAAGAGTATTGGAATACTTTGATAATTGCTTTGGCCATTACTTTGAGAGACGAAAAAGATGATTTAATACCTTGTTACTATTTGTTGTCGCATTGACTCGCATGGTACACAAATTATAAGGTATCTGTGGTGTTGTTCCTATTTTGTAGTAGAAGGAACAATAGTCTTCTTTCAAATCTAAGAAAAACTTATTTGTCATTGATTTTTAGATTTCAAAAATTTAGCATATGGGTTATTTCCAAAGGTTAATGGCTTTCCTGTATTAGCAGTGATCATCCATATCTACTACTTATGAGCTTTGCTAGATCTGTTTGGGAGTCTGTTTCCATTAACTAGCAAAAAGAATTCATGGGTCATGATGAAGTTGATTATTGTGGACACATTGTTTTTGAATATTGATGAAAGAAGATTTTTGAAAATGTTTTCTCAGTAACACAGCATTGACTTTATGTTGAATTTTGTTAATATCCTTAAGTTATTGGAGCAGTTTGTTAGCATAGCATTTTAAATATCATTAAAGGCAGAATGCTTAGTTGACTCTTGTTCTCGAAGTTAATTAAAATTAGGCAAGAAAACACTCTTGCAAATATAATAATTGTCAGATAGAGAAACAACATACCTTCTATTTGGCTTTGTCTCATGATTTTTTCATTGTGATTAGCTTCTCTTAAGGGCAAGAGCCTCAAGACTCAAGAAGAATCAATCTTTTTAAGTTCATTTATCAAAACTTCCATCCAGGATCTTCTTTGCCAAAATAGCATTGTTTCTGTTTAAGGCTGATAGATGACCACATTAGAAATTATCAATCTAGCTTTAGCTCCTCAGCACATGCACTGGGAGAGGTTCTGGATTTGATTTGGTTGCAGTTCCAACTTTATTTTGAAAAGAAATGAAGAAACTACATTAGGAATTTACTTAGTGATGCAGTTTTAACATTTATGCCAATTTTCTTTTTGTTGACCTACCTCTAGATACTCCTTTTGGTCCAAGTGCAACATTTGGATTCATATGGTTTTATCAACATTTCAGGTTCTTAGGAACAACACCCACAAGTACTGTTGAATTCATCAAGGTTAGTTTTTTGTTTTATATTCTAATTCTTGACATTTACGAAATACATAAATATGTGTTCATTTTTAACTGATAACTATTGCCATTTATTTTATTCAAGTATGTTTCTTGCAGTTTCAATAAAAAGTATATTTTTTACAAATATGTTGTGTAATGAAGGCCTATTAGTTATATATAATATTAGGGATATGACTTAAGTGATAAGATATCTTGAACTACTATACTTAGTTAATCCTGTTAATATATGAACTAGCATGAACAATTTTAAATCATGATGAATTTACGTGAGAACCTCTAAGATGAGGTAATTGCAATTGTTTGCTATAATCAAATATCACAACATGATGCTCATAAATCAAGTGTTGCACAGAGGTTTTTGAACATTTATGGTTGTAATGATGCTTACGTGATTCAAGAGTATCTTTATAGGCTATGTTTTTTGTGTGGTGAATGATAGATTATGGGATTACTCTAGTCTGTCAAACTATTTTGCAAAATTGGAATTGAATGTGGAATTTCTTGTTTGGGTCTAAGTGTTATATCTAGCATAAATGTTCCTTCTAATTAAAGTAGCGACATCATACCCAATTTTTTGCCCATTTACTACAGTACCTAGCTCACGATTCTTGAAAATATTCTCTTTCCTCCTTTCCCTTTGTAATTTATGATTACATGCACTGTTATAATAATACCTATATTATATTTTATATAACATAACATTTATGTAATAACACTATAATTACTACATGGTATATGAGATATGATTATATTAGGAGAGTTGTTGGAATTGCACAAATTAAGAATAAAATGATGGAGATTCAATTGCAATGGTATGGGCATGTATCATGAATATTTAATGGAATTTAATTTTTGTTGAAGGATGCATGAAGAGGAGGGGAAGATTGAAAGGAACATAGATGGTGGTAGCGACAAAAGGATATAGAAAGCTTGAATTAACATCAAAAGTATCCTGAATAGGAATGCCAAGAGAAAAAGGATTCTAAAATGATTCTTGAGGAAAAAATGAAGATGGAGGGTCAATAGGACTTATAAGGCAATGAAGAGAGAGTGAAGAACAAAAAGAGATGGATCAGAGTGGTGGGTTAGCGTATGGCAGGAGGAGAGGAAGAGAGATGGGAGGGGGGCTGGTTTGAGGGCGAGGGAGGGGATAGAACAGGAGGAGTATTTGACCAAGATATGTTGAAACTTAAGGAGGAATAATTTAATTATCTAATGGATGAGACTCTTACCTCTCATCCTCTCAATCATGATTTATAATGCTTTTTAGATGTACCTTGGCAAACCATGAGTAGATATAAGGGCGTACTGCTGTACATATGATACTAAACATGAACATTATGCCCTTGTTTTGAATAACACAAAATAGTATATTTGTAGTATATTATCACTCCACGCTGGTAATTTTATACAAACCAGATGCCATTATAAATTTTTCTATATCTGCATTCTCCATATATATATATATATATATATATATATAATTTATAGCAAAACCATTCACTAGTGATGGGCTTGTGTGTGACTGCACTTGGCCGTGCGCGCATCCCTAATTTATTGATGGATTGCGCTTCCGTCAATAATCCGTCACTAAATTTATGACGGATTTCTCTTCCGTCACTAATCAGTCACAAATTAGTGATGGATGGGGTAATCCGTCACTAAATTAGTGACAAATTAGTGATGGATTGCCTTTCATCACTAATCCATCATATATTAATGACGGAAGAGTAATTCATCACTAAAGTAGTGACGGATTGCCTATCTAAATATATACTCTAATTTTTTTTAAAACAATTATGATGAAAAAAGCTGCGTCCGCATGTGCCAGTTACGTGCGCCGCCTCCCTTGTGCATCCTAACCACGTGTCTGCCTCCTGGCGCATGCCATGTGCATCTGCTACTTGGCTTGCGCGAGCGCCTGCCATGGCCCGTGCGTGTTTGTACCAATCGGCCTGTCTCTTTGGCTGCACACAATCTTGTCGGTGTCTGGCGCCTTTTGCGTCGTGTCTGCGCGTGCATGTGCCTATGCGTGACTGCACTTAGCTGCACGCACATCCCTAATTTAGTAATGGATTACGCTTCCGTCACTAATCTGTCACTAAATTAGTGACAGATTTCTCTTCCATCACTAATCAGTCATAAATTAGAGATGGATGGGATAATCCGTCACTAAATTAGTGACGAATTAGTGATGGATTGCCTTCCGTCACTAATCCGTCACAAATCAATCCATCATTAATTCGTCACTAATTTAGTGACGGAAGAGTAGTGATGGATTGCCTATTTAAATATATACTCTAATTTTTTTTAAAAAATTATGACGAAAAAAGCAGCGTCCGCATGTGTGCCAGTTACGTGCACCGACTTCCATGCGCGTCCCAACCATGTGTCTGCCTCCGGCGCGTGCCATGCGCATCTGCTACACGGCCTGCGCATGCGCCTGATATAGCTCGCGCGCATTTGCATGAATCAACATGTCTCTTCGGTCGCACACAACCTTCTCTATGTTCGGCGCCCCTGACGCTGTGTCTGCGCGTGCCCAGAGCCATGTCTGTGCATGCATGCGCCTGGGCGTGATTGCACTTGGCTACGCACGTATCCCTAATTTAGTGACGGATTACGCTTCTGACATTAATTCATCACTAAATTAGTGACAGTTTTCTCTTCCATCACTAATCAGTCACAAATTAGTGACGGATAGGGTAATTTATCACTAAATTAGTGACGAATTGCCTTCCGTCATTAATCCATCATAAATTAATGATGGAAGAGTAATCCGTTACTAAATTAGTGATGAATTAGTGATAGATTGCCTATCGAAATATATATTCTAATTTTTTTAAAAAAATTATTATGAAAAAAGCTACGTCCGCATGTGCCAGTTACGTGCGTCACCTCCCATGCGCATCCCAGCCACGTGTCTGCCTCCTGGCGCGTGCCATGCGCATCTGCTACTCGACTGCGCGCGCCTGCCATGACCTGTATGCATTTGCACTAATCGTCCTGTCTCTTCGGCCGCACACAACATTGCCTGGGTTCGGCACCTCTTGCGCCGTGTCTGCGCGTGCATGCGCCTGTGCGTGATTGCACTTGGCTGCGCGCGCATCCCTAATTAGTAACGGGTTACGCTTCCGTCACTAATCCATCACTAAATTAGTGATAGATTTCACTTCCATCACTAATCAGTCACAAATTAGAGATGGATGGGGTAATTCGTCACTAAATTAGTGACGAATTAGTGATGGATTGCCTATCTAAATATATGCTCTATTTTTTTTTTAATTATGATGAAAAAAGCCGCGTCTGCATGAGCTAGTTACGTGCGCTGACTTCCATGCGCGTCCCAGCCACGTGTCTGCCTTCCGGCGCGTGCCATGCGCATCCGCTACACGGCCTGCGCACGTGCCTGCCATGGCCCACGCGCGTTTGCACCACTCGGCCTATCTCTTTGGCTGCACACAACCTTCCCTGTGTTCAGCGCCCCTAACGCCGTGTCTGCGTGTGCCCAGAGCCGTGTCTGCGCGTGCATGCGCCTGTGCGTGACTGCACTTGGCTACACACGCATCCCTAATTTAGTGACGGATTGCGCTTCCATCACTAATCCATCACTAAATTAATGATAGATTTCTCTTCCATCACTAATCAATCACAAATTAATGACGGATAGGGTAATCTGTCACTAAATTAGTGACGGATTGCCTTCCGTCACTAATCCATCACAAATTAGTGACAAAAGAGCAATCCGTCACTAAATTAGTGACGAATTAGTGACAGATTGCCTATTGAAATATATACTCTAATTTTTTTTAAAAAAATAATTGTGATGAAAAAAGCCATGTCCGTAGGTGCCAGTTACGTGCCCCACCTTTCATGCGCATCCCAGCCACGTATCTGCCTCCCGGCGCGTGCCATGCGCATCTGCTACTCGGCCTGCGCACCTGCCATGGCCCATTCGCGTTTGTACCAATCGGCCTGTCTCTTTGGCAGCACACAACCTTGCCTGTGTCCGATGCACCTTGCACCGTGTCTGCGCATGCCTTATGCCGCATCTACGCATGCACGCGCCTGTTCATGACTGCACATGGCTGCGCGCACATCCCTAATTTAGTGATGTATAGCATTTTTGTCTCTAATCCATCGCTAAATTAGTGACGGATTTCTCTTCCATCACTAATCAGTCACAAATTAATTATAGATGGGGTAATCCGTCAAAAAATTAGTGACGGATTGCCTTCCGTCATTAATCCACCACAAATTAGTGACAGAAGAGTAATCCATCACTAAATTATTGATGAATTAGTGACGGATTGCCTATCTAAATATATACTTTAATTTTTTTAAGAAAAATTGTGACGAAAAAAGCCGCGTACGCTTGTGCCAGTTACGTGAGCCACCTCCCATGCATGTCCCAGCTACGTGTCTACCTTTCGGCATGTCCCATGCGCATCTGGTACTCGGCCTGCGCGTGCACCTGCCATGGCCCGCGCGTTTGCACCGATCGACCTGTCTCTTCAGCCGCACACAACCTTGCCTATATTCGGTGCCCCTTGCGCCGTGTCTGCGCGTGCCCAGTGCCGTGTCTGCACGTGCACGCGCCTGTGCGTGACTGCACTTGGCTGCACGTGTATGCCTAATTTAGAGGCGGTTTGAGCTTCCGTCACTAATCCGTTTCAAAATTAGTGACGGATTGCTCTTCCATCACTAATTTAGTGACGGAAGAGCAATCCATCACTAATTTAGTGACTGATTGATCTTCCGTCATTAATCCATCATAATTTAGTGACGGAAGAGCATTCAGTCACTAAATTAGCAATAGATTTCTTTTCCGTTACTAATTAGTCACAAATTAGTGACGGATGGGGTAATTTGTCACTAAATTAGTGATGGATTTCAATCCGTCACTAATCTATCACAAATTAGTGATGAAAGAGTAATCCGTCACTAAATCAGTGACGAATTAGTGACGGATTGCCTATCTAAATATATGCTGTAATTTTTTTTAAAAAAATTGTGATGAAAGAAGCTGCGTCCGCATGTGCCAGTTACGTGCGCCGCCTCCTATGCGCGTCCCAACCACGTGTCTGCCTCCCGGCGCGCGCTAAGTGAATTTGCTACTCGGCCTGCGCGCGCCTGCCATGGCCCGCGCTTATTTGTACCAACCGGCATGTGTTCGGCCGTACAATCTTGCCTATATCCAGCACCCCTTGCACCATGTTTGCGCGTGCTCAGTGCCGTGTCTGTGCGTTCACGCGCCTGTTCATGACTACACTTGGCAGGCGCGCATCCCTAATTTATTGACGGATTGCGATTCCATCACTAATATGTCACAAAATTAGTACGGATTTCTCTTCCGTCACTAATCAGTCACAAATTAGTGATGGATGGGGTAATCCATCACTAAATTAATGATGAATTAGTGACGGATTGCCTTCCGTCACAAATCCATCACAAATTAGTGACGAAAGAGTAATCCATCACTAAATTAGTGACGAATTAGTGACGAATTGCCTATCTAAATATAAACTCTAATTTTTTTTAAAAAAATTATGATGAAAAATGCTGCGTCCGCATGTACCATTTACGTGCTCCGCCTCCCATGCGCATCCCGGCCACATGTCTGCCTTCCGGAGCGTGCCATGCGCATCTGCTACTTGGCCTACGCCATGGCCTGCGCGTGTTTGCACCAATCGGCTTTTCTCTTCGCCGCACACTACCTTGCCTGTGTCCGATGCCGCTTGCGCCGTATCTACACGTGCCCAGTGCCGTGCCTGCGCGTGCACGTGCCTGTGCATGACTGCACTTGGCTGCATGTATATGCATAATTTAGTGACGGATTGCGCTTCCGTCACTAATCCATCACTAAATTGGTGATAGATTTCTCTTCCGTGACTAATCAGTCATAAATTAGTGACGAATAGGGTAATCCGTCACTAAATTAGTGATGGATTGCCTTCCATCACTAATCCATCACAAATTAGTAACGGAAGAATAATCCGTCACTAAATTAGTGACGAATTAGTGACGAATTGCCTATCTAAATATATACTCTAATTTTTTTTAAAAAAAATTATGACGAAAAAAGCGGCGTCCGCATGTGCCAGTTACGTGCGCCGCCTTCCATGCGCGTCCCAGCCATGTACGTGTCTGCCTCCCGGGCGGGCGCCATGCGCATCTGCTACTCGGACTGTGCGTGTGCCTGCCATTGCCCGCGCGCGTTTGCAGCAATCGTCCTGTCTCTTCGGCTGCACACAACCTTGCTTGTGTCTGACGCCCCTTGTGCCGGTCTGCGCATGCCCAGTGCCGTGTTTGCACGTGCACATGCTTATGCGTGATTGCACATGGCTGTGCGCGCATCCCTAATTTAGTGATGGATTGCCCTTCATCACTAAACCGTCACTAAATTAGTGACAGATTTCTCTTCCATCACTAATTAGTCACAAATTAGTGACCGATACGGTAATCCGTCACAAAATTAGTGACGGATTGCCTTCCGTCACTAATCCGTCACAAATTAGTGACGGAAGAGTAACCCATCACTAAATTAGTGATGGATTGCCTATCTAAATATATACTCTATTTTTTTAAAAAAAATTATAATGAAAAAAGCTGTGTCTGCATGTGCAAGTTACGTGCGCCACTTCCCATGCGCGTTTCAGTCATGTGTCTACCTCCCGGAGCGCGCCATGCGCATCTGCTACTCGGCTTGCGCCATGGCTCGCAAGCTTTTGCACCAATCGGCCTATCTCTTCGGCCACACACTGCCTTGCCTTTGTCTGGCGCCCCTTGCGCCATGTCTACACGTGCCCAGTGCCATGCCTGCGCGTGACTGCACTTGGCTGCGCGTGCATGCCTAATTTAGTGATGGATTGCGCTTCCATCACTAATCCGTCACTAAATTAGTGGCGGATTTCTCTTCCGTGACTAATTAGTCATAAATTAGTGATGGATAGGGTAATCTGTCACTAAATTAGTGATGGATTGCCTTCCGTCACTAATCCGTCACAAATTAGTGACGGAAGAGTAACCGTCACTAAATTAGTGATGGATTGCCTATCTAAATATATACTACAATTTTTTTAAAAAAAATATGATGAAAAAAGCTGCATCGACATGTGCCAGTTACGTGCGCCGCCTCCCATGCGCGCCCCAGCCACGTGTCTGCCTCCCGACAGGCGCCATGCGCATCTGCTACTCGCCATGTGCGTGCGCCTAGCATGGCCCGCGCGCATTTGCACCAATCGGCCTGTCTCTTCGGCTGCACACAACCTTGCCTATGTCTGGCGCCGCTTACGCCGTCTACGCATACCTAGTGCCGTGTTTGCAAGTGCACATGCCTGTGCGTGACTGCACATGGCTGCGCGCGCATCCCTAATTTAGTGATAGATTGTCCTTCCGTCACTAATCCGTTACTAAATTAGTGACTGATTTCTCTTCCATCACTAATCAGTTAAAAATTAGTGACGGATGAGTAATCCGTCACAAAATTAGTGACGAACGGATTAGTGACGGAAAAGCAATCCGTCACTAAATTAGTGACGAATTAGTGACGGATTGCCTATCTAAATATATACTCAAATTTTTTTTAGTTACGTGCGCATGTGCCAGTTACGTGCGCCGCCTCCCATGCACGTCTCAGCCACGTGTCTGCCTACCGAGAGCGCCATGCACATCTGCTACTCGTCCTGCGCCATGGCCTACGCGCGTTTGCACCAATCAGCCTGTCTCTTCGGCCGCACATAACCTTGCATGCGTCCGGCACCCCTTGCGCCGTGTCTGCGCGTGACCAGTGTCGTATCTATGTGTGCACGCGCCTGTGCGTGACTGCACTTGGTTGCGCGTGCATCCCTAATTTAGTGACAGATTGTGTTTCCGTCACTAATCCGTCACTAAATTAGTGACGGATTTCTCTTCAGTGACTAATCAGTCGCAAATTAATGACGGATAGGGTAATCCGTCACTAAATTAGTGACGGATTTCATACGTCACTAATCCGTCACAAATTAGTGACTGAAGAGTAATCCGTCACTAAATTAGTGATGAATTAATGATGGATTGCCCATTTAAATATATACTCTAATTTTTTTTAAAAAAATTGTGATGAAAAAAAGCCACGTCCGCATGTGCCAGTTACGTGCGCCGCCTCCCATGCATGTCCCAGCCACGTGTCTGTCTCCCGGAGCGTGCCATGCGCATCTGCTACTCGGCCTGCACACGCGCCTGCCATGGCCCACGTGCATTTGCACCGATCGGCCTGTCTCTTCAGCTGCACACAACCTTGCCTATATTCGGCGCCCCTTGCGCCATGTCTGCGCGTGCCTAGTGCCGTGTCTGCGCGTACATGCGCCTATGCGTGATTGCACTTGGCTGCGCGCGCATCCCTAATTTAGCGATGGATTGCGCATCCAT
This sequence comes from Calamus simplicifolius, assembly GCA_900491605.1. Taxonomy (NCBI): domain Eukaryota; kingdom Viridiplantae; phylum Streptophyta; class Magnoliopsida; order Arecales; family Arecaceae; genus Calamus; species Calamus simplicifolius. The sequence goes on along the minus strand of UESW01004634.1, from coordinate 438,317 downwards.
CACTAATCCGTCAATAAATTAGTGACGAATTAGTAATGGATTGCCTTCCGTCACTAATCCATCACAAATTAGTGATGGAAGAGTAATTCGTCACTAAATTAGTGATGAATTAGTGACGGATTGCCTATCTAAATATATACTCTATTTTTTTTAAAAAAAATTATGATGAAAAAGCTGCGTCCGCATGTGCCAGTTACGTTTGCCGCCTCCCATGCGCGTTCCAGCCACGCGTCTGCCTCCCGCGCGCGCCATGCATATCTGCTACTTGGCCTACTCGTGCGCCTGCCATGGTCCCCTTTCGTTTGCAACAATCGGCATGTCTCTTCGGATTTCTATTTCGTGACTAATCAGTCAGAAATTAGTGATGGATGGGGTAATCCATCACTAAATTAGTGATGGATTGCCTTCCGTCACTAATCCGTCATAAATTAGTTACGGAAGAGTAATCGGTCACTAAATTAGTGATGGATTGCCTATCTAAATATATACTCTATTTTTTTTGAAAAAAAATTATAACAAAAAAAAGCCGCGTTCGCATGTGCCAGTTACGTGCGCCGCCTTCCATGCGCGTTCCAGCCATGTGTCTGCCTCCTGGTGTGTGCCATGCGCATATGGTACTCGGCTTGCACATGCGCCTGCCATGGCCTGTGCGCGTTTTCACCAATCGGCTGTCTCTTCGGCTGCACACAACTTTGCCTGTGTTCGGCACCCCTAGCGCCGTGTCTATGCGTGCCCAGTGCCATGTCTGCGCGTGCACGCGCCTGTGCGTAACTGCATTTGGCTGCGCGCGCATCCCTAATTTAGTAATGGATTGCGCTTTCTTCACTAATCCGTCACTAAATTAGTAACAGATTTCTCTTCCGTCACTAATCAGTCACAAATTAGCGACGGATGGGGTAATCCATCACAAAATTAGTGACGGATTGCCTTCCGTCACTAATCCGTCACAAATTAGTGACGAAAGAGTAATCCGTCACTAAATTAGTGATGAATTAGTGACGGATTGCCTATCTAAATATATGCTCTAATTTTTTTTAAAAAAATTATGATGAAAAAAGCTGCGTCCGCATGTGCCAGTTATGTGCGCCGCCTCCCATGCGCGTCCCAGCCACGTGTCTACCTCCTGGAGCGCGCCATGTGCATCTGCTACTCGGCCTGCGCCATGACCCATACGCGTTTTCACCAATCGGCCTGTCTCTTTGGCCGCACAACCTTTCCTGTGTCCGGCGCCTCTTGCACTGTGTCTGCGCGTGCCCAGTGTCGTGTCTGCGCATGCACACGCCTGTGCGTGACTGCACTTGGCTGCACGCACATCCCTAATTTAGTGATGGACTGTGCTTCCATCACTAATCCATCACTAAATTAGTGATGGATTTCTCTTTCGTGACTAATCAGTCACAAATTAGTGATGGATAGGGTAATCCATCACTAAATTAGTGACGGATTGCCTTCCGTCACTAATCCATCACAAATTAGTGATACAAGAGTAATCCGTCACTAAATTAATGTCGAATTAGTGACAGATTGCCTATCCAAAAATATACTCTAATTTTTTTTAAAAAATAATTATGATGAAAAAATTCACGTCCGTATGTGCCAGTTACGTGCACCGCCTTGCATGCGTGTTGCAGCCACGAGTCTACCTCTCGGCACGTGCCATGCACATCTGCTACTCGGCTTGTGCGCGCGCCTGCCATGGCCCGTGCGCGTTTGCACCAATCGGCTTGTCTCTTTGGCCGCACACAACCTTGCCTGTGTTCGGTGCCTCTTGCGTAGTATCTGCACGTGCCCAGTGCCATGTCTGCGCGTGCATGCGCCTGTGCATTACTGCACTTGGCTGCGCGTGCATCCCTAATTTAGTGACGGATTGCGCTTCCATCACTAATCCGTCTCTAAATTAGTGACGGATTTCACTTCCATCACTAATCCATCACACATTAGTGACGGATGGAGTAATCCGTCACTAAATTAGTGACAGATAGCCTTCCGTCACTAATCCGTCACCAATTAGTGACGGAAGAGTAATCCGTCAATAAAGTAGTAACGAATTAGTGACGGATTGCCTATCTAAATATATACTCTAATTTTTTTTAAATAATTGTGATAAAAAAAGCTACGTCCGTAGGTGCCAGTTACGTGCGCTGCCTCCCATGGGTACCAGTCATGTGTCTGCCTCCCAGAACGCACCATGCACATCTGCTACTCGGCCTGCGTACGCTTGCCATGGCCCGTGCGCATTTTCACTGATCGGCCTGCCTCTTTGGCGGCACACTACCTTGCCTGTGTCCGGCGCCCCTTGCGCTATGTCTGCGCATGCCCAGTGCCGTGTCTGCGCGTACACGCGCCTGTGCGTGACTGCACTTGGTTGTGCGCACATCCCTAATTTAGTGACAGATTGCGCTTCACTAATCCATCACTAAATTAGTGACAGATTTCACTTCCATCACTAATCAGTCACAAATTAGTGACAGATGGAGTAAATTAGTCCGTCACTAATCAGTCACAAATTAGTGACGGAAGAGTAATCCGTCACTAAATTAGTGACGAATTAGTAATGGATTGCCTATCTAAATATATACTCTAATTTTTTTTTAAAAAAAATTATGACGAAAAAAGCTACGTCCGCATGTGCCAGTTACGTGCGCCGCCTCCCATGCGCATTCCAGCCACGTGTCTGCCTCTCGGCGCGTGCCATGCGCATCTGCTATGTGGCTTGTGCACGCGCCTGCTATGGCCTGCGCGCATTTGCACCAATCGGCCTGTCTGTTCGGCCGCACACAACCTTGCCTGTGTCTGCGCGTGCCTAGTGCCGTGTCTGCGCGTGCACGGGCCTATGCGTGACTGCACTTGGCTACGCGCGCATCCTTAATTTAGTGACGAATTGTGCTTCCATCATTAATCTGTCACTAAATTTATGACGGTTTTCTCTTCCATCACTAATCAGTCAAAAATTAGTGATGGATGGGATAATCCGTCACTAAATTAGTGACAAATTAGTGACGATTGCCTTTCGTCACATCTCACAAATTAGTGACGGAAGTGTTATTCGTCACTAAATTAGTGACGGATTGCCTATCTAAATATATACTCTAATTTTTTTTAAAAAAATTATGACAAAAAAAGCTGCGTCTGCATGTGCTAGTTACGTGCCCCTGCCTACAGCTACAAGCGGCCCCAATCGGCCCTAATCTACAAGCGGTTCCTAGGTGGCTCCGGCTCCTAAGCGGCCCCTGCCTACAAGCGACCCGAGTCGGCTCCGATCTATAGGTAGTTTCTAGGTGGCCCTTGCCTACAAGCGGCTCCGAGTCGGCCTCGATCTACAGACGGTTCCTAGGTGGCCCCGGCCTAAAAGCGGCCCCGAGTCGGCCCCGATCTACAGGCGGTTCCTAGGCAGCCCTTGCCAACAAGCGGCCCTGAATCGGCCCCGATCTACAGGCGGTTCCTAGGCGGTCCCAGCTCCTAGGCGGCCCTACCTACAAGCGGCCCTAAGTCGGCCCCGATCTATAGGTTGCCCCGGCCCCTAGGTGGCCCCGGTCCTTATCTTGTCTTATCTTCAAGGCTCACCTCAGCTTCCCAAGCAAGCCTCTACTTTTAACATAGCAGACCCACTAACCATCCTTGATCCATATCAGTCTAATAAGATAAATTCCATCTGATCCAGCACATGCCCGAAAAGTTATCACCCATCAGGAAACATTAATGACTCTGATCAGATGAGGCCCCAAAGGTTAATATCTATCGGGTAACATTAATGACTCTGATCAGATGAGGCCGCAAAGGTCATGTTCCGTCATGAGGCTACAATTCTCCAAACCATTGAGGCCCAAAAAGTCATCAGAAAGATTTAATGACTTCAGCCAAATAAGCCTCGAAAGGTGGTCATCTGCCATGAAGTACCAATCACCCGAATCAAAGGAGATGAATCCGATCCTACCGATTCTGATATTCTATCTATAAAAGTCATAGCTCATCATGGGATTTCAATCTTATTAAGCAGGCCATGCAGGCTCGAAGGTATTCTAATTGTAAAAGTCATGGCTCATCATAAGATTCTAATCTTATCAAGCAAGCCATACAAACTCGAAGTATCAACAAAACAGGTAAGAAGGACCCCTGACCAAGGTATGAACACTCAAGCAAACACTTAGAGAATTTTATCATCTTCTTCCTAACTCTCATTCAAGCTTTCAAGCTCACGACTGTGATACTGATCACTAACTTGAACGTCGGAAGGTCCTCATCGGAATATCCGGTCCTCAGGACTTCTTGCAGATCTTGACATCGAGGTAAAATTTCTCTAGCAAGCTCATGGTACATCCATTGACGCTCAAAGATGTTAGTTTAAAATGATTGGGCATCATCAATAAACTTGCTTGAAGTACTTAATTTCACGAACATACCATCAATTATTTACATGTTTCTATCATTTCCCTTAGAAATGTTTATCCATTGCTTTTAGCTTTTAATAAAATAATTTTATTGTCACACTAAAAGCCACTCCAACACATAATTTTATTATAGATTCAACCAAGCAATCTTATCATTGCATCAAAAATCCACTCCCTTTTACCATTACGAAAATGCAAGATAAAATTTGAAACGTACATTTAGGTTAAAATACGAGACACAATCCTCATGTACCACTAATAGCTATATGATACATATTTTAATATTTATATTTTTATTAATAAAAATTTTAAAACTATTTAATATGACTTTTTTGTAATTTATTTATTTAATACGATTTAATAAGTAACGCTTTCAATATATGTAGATTACATATTTAATATAATTTTTTATCAATAAAAATTTAAAAATTATTTAATGTAATTTTTTGTATGGTATGAAAAAAAAGCGTTTGATTTAACGAGGAGCGGCCCCAGCTTTACTTAAATAGATTATATAGATTAGATTAAATACGTATAATATAACAGGTTGACGCTCTCCGTTCTTCCTTTCTTGCCCGCCCACTCCCCATCCCTCGCCGGTCGCCGTATGGACATCCCGTCCCCAAGATCTCATAAAACCGAACGCTTATAAAACTCTCTGCACCCTGGAACCCCGTCGCGCTGAAGGTTCTCCCGATCTCTCTTCGCCTCACTCTTACGCCCTTTGGGAATGGCCGTCTCGATACATCCGCTTCTGAAGCGCTACTCCTTTCCTTTGCTCCTCTTTTTCCTCGGCCTCTTCTTCCAACTCGTCGTTCTTCCTTCCTCTTTCCCCCCTACCCATTACGAGGGTAAGTCCATGCTGCTAGGGTTTCCTTCTGTCCGATTCTTCTTCTTCTTCTTCTTCTTCTTTTTAATGGCGATTATTACGTTCTCTTTTGTTTCTGTGATGACCGTTCTGATTCTTGGTTCGTGGCCAGTTCTCGGCGTGAAGGCGTATGATCTGTCGAAGAAATCACGGAAGCGTATGAGAAACTTTCAGCCCAATGGTGCTCTTCTGATCTTTATATGATATGTGCTTTTTACTTTCGCTTGATTGCTCTCATCTTAATTGTTTCTTTGTTTGTGATTGAATCAGTGCTTTTATTTGTTGCAACCGATGTTGTTACCCTGGATATTTATCTAAAAGAACACGCTCTTGTCTTGCTGAGTCTATTACCAATCAGAAGCATCTTTCGTGAAGAAGAATCCATTATTACATTGTTTGCGGTTCTTTGTGCTATCTGGAAAGGCATGTGCCCTGCGAGAATCATTAAATTGACACAAAATACTGATAATATATCACGAGACAAAAAGAATATCTCACTCCTGATGGATTGATGAGCTTTAGTAGTAGTAGAGGTAGGGCCCTTCCCAAGTCCATCTTCTTTGCATTTTGGTACTTATGCTTCAGGTCTTTCTGCTCATGTTTCTTTCTGCTTATTTGGCTTGCTCAAGAACCCTGCATCTTATAAGAGTCTTTACAAGACTGCTAATGGTAGATATTAAGACAAATTAATTTGAGCATCTGAATTTGTTAGGTCTTTTTTTGTCTTTGTAGAGTCTAATTAGCAAGCATTGCATAGCCGTAGCCACAGTCTAATTGATTTATTAAACTAAATATGGGTTTGAAGTGTGCCTTTTCTTTCTCTTCCTTCCCTCTTAATCTCTGTTCTATAACCTGTTACATTCATCTTTTTAACATCTCTTGTTCATATTTTGGGTATTAGAGTTGGAGCATGGATCAAGTTTAATCCTTCTTTCATTTAATTAAGGTCATCAAGTTTCAGATATGCCCACTATATTAAGTTCATTCCTTCTGATACCTAACTCAGTCAAGGAATGACATATATGCATGCATGCATGCATGCATGTATGTGGTGAGACCCTATATGGTCAAATAAAGCAAACTGATGGAATTGCGAATCCTTTGATGCCCTCTCATCAGTCCAACAGATATCAGTGATCTCGTATGGTAATCCGTAAGATAAAGATATAACAGTTCCCTTACTAAAAGCACAATAATAGTACTACGGTGTAAACCTACAGCATGATAATTATATAGCTTCGGATTCATGTAGGTGGTAGCTGTCTAGGTTGTTGGTTATCCCAAGAGGGTAGACAGGACCAGGTAACTATCAGATTGCCTATGCAATGGGGGAGGGGGCATGTCTTTCAGTTTATTGAAAACTTGCCCTGAAAATATCATGAACCCTCAACATGGTCCTTTTCCATGTTAACAAAGCCTTCTATTTGCTTGTTAGAACCTTTTTTTGCTTCCTCCAAATCCTTCTTGCAGCGTTCACAACATTTTCTTTCAATTATGTGTTTATTCTTTTAATTGTGTCCCTATTTCCATACATATAATGCTCTGCAATCCTTTAAACAGCTCCTATCTACATGCATGCATGCAGAAATCTGCAAAGAACCCTCTAAAATCCTTTGAAGAGCTCTCTCTCTCTCTCTCACACACACACACACACACATGCACACATGTGCATGTGTGCGCACACATGGAGACAGACATACTGGCAGAAATCTTGTACATAATTCTGTAGATTCTTCAAACTGCTCGTAGGTTATCATTCTTACAAGCCTGCTCAACTTCCCTTGATTTACCACCTACAGACCTTAGTTCCTCACACATTGTATCACTAAAGCCTCTTTTCCCTATTATTCCTACATCAATTGCATCTTGGAAAAATGTGATAGTAAACAAGGATTGAGTTATCATGTGTTGATAACGTGGTAGTCTGGCACAGTGGCATTGGCATTGTTATGGTAAGTACGGCCCCACACCATGCTGTTTCATGCCAGCAATTGGTATTCTTAGCATGCAATGGCTGAGCAGCATGCCAATAACTAGAATGTAATCAGCTGGTGTTGCATGCAGGCAAGGCACCAGCTCAATATGTGAAATACCATGTTGATGACCACTTATATTCATGATAATAATTATATCTAAGTTAACTTATTGGCAAGAAAGAGTATTGGAATACTTTTATAATTGCTTTGGCCATTACTTTGAGAGACGAAAAAGATGATTTAATACCTTGTTACTATTTGTTGTCGCATTGACTCACATGGTACACAAATTATAAGGTATCTGTGGTGTTGTTCCTATTTTGTAGTAGAAGGAACAATAGTCTTCTTTCAAATCTAAGAAAAACTTATTTGTCATTGAATAATCAGTTATTTAGATTTCAAAAATTTAGCATATGGGTTATTTCAAAGGTTAATGGCCTTCCTGTATTAGCAGTGATCATCCATATCTACTACTTATGAGCTTTGCTAGATCTGTTTGGGAGTCTGTTTCCATTAACTAGCAAAAAGAATTCATGGGTCATGATGAAGTTGATTATTGTGGACACATTGTTTTTGAATATTGATGAAAGAAGATTTTTGAAAATGTTTTCTCAGTAACACAGCATTGACTTTATGTTGAATTTTGTTAATATCCTTAAGTTATTGGAGCAGTTTGTTAGCATAGCATTTTAAATATCATTAGAGGCAGAATGCTTAGTTGACTCTTGTTCTCGAAGTTAATTAAAATTAGGCAAGAAAATACTCTTGCAAAATATAATAATTGTCAGATAGAGAAACAACATACCTTCTATTTGGCTTTGTCTCATGATTTTTTCATTGTGATTAGCTTCTCTTAAGGGCAAGAGCCTCAAGACTCAAGAAGAATCAATCTTTTTAAGTTCATTTATCAAAACTTCCATCCAGGATCTTCTTTGCCAAAATAGCATTGTTTCTGTTTAAGGCTGATAGATGACCACATTAGAAATTATCAATCTAGCTTCAGCTCCTCAGCACATGCACTGGGAGAGGTTCTGGATTTGATTTGGTTGCAGTTCCAACTTATTTTGAAAAGAAATGAAGAAACTACATTAGGAATTTACTTAGTGATGCAGTTTTAACATTTATGCCAATTTTCTTTTTGTTGACCTACCTCTAGATACTCCTTTTGGTCCAAGTGCAACATTTGGATTCATATGGTTTTATCAACATTTCAGGTTCTTAGGACAACACCCCCAAGTACTGTTGAATTCATCAAGGTTAGTTTTTTGTTTTATATTCTAATTCTTGACATTTACGAAATACATAAATATGTGTTCATTTTTAACTGATAACTATTGCCATTTATTTTATTCAAGTATGTTTCTTGCCATTTCAATAAAAAGTATATTTTTTACAAATATGTTGTGTAATGGTGGCCTATTAGTTATATATAATATTAGGGATATGACTTAAGTGATAAGATATCTTGAACTACTATACTTAGTTAATCTGTTAATATATGAACTAGCATGAACAATTTTAAATCATGATGAATTTACGTAAGAACCTCTAAGATGAGGTAATTGCAATTGTTTGCTATAATCAAATATCACAACATGATGCTCATAAATCAAGTGTTGCACAGAGGTTTTTGAACATTTATGGTTGTAATGATGCTTACGTGATTCAAGAGTATCTTTATAGGCTATTTTTTGTGTGGTGAATGATAGATTATGGGATTACTCTAGTCTGTCAAACTATTTTGCAAAATTCGAATTGAATGTGGAATTTCTTGTTTGGGTCTAAGTGTTATATCTAGCATAAATGTTCCTTCTAATTAAAGTAGCGACATTATACCCAATTTTTTGCCCATTTACTACATGTACCTAGCTTACGATTCTTGAAAATATTCTCTTTCCTCCTTTCCCTTTGTAATTTATGATTACATGCACTGTTAAAATAATACCTATATTATATTTTATATAACATAACATTTATGTAATAACACTATAATTACTACATGGTATATGAGATATGATTATATTAGGAGAGTTGTTGGAATTGCACAAATTAAGAATAAAATGATGGAGATTCAATTGCAATGGTATGGGCATGTATCATGAATATTTAATGGAATTTAATTTTTGTTGAAGGATGCATGAAGAGGAGGGGAAGATTGAAAGGAACATGGATGGTGGTAGCGACAAAAGGATATAGAAAGCTTGAATTAACATCAAAAGTATCCCTGAATAGGAATGCCAAGAGAAAAAGGATTCTTAAATGATTCTTGAGGAAAAAATGAAAATGGAGGGTCAATAGGACTTATAAGGCATGAAGAGAGAGTGAAGAACAAAAAGAGATGGATCAGAGTGGTGGGTTAGCGTATGGCAGGAGGAGAGGAAGAGAGATGGGAGGGGGGCTGGTTTGAGGGCGAGGGAGGGGATAGAACAGGAGGAGTATTTGACCAAGATATGTTGAAACTTAAGGAGGAATAATTTAATTATCTAATGGATGAGACTCTTACCTCTCATCCTCTCAATCATGATTTATAATGCTTTTTAGATGTACCTTGGCAAACCATAAGTAGATATAAGGGCGTACTGCTGTACATATGATACTAAACATGAACATTATGCCCTTGTTTTGAATAACACAAAATAGTATATTTGTAGTATATATATCACTCCATGCTAGTAATTTTATACAAACCAGATGCCATTATAAATTTTTCTATATCTGCATTCTCCATATATATATATATATATATATATATATATATATATATATTTATAGCAAAACCATTCACTAGTGATGGGCTTGTGTGTGACTGCACTTGGCTGTGCGCGCATCCCTAATTTATTGACGGATTGCGCTTCCGTCAATAATCCATCACTAAATTTATGATGGATTTCTCTTTCGTCACTAATCAGTCACAAATTAGTGATGGATAGGGTAATCCGTCACTAAATTAATGACAAATTAGTGATGGATTGCCTTTCATCACTAATCCATCATATATTAATGACGGAAGAGTAATTCATCACTAAAGTAGTGATGGATTATCTATCTAAATATATACTCTAATTTTTTTTAAAACATTTATGATGAAAAAGCCGCGTTCGCACATGCCAGTTACGTGCGCCGCCTCCCATGCGCATCCTAACCATGTGTCTGCCTCCTGGCGCATGCCATGTGCATCTGCTACTTGGTTTGCGCGAGCGCCTGCCATGGCCCGTGCATGTTTGTACCAATCGGCCTGTCTCTTCGGCTGCACACAATCTTATCGGTGTCTGGCGCCTTTGCATCGTGTCTGCGCGTGCATGCGCCTATGCGTGACTGCACTTAGCTGCACGCACATCCCTAATTTAGTAACGGATTACGCTTCCGTCACTAATTCGTCACTAAATTAGTTACAGATTTCTTTTCCGTCACTAATCAGTCATAAATTAGAGATGGATGGGATAATCCGTCACTAAATTAGTGACGAATTAGTGATGGATTGCCTTCCATCACTAATCCGTCACAAATCAATCCATCATTAATTCGTCACTAATTTAGTGACGGAAGAGTAATTCGTCACTAAATTAGTAACGAATTAGTGATGGATTGCCTATTTAAATATATACTCTAATTTTTTTTAAAAAATTATGACGAAAAAAGCAGCGTCCGCATGTGCCAGTTACGTGCACCAACTCTCATGCGCGTCCCAACCATGTGTCTGCCTCCCGGTGCGTGCCATGCGCATCTGCTACACGGCCTGCGCATGCGCCTGATATAGCCCGTGCGCGTTTGCATGAATTGGCCTATCTCTTTGGCCGCACACAACCTTCCCTATGTTCAGCGCCCTTGACGCTGTGTCTGCGCGTGCCCAGAGCTGTGTCTGTGCATGCATGCGCTTGTGCGTGATTGCACTTGGCTATGCACGCATCCCTAATTTAGTGACGGATTGCGTTTCGACATTAATTCGTTACTAAATTAGTGACAGATTTCTCTTCCATCACTAATCAGTCATAAATTAGTGACGGATAGGGTAATTTATCACTAAATTAGTGACGAATTGCCTTCCATCACTAATCCATCATAAATTAATGACGGAAGAGTAATCCGTCACTAAATTAGTGACGAATTAGTGATAGATTGCCTATCGAAATATATATTCTAGTTTTTTTTAAAAAAATTGTGATGAAAAAAGCTACGTCCACATGTGCCAGTTACGTGCGCCACCTTCCATGCGCGTCCCAGCCATGTGTCTGCCTCCTGGCGCGTGCCATGCGCATCTGCTATTCGACCTGCACGCGCGCCTGCCATGACCTGTACGTGTTTGCACTAATCGTCCTGTCTCTTCGGCCGCACACAACATTGCCTGGGTTCGGCACCTCTTGCGCCGTGTCTGCGCGTGCATGCGCCTGTGTGTGATTGTACTTGGCTGCGCGCGCATCCCTAATTAGTAACGGATTACGCTTCCGTCACTAATCCGTCACTAAATTAGTGACAGATTTCACTTCCATCACTAATCAGTCACAAATTAGAGATGAATGGGGTAATTCGTCACTAAATTAGTGACGAATTAGTGATGGATTGCCTATCTAAATATATGCTCTAATTTTTTTTTTAAATTATGATGAAAAAAGTCGCGTCTGCATGAGCTAGTTACGTGCGCTGACTTCCATGCGCGTCCCAGCCACGTGTCTGCCTTCCGGCGCGTGCCATGCGCATCCGCTACATGGCCTGTGCACGTGCCTGCCATGGCCCACGCGCGTTTGCACCACTTGGCCTATCTCTTTGGCCGCACACAACCTTCCCTGTGTTCGGCGCCCCTAACGCCGTGTCTGCGCGTGCCCAGAGCCGTGTTTGCGTGTGCATGCGCCTGTGCGTGACTACACTTGGCTATGCACGCATCCCTAATTTAGTGACGTATTGCGCTTCCATCACTAATCCGTCACTAAATTAATGATGAATTTCTCTTCCGTCACTAATCAATCACAAATTAATGACGGATAGGGTAATCCGTCACTAAATTAGTGACGGATTACCTTCCGTCACTAATCCATCACAAATTAGTGACGAAAGAGCAATCCGTCACTAAATTAGTGATGAATTAGTGACAGATTGCCTATTGAAATATATATTCTAATTTTTTTTTAAAAATAATTGTGATGAAAAAAGCCGTGTCCGTAGGTGCCAATTACGTGCGCCGCCTTCCATGCGCGTCCCAGCCACGTATCTGCCTCCCGACGCGTGCCATGCGCATCTACTACTCGGCCTACGCGCACCTGCCATGGCCCATGCGCGTTTGTACCAATCGGCCTGTCTCTTTGGCAGCACTCAACCTTGCCTGTGTCCGATGCACCTTGCACCGTGTCTGCGCATGCCCTGTGCTGCGTCTGCGCATGCACGCGCCTGTTCATGACTGCACATGGAAAATTAGTGACGGATTTCTCTTCCATCACTAATCAGTCATAAATTAGTGACAGATGGGGTAATCCGTCAAAAAATTAGTGACGGATTACCTTCCGTCACAAATCCACCACAAATTAGGGGCGGAAGAGTAATCCATTAGTAAATTATTGATGAATTAGTGACTGATTGCCTATCAAAATATATACTCTAATTTTTTTAAGAAAAATTGTGACGAAAAAAGCCGCGTCCGCATGTGCCAGTTACGTGCGCCGCCTCCCATGCGTGTCCCAGCTACATGTCTACCTTTCGGCATGTCCCATGCACATTTGGTATTCTTGATAAATATTGCAATGTAAATGATTACCACCACAACCAATCTATTTCTTTTGAATAGGTCAGTTTATTCTTGATAAATATTGCAATGTAAATGATTCAAATCCTTGAATCAAATATTTTATTATCAATGACTATCAAAGTCACCTAAAATTATGTTGATTTTTATAGATTATGCAATCATGGCCAACTAATTTAAACCCTTCGAATATCTCAAAGTGACCTCACTGATCTAGCTCAAATGGATACATGACTTATAATGTCATAAAAATTGAAAATGCACTTACCATCCAAAAGACATAATTGAGAAATTATAGTAATCTCTCTATGATTTGGAAGTGATATTAGATGTATCCTTAACCATAATCTATAATTGATAATAATCAAAATAAAATCATCTCCCTCCTTTTTTTTCTTAAAAATATTTATACCACTTATGGCCTGGAGAAAGATATCTACTTAGGAACTATGAAGAAAGGTACAATAAGTAGGCATGATAAATTAATGAATAGATATCTTGATTTAGAAATCTATTAACAGATAAAAATCCTCATGAAATTCTTTATCAGTGGAATTTATCTTATTCTTCTTACTGCTAAGATCTTTCACTTTCTACCATCAAAATATTTGATCATTTATAGCCAAAATCGGTTTTAAAAATTCATAGAGTCTCGTACTCTCAAAAACTTAAACAGTAATTGTCTTAGAATTTAAAATTTTATATTCTTCCTAAATGATCCATCATGATATAATATGCAGTCAACTATTTTATTAACATCAGTATCAACTATCTCTATAATCGGTAGATTAGCTCATAATCTTAAACTTACAATATCAATAATGTAAGTTCTACAAATAAAAATTCATTATATACATCCACGTTCAAATTCAGATTTAATAACTCAAAATCCAAATATCTAACGCAATTGCAATATAGATATAATGATGTTATCTTACTCATATTAGTCATCAATTGCAATTCTCAACTACTATATTATATTCCATATATTCATCTATCTTGTATTGCACATCCAATTAAAGTTTCATCTACCGATATTATATAAAGGTCTGAAACTGCTACGAGTCATTTCCATAAGTTTGACAGAGCTAAAACCTCCAGAAGCCCCTTGGCCTCCCCGCTGGTCAAGGTCACCAGCCTGGGAGCCTCATTATATCATTGGCTTCTAGTGCGATGGTTCATTCTTAATTCCTATCAAATTCATATTTCAATTAATATCTTGATAAACTTTAAATTTTAGGCTTTCAAAGCATAATACCTGAAATTCCTTAAAAGTTATAATTGTCTCAATATCATCCTAGTATTTTTCCTAGAGTGTCATCATGTATGTGTTCCTAAGGTCAAAACCTAGGCTCTGATACCCAAAAGCTATCACGCTCTAGACCCAATATTGGATCTAGGGATGGCAACCCGCCGCATGCCTGGCATGCAAGGCAAATATAACATTTAATATAAGGAGGGGAAATAATTATATATCATCCAAATTCAAAGTGTTCTTAATAAAACCATAATTATATGTTTTAGGCTACATGCCAAAATACATAATTCAATGGGGTTACAATGAAGTATTGGATCTAAGTCACTCTGATAGCTGCTTCAACTACCCCGTATTCCCATCTTCAGTTATGTAGCTCTGAAAAACATTGTGAGATTTAAATGAGCTCGCACTCAATAAGTAAGCCAACTATAATATAATGTAATTACTTCAAGCTTTTATCAACTCAATTTTTTCATAATAAACATCTGCCAAACTTCCATGTTTCAATTACATTTTATCATGTTATCAAAATATGATCATATGCTCAAAATAATGTTATCAAAATATGATCATATGCTCAAAATAATTTTGGAAGCAATTGCTATATATAGCATTTCAAGAATATACAATTTCAGGATAAAACCATTGTACCACTATAAATAGCATGTAAAAATACATTTTTATACCACTGTCCCACGGTCACACACTATGTACACAGAATACCCCCCTTGGATACAACACCCCCTTCGGGTGTATCCTCCATAAATATCTCCTAGGAGTTAGGGTCCTGGAACCAGCGTCATGAACTCACATCATATCATATCTTGCTACAGCATACTCTAAAAGTGTGTGTTCTCCATATACCCCCTATGGAGATGGGTCCCGGTGCCATATGGCATAATATTGCCATATCCTGTCACAGCACACCTCCTGGGTATTCTCCATATACCCTCCTATGGAGTTGGATCTTGGTGCCAAGTGAGTCATGCAACATATCACATCATATCATATCATAGCGGACCATAGTGGGATATTATCATATACACAAAGTATCATTTTTATGTCACATTTATCAAATAGCATGTATCATTGCAAAAATGCAATCCATATACTTTTTATAATTACAGTGATTTAAACATGTCAAATACACATGTATATTTATAACACCTTTAGCAATTTCAAAGATCATGCCAGTTGATCAGTTTTCCGCATAGGTACCAAATCATTTGCAAAATAATTAATAACTAATCATAGTAAATGCTCATTTGCAAATAGGAGTACCAATCCACTTTCTCATTTTTCAAAAAATGCAATATATATCAATATAGCATTTAAATAAATAATTTTATATTTTAATAATTTATAAAAATTATAATAAATGACTTACTTACCTCCTGGCGCTAATCCAAAAATGTAATTCGGTTATTTAAGCACCTGGGTACCTACAACATTAATTTCTCAATTTTTAGTCTCCAAAATTAGTATATCAAAATATCTTATAAACTCTACCTAGTTTAATCCCGGGGCCAACTTGGAGCTTGAATATCTC
Source organism: Calamus simplicifolius (assembly GCA_900491605.1). Taxonomy (NCBI): domain Eukaryota; kingdom Viridiplantae; phylum Streptophyta; class Magnoliopsida; order Arecales; family Arecaceae; genus Calamus; species Calamus simplicifolius. The sequence goes on along the minus strand of UESW01004634.1, from coordinate 422,547 downwards.
CCAATATATAAGTCCAAATGGGAGAAACTAGGATTAACACTTTTTCGGGCCATATTTTTATTTTTTCATTTTTGGCCCAATACGGGGTCCAAAATATGGCCCAAAGATGGCTCGGAGTTGGCCCAACAGGGCCCAACGTGGGACGGCCCAACTGGCCCACGTCCTCTTTCTTCCTCCCGCCTCCCCTATTTCACCCGAAATAGGGGAAGGACTGAGCCGGCAGCCAAGGCCACCGCCGGCCCTTCCCGGAGGGGCCCGGCCGCTGATGACTGGCCTGGAGCCGGTCGCCGCCGTGGCCAAGCTCCTCCCCTTCTCTCTCTCCCTCAATTTCACTCTTTCTCTTTCGTTCTCTTCCACGGCATGATTCGTGTTGGTGGCACGGTGCACGGTCAGCCACCACGGCCGGCTGAACCTCCACCGGACTCTTGCCCCGCACCGGTAGAGGCCATCGGTTGCTGCCCAGGCCCGGCAAGCCAGCGGGCACTCCACCGGGCCCGAACCAAGCCGCGGAGCAGCTTGGTTCTGCAAGAAGGGAGGGCCGCCCAGCGGCCTCCCTTGCTTCACTCCGGCCGCCTCGAGTGGCCGGACTTTCCCTCTCTCTCCCCCATTCGGCCACCTCGAGCGGCCGGGCACGGTAACTGGAGGAATTCCTCCCGTTCTCCCTCAATCTCTCACTGTCACTCTCTATGAAATCCATGGAAGAAGGGGGGCGATTATTTGCTCGCTGATGATGATAGGTGGAGGGAGAAGACTCCCCTCTCCCTCCCCATTTATAGTGGCGAGGGAAGGACCAACCCTCCCCTGTGCTTGTGTGAAGCAGGGAGCCAACGCGCCCCTCTTCTTTGATCAACGGACGCCGCCCACGTAATGCACGCGGGTGGCACCGCAGGGGAAACAGGGGCTTCACAGCGTGCGTTTGCACCAATCGACCTGTCTCTTCAGCCGCACAACCTAGCCTATGTCCGGCGCCTCTTGCGCTGTGTCTGCGCATGTCCAGTGCCGTGTTTGCGTGCGCATGCGCCTGTGCGTGACTGCACTTGGCTGCGTGCGCATCCCTAATTTTTTGATGAATTGCTCTTCCATCACTAATCCGTCAAAATTTGGGACGGATTGCTCTTTCGTCAATAATCAGTCACAAATTAGTGACGGATGGGGTAATCCGTCACTAAATTAGTGACTATTGCCTTCCGTCATTAATCCATCACAAATTAGCGACAGAAGAGTAATCCATCACTAAATTAGTGGCAAATTAGTGATGGATTACCTACCTAAATATAAACTCTAAATTTTTTAAAAAATAAATTATGATGAAAAAAGCCGCGTTCGCATGTGCCAGTTATGTGCGACGCCACCCATGTGTGTCCCAGCCACGTGTATGCCTCCCGACGCACGCCATGCGCATCTGCTACTCGGTCTGGGTGCGCGCCTGCCATGGCCCGCATGCGTTTGCACAAATCGGCCTGTTTCTTTGGTCGTACACAATCTTGCTTGTGTCCGGCGCCCCTTGTGCCATGTCTGCGCATGCCCAGTGCCGTGTTTGCGCTTGGACGCGCTTGTGCGTGACTGCACATGACTGCGTGCACATCCATAATTTAGTGACGGATTGCGCTTTCATCACTAATATGTCACTTAATTAGTGATAGTTTTCTCTTTCATCACTAATCAGTCACAAATTAGTGACGGATGGGGTAGTCCATCACAAAATTAGTGACGGATTGCCTTCTGTCACTAATCCGTCATAAATTAGTGATGGAAGAGTAATCCGTTACTAAATTAGTGACAAATTAATGACGAAATTGCCTATCTAAATATATACTATAATTTTTTAAAAAAATTATGATGAAAAAAGCTGTGTCCGCATGTGCCAGTTACGTGCGCCGCCTCCCATGCGCGTCCTAGCCACGTGTCTGCCATCCGGCGTGCGCCATGCGCATCTGCTACTTATCCTGCACGCGCACCTGCTATGGCCTGCGCGCATTTGAACCAATCGGCCTGTCTCTTTGACCACACACAACCTTGCCTGTGTTCGGCGCCCCTAGCGCCGTGTCTGCGCATGCCCAGTGTCGTGTCTGCGCATGAATGCGCTTGTGCGTGACTGCACTTGGCTGCACGGGCATCCCTAATTTAGTGACGGATTACACTGCCGTCACTAATCCGTCACAAAATTTGTGATGGATTTCACTTCCGTTACTAATCAATCACAAATTAGTGATGGATAGGGTAATTCGTTACTAAATTAGTGATGGATTGCATTCCGTCACTAATCCGTCACAAATTAGTGATGAATTAGTGGCAGATTGCCTATCTAAATATATACTTTAATTTTTTTTTTTAAAATTATGATAAAAAAAGCTGCTTCAGCATGTGCCAGTTACGTGCGCCGCCTACCATGCGTGTCCCAGCCACGTGTTTGCCTCCTGACGCTCGCCATGCACATCTTCTACTCGGCCTACGTGCGCACCTGCAATGGCTCGCACGCGTTTGCACCAATCGGCCTGTCTATTCGACCGTACAAAACTTTGCCTGTGTTCGGCGCCCCTTGAATTGTGTCTGCACGTGCCCAGTGCTGTGTATGCGTGTGCACGCACCTCTACGTGACTGCACTTTGTTGCCCGCGCGTCCCTAATTTAGTGACGGATTGCGCTTCCGTCACTAATCCATCACTAAATTAGTTAAGGATTTCTCTTCCATCACAATCAGTTACAAATTAGTGATTGATGGGGTAATCCATCCCTAAATTAGTGACGAATTAGTGATGGATTGCCTTCTGTCACTAAACCGTCATAAATTAGTAACGGAAGAGTAATCCGTTACTAAATTAGTGACAAATTAGTGATGGATTGCCTATCTAAATATATACTCTAATTTTTTTTAAAAAAAATTATGATGAAAAAAACTGTGTCCGCATGTGCCAGTTACGTGCGCTGCCTCCCATGCGCGTCCCAGCCAAGTGTCTGCCTCTCGACATGTGCTATGCGTATCTGCCACTCGGTTTGCGCGAGCACTTTTCATGGCCTGCACACGTTTGTATCAATCGGCCTGTCCCTTCGGCCGCACACAACCTTGCCTGTCTCCGGTGCCCCTCGCACTGTGTTTGCGCATGCCCAGTGCTGTGTCTGTGCATGCACGTGCCTATGCATGACTGCACTTGGCTGTGCGCACATCCCTAATTTAGTGACAAATTATGTTTTCGTCACTAATCCATCACTAAATTAGTGACGGATTTATCTTCCATCACTAATCAGTCACAAATTAGTGATGAATGGGGTAATCTGTCACTAAATTAGTGACGATTGCTTTCAGTCACTAATCTGTCACAAATTAGTGACGGAAGAGTAATCCGTCACTAAATAAGTATCGAATTAGTGACGGATTGTCTACCTAAATATATACTCTAAATTTTTTTTTAAAAAAAATTTATGACGAAGAAAGCCGCGTTCGCATGTGCCAGTTACATGCGCGTCCCAGCCACATGTCTGCCTCCCAGTGTGCGCCATGCGCATCTGCTACTCGGCCTGGGCGCACGCCTGCTATGGCCTGTGCATGTTTGCACCAATCGGCCTGTCTCTTCGGCTGTACACAACCTTGCCTGCATCTAGCGCTCCTTGCGCTGTGTCTGTGCGTGCCCAGTGCCGTGTCTGTGCTTGCATGCACCTGTGCGTGACTACACATGGCTGTGCGCGCATCCCTAATTTAGTGACCGATTGCGCTTCCGTCACTAATCCGTCACTTAATTAGTGACAGTTTTCTCTTCCATCACTAATCAGTCACAAATTATTGATGGATGGGGTAGTCCGTCACAAAATTAGTGACGGATTGCCTTCCGTCACTAATCCATCATAAATTAGTGACAGAAGAGTAATCCGTCACTAAATTAGTGACGAATTAGTGAAACATTGCCTATATAAATATATACTCTAATTTTTTTAAAAAAATTAATGGTGATGAAAAAAGCCGTGTGCATGTGTGCTAGTTACGTGCGCCACCTCCCATGCGCATCCCAGCCATGTGTCTGCCTCCCGACGCACACCATGTGCATTTGCTACTCGGCCTGCGCGCGCGCTTGCCATGGCCCGCGCGCGTTTACACCAATCGGCCTGTGTCTTCGGCCGCACGCAACCTTTGCCTATGTCTGGCGCCCTTGCACCGTGTCTGCGTGCGCCTAGTGCCGTGTCTGCGCGTGAACGCGCCTATGCGTGACTGCACTTGGCTGCGCGTGCATCCCTGATTTAGTGATGGATTGTGCTTCCGTCACTAATCCGTCACTAAATTTTACTTCCGTCACTAATCAGTCACAAATTAGTGATGGATGGGGTAATCCGTCACTAAATTAGTGACAGATTGCCAATCCGTCACAAATTAGTGATGAATTAGTAACGGATTACCTATCTAAATATATACTTTAATTTTTTTTTAAAAAAATTATGATGAAAAAAAGCCGCGTCAGCATGTGCCAGTTACGTGCGCCGCCTCCCATGCGCGTCCCTGCTACGTGTCTGCCTCCTGGCGCGCGCCATGTACATCTACTACTCGGCCTGCGCGTGCGCCTGCCTTGGCTCGCGCGCGTTTGTACCAATCGGCCTGTCTCTTCGGCCGCACACAACTTTGCCTGTGTCCGGCGCCCCTTGCATCGTGTCTGCGCGTGCCCAGTGCTGTGCCAGTTACGTGCGATGCCTCTCATGCGCGTCTCAGCCATGTGTCTGCCTTTCGGCTCATGCCATGCGCATCTGCTACTCGGCCTGGGCGCATGCCTGCAATGGGTTGCGCTTGTTTGCACCAATCGGCCTGTCTCTTCGGCCGCACAAAACCTTGCCTGTGATCGGTGCCCCTTGCGCCGTGTCTGCGCGTGCCCAGTGCTGTGTCTGCTTGTGCATGCGCCTATGCATGACTGCACTTGGTTGTGTGCGCATCCCTAATTTAGTAACGGATTGCGCTTCCGTCACTGATCCGTCACTAAATTAGTGACGGATTTCTCTTCCATCACTAATCAGCCACAAACTAGTGACGGATGGGGTAATCCGTCACTAAATTAGAGATGAATTAGTTGCAGATTTTCTTCCGTCACTAATCTGTCACAAATTAATGACGGAAGAGTAATCCGTCACTAAATTAGTGACGAATTAGTGACGGATTGCCTATCTAGATATATACTCTAAATTCTTTTTAAAAAAGTTATGACAAAAAAAGCCGCATCCGCATGTGCGAGTTACGTGCGCCGCCTATCATGCGTATCCCAGCCATGTGTCTGCCTTCCGACGCGCGCCATGCGCATCTGCTACTCGGCCTGCGCCCGCCTGCCATGGCCCACGTGCGTTTGCACCAATCGGCCAGTCTCTTCGGCCGCACACAATCTTGCCTATGTTCGGCGACTCTTGCGCCCTATCTACGCGTGCCCAGTGCCGTGTCTGTGCGTGCGCGCGCTTGTGCGTGACTGCACTTGGCTGCGCGTGCATCCCTAATTTAGTGACGGATTGTGCTTTCATCACTAATCCATCACTAAATCAGTAACGGATTGCCTTCTGCATGGGATAATTCGTCACTAAATTACTGATAGATTGCCTTCCGTCACTAATCCATTATAAATTAATGACGAAAGAGCAATCGGTCACTAAATTAGTTACGAATTAGTGATGGATTGCCTATCTAAATATATACTCTAAATTTTTTTAAAAAAAAATTATGACGAAAAAAGCTGCTTCCTTATGTGACAGTTACGTGCACCGCATCTCATGCGCGTCCCAGCCATGTGTCTACCTTCCGGCGTGCGCCATGCGCATCTGCTACTCGACCTCCTCGCTTGCTTTCCATGGCCCATGCGCGTTTGCACCAATCGGCCTATATCTTTGGCCGCACACAACCTTGCCTGTGTTCGATGCCCTTGCGCAAAGTCTGCGCGTGCTTAGTGCCGTGTTTGCGCATGCACGCGCTTGTGCGTGACTACGCTTGGCTGCGCATGCATCATTAATTTAGTGACGGATTGCGCTTTCATCACTAATCCATCACTAAATTAGTGATGGATTTCTCTTCCGTCACTAATCAGTCACAAATTAGTGATGTGGTAATCCATCACTAAATTAGTGACGGATTGCCTTTCGTCACTAATCCGTCATAAATTAGTGACAGAAGAGTAATCCGCCACTAAATTAGTGACGAATGAGTGACGGATTGCCTATATAAATATATACTCTAATTTTTTTTAAAAAAAATTATGACAAAAAAAGTTGCATCCGCATGTGCCAGTTGCATGCCCCGCCTCCCATGCGCGTCCTAGCCACGTGTCTGCCTCCCGGCGCGCGCCATGCGCATCTGCTACTCGGCCTATGGGCGCGCCTGCCATGGCACGTGCGTGTTTGCACCAATCGGCATGTCTCTTTGACCGCACTCAATCTTATTTGTGTCTGGCGCCCCTTGAGCTGCGTCTGCGCATGCCGAGTGCCGTGTCTGCGCGTGCACGCGCCTGTGCATGACTACATTTGGTTGCGCGCGCATCCCTAATTTAGTGACGGATTGCACTTTCGTCACTAATCTTTACTAAATTAGTAACATATTTCTCTTTCGTCACTAATTAGTCACAAATTATTGACGGATGGAGTAATCCGTCACTAAATTACTGACGGATTGCCTTCTGTCACTAATTCGTCACAAATTAGTGATGGAAGAGTAATCCATCACTAAATTATTGACGAATTAGTGACGGATTGCCTATCTAAATATATACTTTAATTTTTTTAAAAGAAATTATGATGAAAAAAGCCACGTCCGCAAGTGCCAGTTACGTGTGCCGCCTCTCATGCGCGTTCCAGCCACGTGTGTGCCTTTCGGTGTGCGCCATTCGCATATGCTACTCTGCCTGCATGCGCCTGCTATGGCCCGCGTGCGTTTGTTCCAATCGTCCTGTCTCTTCGGCCGCACACAAACTTGCCTGTGTTCGGCACCCCTTGCGCCATGTCTACGCATGCCCAATGCCGTGTTTGTGCATGCACGCGCCTGTGCGTGATTGCACTTGGCTGCGCTCGCATCCCTAATTTAGTGACGGATTGCACTTCCGTCACTAATCCATCACTAAATTAGTGACAGATTTCTCTTCCGTCACTAATCAGTCACAAAAGTATGACGGATGGGGTAATCCATCACTAAATTACTTACAGATTGCCTTCTCTCACTAATTCGTCACAAATTAGTGACAGAAGAGTAATCCGTCACTAAATTAGTGTCGAATTAGTGACGGATAGCCTATCTAAATATATAGTCTAATTTTTTGTAAAAAAAATTGTGACAAAAAAAGCCGCATCCGCATGTGCCATTTACGTGCACCGCCTGCCATGCGTGCCCAGCCATGTGTCTACCTCCCGGCGCACGCCATGCGCATCTGCTACTCGGCCTGCGCGCACGCCTGCCATGGCTCGTGCATGTTTGCACCAATCGGCCCGTCTCTTCGGCTGCACATAACCTTGCCTGTGTTCGGCGCCCCTTGCGCCGTGTCTGCGCATGCCTAGTGCCGTGTCTGCACGTGCACGCACCTGTGCGTTACTGCACTTGGCTGTGCACGCATCACTAATTTAGTGACGGATTGTGCTACTGTCACTAATCCATCACTAAATTTGTAACGGATTTCTCTTCCAACACTAATTAGTCACAAATTGGTGATGGATGGGGTAATCCATTTAGTGACGGATTGCCTTCCGTCACTAATCAATCCGTCACTAAATTAGTGATGGATTACCTATCTAAATATATTCTAATTTTTTTTAACAAAATTGTGACAAGAAAAGTCACGTTCGCTTGTGCCAATTACGTGCGTCGCATCTCATGCGCGTCCCAGCCACGTGTTTGCCTTCCAGCAAGCGCCATGCGCATCTACTACTCGGCCTGTGCACGCGCATGACATGGCCCACACACGTTTGCACCAATCAGCCTGTCTCTTCGGCCGCACTCAACCTTGCCTGTGTCCGGTGCCCCTTGCACCATATCTGCGCATGCACAATGCTATGTCTGCGTGTGCACGCGCCTGTGCGTGACTGCACTTGGCTGCACATGCATCCCTAATTTAGTGACGGATTGCGCTTCCGTCGTCTGTATGTGCACGCGCCTGTGCATGACTGCACTTGGCTGCGTGCGCATCCCTAATTTAGTGATGGATCACGCTTCCATCACTAATCCGTCACAAAATTAGTGACAGATTGCTCTTCCATCACTAATTTAGTGATGGATTAGTGACGGAAGAGCAATCCATCACTAATTTAGTGAAGGAGTGAGTTCCGTCACTAATCCATCATAATTTATCCATTACTAATTTAGTGTCGGTTTGCTTTTCCATCACTAATCCGTTCTAATTTAGTGACAGAAGACCAATCCGTCACTAATCAGTCACAAATTAGTGATGGATTTCTCTTCCATCACTAATCAGTCACAAATTAGTGACGGATGGGGTAATCCGTCACAAAATTAGTGACGAATTGCCTTCCATCACTAATCCATCAAAAATTAGTAACGGAAGAGTAATCCGCCACTAAATTAGTGAGGAACTAATTACGGATTTCTCTTCCGGCACATAACCTTGCCTATGTCCTGCGCCCCTTGTGCTGCGTCTGCACGTGCCCAGTGCCGTGTCAACGCATGCATGCGGCTGTGTGTGACTGTACTTTGCTACGCGCGTATCCCTAATTTAGTGACGGATTGCGCTTCCATCACTAAATTAGTGACGAATTTCTCTTTCGTCACTAATCAGTCACAAATTAGTGATGGATGGGGTAATCCGTTACAAAATTAGTGATGAATTCCCTTTCGTCACTAATCGGTCACAAATTAGTAACGGAAGAGTAATCCATCACTAAATTAGTGACAAATTAGTGATGGATTGCCTATCTAAATATACTCTTATTTTTTTTTTAAAAATAATTGTGACGAAAAAAGCCGCGTCCGTAGGTGCCAGTTCCGTGCGCCGCCTCCCATGTGCGTCCCAGCCATGTGTCTGCCTCTCAGCACGCTCCATGCGCATTTGCTACTCGGCCTGCACGCGCGCCTGCCATGGCCCGCGCGCGTTTGCACGAATCGGCCTGTCTTTTCGGCCGCACACAATCTTGCCTGTGTCTAGCGCCCCTTGCGCCATGTCTGAGCGTGCCCAGTGCCGTGTCTGCCTATGCACGCGCCTGTGTGTGACTGCACTTGGCTATGCGCGCATCCCTAACTTAGTGACGGATTGCGCTTCCATCACTAATCCATCACTAAATTTGTGACAGATTTCTCTTCCGTTACTAATAAGTCACAAAATAGTGGATGGGGTAATCCGTCACTAAATTACTGACGGATTGCCTTCCGTCACTAATCATCCATCACAAATTAAAGAGGGAAGAGTAATCCGTTCCTAAATTAGTGACGAATTAGTGACGGATTGCCTATCTAAATATTTACTCTAATTTTTTTTTAAAAAAAAATATGATGAAAAAAGCCGCATCCGCATGTGCCAGTTACATGCGCCGCCTCCCATGCGCGTCCCAGCCTTATGTCTGCTTCCCGACGCGCGCCATGCGCATCTGCTACTCGGCCTGCGCGGGCGCCTGTCATGGCCCAAGCATGTTTGCACCAAACGACCTCTCTTCGGTTGCGCACAACCTTGCCTGTGTCCGGCGCCCCTTGCGCCGTGTCTGTGCATGCCGAGTGCCGTGTCTACGGGTGCATGAGCCTGTCCGTGACTGCACTTGGCTGCGCGTGCATCGCTAATTTAGTGACGGATTGCGTTTCCGTTACTAATTCATCACTAAATTAGTAACAAATTTCTCTTCCGTCACTAATCCATCACAAATTTGTGATGGATGAGATAATCCATCACTAAATTCTGATGTGCATGCCGAGTGCCGTGTCTACGCGTGCATGAGCATGTCCGTGACTGTACTTGGCTGCGCGTGCATCGCTAATTTAGTGATGGATTACGCTTCCGTCACTAATTCATCACTAAATTAGTAACATATTTATCTTCCGTCACTAATCAGTTACAAATTTGTGATGGATGGGATAATCCATCATTAAATTACTGACGGATTGCCTTTCGTCACAATCCACCACAAATTAGTGATGGAAGAGTAATCCAGCACTAAATTATTGATGAATTAGTGACGGATTGCCTATCTAAATATATACTCTAAATTTTTTTAAAAAAATTATGACAAAAAAAGCTGCCTCCGCAAGTGCCAGTTACGTGCGCCGCCTCTCATGCGCATCCCAGCCATGTGTCTGCATTTCGGCGCACGCCATGCCCATCTACTACTCGGCCTGCGCGTGCCTACCATGGCCTGCGCGTTTGTACCAATCGGCCTGTCTCTTTAGCCGCACACAACCTTGCCTGTGTCCAGCACCCCTTGCACCGTGTTTGCGCGTGCCCAGTGTCGTGTCTACGCGTGCATGCGCCTATGCGTAACTGCACTTGGTTGTGCGCGCATCCCTAATTTAGTGACAGATTACGCTTCCGTCACTAATCTGTCACTAAATTAGTGACCAATTTCTCTTCCGTCACTAATCAGTAACTAATTAGTGATGGATAGGGTAATCCGTCACTAAATTAGTAATGAATTAGTGACGGATTACCTTCCATCACTAATCCATCACAAATTAGTGACGGAATAGTAATCAGTCACTAAATTAGTGACGAATTAGCGATGGATTGCCTATCTAAATATATACTCTAATTTTTTTTAAAAAATAAAATTATGACGAAAAAAGCCGCGTCCGCATGTGCTAGTTACGTGCGCCGCCTCCCATGTGAGTCCCAACGATGTCTCTACCTCCCAACGGGCGCTATGCGCATCTGCTACTCAGCCTGCGCGCGTTTGAACCAATCGGCCGGTCTCTTCGGCCGCGCACAATTTTTTTTTAAAAAAATTAGAGTATATATTTATATAGGCAATACGTCACTAATTCGTCACTAATTTAGTAACGGATTACTCTTCCATCACTAATTTGTGACGAATTAATGACAAAAGTCAATTCATCTGAAATTTAGTGACAGATCATCCCATCCATCACTAATTTATGACTGATTAGTGACAGAAAAGAAATCCGTCACTAATTTAGTGATGGAAGTGCAATCCGTTACTAAATTAAGGATGCGTGTGCAGCCAAGTGTAGTCGCGCGTGCACGCACAGACACGGCACTAGGCACTCGCAGACACGGCGCAAGGGGTGCCGAACACATGCGAGGTTGTGTGCGGCCGAAGAGACATGCCGATTGGTGCAAATGCGCATGGGCCATGGCAGGAGCGCGCAGGCCGAGTAGCAGATGCGCATGGAGCATGCCGAAAGGTAGACACGTGGCTCGGACGGGCATGGGAGGTGGCACACATAACTGGCACCTACGGATGCAACTTTTTTCGTCACAATTATTTTTTTAAAAAAAGATTAGAGTATATATTTAGATAGGCAATCTGTCACTAATTCGTGACTAATTTAGAGACGGATTATTCTTTCGTCACTAATTTGTGACGAATTAGTGACAGAAGGCAATCCATCCCCAATTTAGTGACGGATTGCGCTTTCGTCACTAATCCGTTACTAAATTAGTGATGAATTTTTCTTCCATCACTAATCAGTCATAAATTAGTGACGGATGGGGTAATCCATCACTAAATTAGTGATGGATTGCCTTCCATCACTAATTTGTCACAAATCAATGACAAAAGAATAATCCTTCACTAAATTAGTGATGAATTAGTGACGGATTGCCTATCTAAATATATACTCCAATTTTTTTAAAAAAATAATTGTGACAAAAAAAGTTGCATCCGTCGGTGCCAGTTACGTGCGCCGCCTCCCATGCTCGTCCGAGCCATGTGTCTGCCTTCCGGCGTGCTCCATGCGCATCTGCTACTCGGCCTACGTGTGCCCCTGCCATGGCCCGTGCGTGTTTGTACCAATCGGCATGTCTCTTCGACCGTACATAACCTTGCCTGTGTCTGGCACCCCTTGTGTCGTGTCTGTGCGTGCCCAGTGTTGTGTTTGTGCGTGCACGTGCCTGTGCGTGACTGCACTTGGCTGCGCATGCATCCCTAATTTAGTGATGGATTGCGCTTCCGTCACTAATCTGTCACTAAATTAGTGACGGATTTCTCTTCCATCACTAATCAGTCACAAATTAGTGATGGATGGGGTGATTCGTCACTAAATTTCTGAAGGATTGCCTTCTGTCACTAATCCATTACAAATTAGTGACGGAAGAGTAATCCAGTCACTAAATTAGTGACGTATTGCCTATATAAATATCTATTCTAATATTTTTTTTAAAAAAAATTATGACGAAAAAAGCCACATCTGCATGTGTCAGTTATGTGCACCGCCTCCCATGTGCATCCCAGTCACGTGTCTACCTCCGGAGCATGCCATGCGCATCTGCTACTCAGCCTACGCGCGCACCTACCATGGCCCGCGCGCGTTTGCACCAATCGGCATATCTCTTCGGCCGCACACAACCTTTCCTATGTCCGGCGCCCCTTGTGCCGTGTCTGCATGTGCCCAGATCCATGTCTACACGTGCACGCGCCTATGCGTGACTGCACTTGGCTATGCGTGCATCCCTACTTTAGTAACAGATTGCGCTTCCGTCACCAATCCATCACTAAATTTGTGATAGATTTCTTTTCCGTCACTAATCAGTCACAAATTAGTGATGGATGAGGTAATTCGTCACTAAATTAGCGACAGATTGCCTTCCGTTACTAATCCATCATAAATTAGTGACAAAAGAGTAATCCGTCACAAATTAGTGATGAAAAAGTAATATGTCACTAAATTAGTGATGAATTAGTGATGGATTACCTATCTAAATATATATTCTAATTTTTTTTAAAAAAAAATTGTGATGAAAAAAGCCGTGTTCGCATGTGCCAGTTACGTGCGCCGCATCTCATGCGCATCCTAGCCGCGTGTCTGCCTTCCAGCAAGTGCCATGCGCATCTGCTACTTGGCCTACGGGCACGCCAGCCATGGCCACGCACGTTTGCACCAATCGGCTTGTCTCTTTGGCCGCACACAACTTTGCCTATGTCCGGTGCCACTTGCAACGTGTCTGCGCATGCCAAGTACCGTGTCTCCGCATGCACGCGCCTGTGCGTGACTGCACTTGGCTGCACGCGCATCCCTAATTTAGTGACGGATTGCGCATCTGTCACTAATCCGTCACTAAATTAGTGACGGATTTCTCTTCCGTCATTAATCAGTCATAAATTAGTGACTGATGGGGTAATCCGTCCCTAAATTAGTGACGGATTGCCTTTCGTCACTAATCCATCACAAATTAGTGACGGAAGAGTAATCTATCACTAAATTAGTGACGAATTAGTGATGGATTGCCTATCTAAATATATACTCTAAATTTTTTAAAAAAAATTATGAAGAAAAAAGATGCGTCTGCATGTGCCAGTTATGTGCGCCGCCTCCCATGCATATCCCAGCCACGTGTCTGCCTCTCGATGCGTGCCATGCGCATCTGCTACTCGGCCTACGGGCGCACCAGCCATGGCCCCCGCGCATTTGCACCAATCGGCCTGTCTCTTCGGCCGCACACAACCTTGCCTTTGTCCGGCGCTCCTTGCGCTGTGTCTGCGCATGCCCAGTGCCGTGTCTGCGCTTGCACGCGCCTATGCATGACTGCACTTGGCTGCGCGCGCATCCTTAATTTAGTGATGAATTGCGCTTCTGTCACTAATCCATCACTAAATTAGTAACGGATTTCTCTTTCGTCACTAATCAGTCACAAATTAGTGACGGATGGGGTAATCCGTCACTTAATTGGTGACGGATTGCCTTCCGTCTCTAATCCATCACAAATTAGTGATGGAAGTGTAATCCGTCACTAAATTATTGACGAATTAGTAACGGATTGCGTATCTAAATATATACTCTAATTTTTTTTTAAAAAAAATTATGACGAAAAGAGCCGCGTTTGCATGTGCAATTTACGTGCACCATCTCTCATACATGTCCTAGCCACGTGTCTGCCTTTCGGCGTGCGTCATGCGCATCTGCTACTCGGCCTGCGCGTGCCTGCCATTGCCCGTGTGCGTTTTTACCAATTGCCCTGTCTCTTCGGTCGCACTCAGCTTTGCATGTGTCTGGTGCCCCTTGCGCCATATTTGCACATGCCCAGTGCCGTGTCTGCGTGTGCACGCGCCTGTGCGTGACTGCACTTGGCTGCGCACATTCCTAATTTAGTGACGGATTGCGCTTCCGTCACTAATCCATCATAAAATTAGTAACGGATTTCTCTTCCATTACTAATCAGTCATAAATTAGTGATGGATGGGGTAATCTGTCACTAAATTAGTGATGGATTGCCTTTCGTCACTAATGTTCGTCACAAATTAGTGACGGAAGAGTAATCTGTCACTAAATTAGTGATGAATTAGTGACGGATTGCCTATCTAAATATATACTCTAATTTTTTTTAAACGAAATTGTGACGAAAGAAGTCGCGTCCGCATATGCCAGTTACGTGTGCCGCCTCCCATGCGCGTCCCAGTCATGTGTCTGCCTCTCGGTGCACGCCATGTGCATCTGCTACTTGGCCTGCGCGCGCCTGCCATGACCTACGCTTGTTTACACCAATCGGCCTATCTCTTCGGCCGCACACAACCTTGCCTGTTCGATGCCCCTTATGCCGTGTCTGCACATGCACGCGCTTATGCGTGACTGCACATGGCTACGTGCGCATTCCTAATTTAGTGATAAATTACGTTTTAGTCACTAATCCATCACTAAATTAGTGACGGATTTCTCTTCCGTCACTAATCAGTCATTAATTAGTGATGGATGGGGCAATTCGTCACTAAATTAGTGACGGATTGCCTTCCGTCACTAATCCGTCACAAATTAGTGACGAAAGAGTAATCCGTCACTGAATTAGTGACGAATTAGTGACGGATTGCCTATCTAAATATATACTTTAATTTTTTTAAAAAATAAATTATGACGAAAAAAGCTGCATCGACATGAGCTAGTTACGTGCGCCGCCTCTCATGCGCATCCCGGCCACGTGTCTGCCTCTCGGAGCGCACCATGTGCATCTGGTAATCGGCCTGTGCGCATGCCTGCCATGGCTCGCACGCGTCTGCACCAATCGGCCTGTCTCTTCGGCCGCACACAACCTTGCCTGTGTCAAGCGCATCTTGCGCCGTGTCTGCGCATGCCTAGTGCCGTGTCAACGCATGCATGCGCCTATGCGTTACTGCACTTGGCTGTGTACACATCCCTAATTTAGTGACGGATTACGCTTCCATCACTAATCAGTCACAACTTTGTGATGGGTAGGGTAATCCGTCATTAAATTAGTGACGGATTGCCTTCCGTCACTTATCCGTCACAAATTAGTGATGGAAGAGTAATCCGTCACTAAATTAGTGACGAATTGCCTATCTAAATATATACTCTAATTTTTTTTTAAAAAAATAATTTTGATGAAAATAATTACGTGCGCCGCCTCCTATGCGCATCCCATGGAGGTGTCTGCCTTTCGGCGCGCTCCATGCGCATATGCTACTCGGCCTGCGCGCGCCTGCCATGACCCACGCACGTTTGCACCAATCGGCCTGTCTTCGGCCGCACACAATCTTGCCTCTGTGCATGCACGCGCCTGTGAGTGACTGCACTTGGCTGCGCGTGCATCCCTAATTTAGTGACGGATTGCACTTCCGTCACTAATCCGTCACAAAATTAGTGATGGATTGCTCTTTCGTCACTATTTTAGTGACGGAAGAGCAATCCATCACTAATTTAGTGACGGATTGCTCTTCCATCACTAATCCATCATAATTTATCCATTACTAATTTAGTGACGGATTGCTTTTCCGTCACTAATTCGTCATAATTTAGTAACGGAAGAGCAATTCGTCACCAAATTAGTGATAGATTTCTCTTCCGTCACTAGTCACAAATTAGTGATGGATGGGGTAATCCGTCATTAAATTAGTTATGGATTGCCTTTCGTCACTAATCTGTCAAAAATTAGTGACGGAAGAGTAATCCGTCACTAAATTAGTGAGGAATTAGTTACGGATTGCCTATCTAAATATATACTCTAATTTTTTTTTAAAAAAGTGTGACGAAAGAAGTCGCGTCCGCATGTACCAGTTACGTTCGCTGCCTCCCATGTGCATCCCAGCCACGTGTCTGCCTCCTGGCGTGTGCCATGCGCATCTGCTACTCGGCCTGCGCGCACCTGCCATGGCCGGCACGCATTTGCACCGATCGGCCTGTCTCTTCGGCCGCACAATCTTGCCTGTGTTCGGCGCCCCTTGTGCCGTGTCTGTGCGTGCCCAGTGCTGTGTCTGTGCGTGACTGCACTTGGCTGCGCGCGCATCCCTAATTTAGTGACGGATTGCTCTTCCATTACTAATCTGTCACAATTTAGTGACGGAAGAGCAATCTATCACTAATTTAGTGACGGATTTCTCTTTCGTCACTAATCAGTCACAAATTAGTGACAGATGGTGTAATCTGTCACTAAATTAGTGACGGATTGCCTTCCGTTACTAATCCGTCACAAATTAGTGATGGAAGAGTAATTTGTCACAAATTAGTGACGAATTAGTGATGGATTGCCTATCTAAATATATTCTCTCATTTTTTAAAAAAAATTATGACGAAAAAAGCCGCATCCGCATGTGCTAGTTACGTCTGCTGTCTCCCATGCGCGTCCCAGCCATGTGTCTGCCTCTCAGCACGTGCCATGCGCATGTGCTACTCGGCCTGTGCACGCGCCGCCATGGCCCACGCTCGTTTGCATCAATCGGCCTATCTCTTCGACCGCATAACCTTGTCTGTGTCCGACGCCCCTTGCGCCGTGTTTGCGCGTGCCCAGTGCCGTGTCTACACATGCACGTTCCTGTTCGTGACTGCACTTGGATGCTCGCACATCCCTAATTTAGTGATGGATTGCCCTTTCATCACTAATCCGTCACTAAATTAGTGATGGTGATGAACTAATCCATCACTAATTTAGTACGAATTAGTGATGAATTTTTCATTTGTCACTGAATTTATACTCACAATTTTTTTAAAAAAAATTATGATAAAATTATTATTTCAGTGTGCCTAATTGAGTGATGGAGGAATAATTCCGTCACTAACCCCTTTCATGTGAACGCAGCGAGGCTGTTTTTTTTCGGTCTTTCACTAATTATCGGTTTAGGCCAGCCGCGGACGGTCTTTCACTAACCCGAACGATCTCACGATCTCGGCTCTGTCCTAAGCCTCCCTGATCTCCATTCTGCCCAACCCGATCTCACGATCTCCGCTCTGCCGGAGACCTCCCCGATCTCCGCTCTACCCCCAATCTCACGATCTCCGCTCTGCCCTAGACTTTTCCATCGAAGCAATCGAGGGAAAGTTGGGGAGGAAGAGATGGGAGGAGATCGGAAGGTCGGGGTGGCGATGGACTGACCTCCTCGACGGGCTCGAGGACCGGACAATACCGGGGAGTGAAGAGGAGGATACACTGTCCGTCAGGCCGGAGCCATCGGTTGCAAGCTCGATCAGCGATAGCAGCAGCATCGCCAGTGCCATCGACGAGTTCTCGAGCTTTGATGCATATTCTGAGACCGGGACTCCGAGCTCCGTGGCAAGGCCTGCTTTGACTGAGTGTGGGTGTGCCACCGGCCATCACTAAACCAGAGGTTTAGGGAAGTTGGGCCAGTTCAAGAAGTGGTGGTGGGCGCAGCGTGTTCTTGACGAGTTATGTGCCGCTCTGGGGCTGTGTGTCCATTTGCGGGCGGAGGCCGGAGATGGAAGATGCTGTGGTGGCGGTGCCTCGCTTCTTCGAAATCCCTCTCCGGATGATCCGAGTTTGATTAGCTTGCCTGCCCAATTCCTCTTTCCTTTACTTATTGGCTTCTATTTGTTCATGTCATATGGATTGCTTGGTTTGAAGCTTTCCTCTGTGTCTCTTAGGTTGCTAATTGCTGTTGTGATCGAGTTCATCTCGCTTTGTTAGAAGCGCTGAGAAATGTAGCCAAAGGTATGGGAGGAGCGGGTGGGGCTGCTTGGAAGCAACAGTGGGAGAGGTTGTTTATTGATTGCTTCAGAAAGTTGATGATGAGGTGGGAGGCAAAGTAAGCAGACGGAATGTAGGAGTTGCTACTGAAGCACCACCGGAACCTGTTGCCCGGAGGCCATTGGATCAACAGCTGTGGTTGCTGTTATCTGTTCTTCACACATCATCATTGCAAACTGTGGGGATTCGAAGGCTGACACTTTGTCGAGGCAAATAGCCTGTGCCCCTTTCGGAGGATCATAAAGTAAGGCATGTGTTAATGTTTTGGTAGTGTGTTTCCCCCTCTAGTTTGTGTCAAAAAGATGAAAATTCTGCAAGAAATTGATTGTTTCTTTAATTCTTCAGCCGAACAGAGAAGATGAGTATGCGAGGATTGAAGCAGAGGAAGGCAAGGTCATACAATGGAATGGATACCGTGTATTTGGTGTTCTTGCTATGTCCCGTTCGATTGGTATGTATAATTTTCTCTTAGGAGAACAACATTAGCGATGATGAGCAAACATCACAAAAAAATTACATTTTTTTCTCCTTTTTCTTTCCCCCTAACATGGCGATTCTTTATAATACTTAGTCAATCATTAGAGGTTATGTTTGTCAAATTTGTAGTATACATACATAATTGGATGGGGATGAAAGGATCACCGCATGAAAGTGGTCACTTAATAAGGTGTACCAACTATTGCCAAACTCTTTTTTGGTGCTGAAATATATTTCAAGTAAATGTGGTTGTTCTATGATTAAAGATGGTATGAATATGATGCCAAGGTGCTTTTTGATTCTGATGAAGTTGATAGGTAATTGAGTATAAAATCTTCAATATTAAGTACGAGGAAATCTCAGGGCTTGTGCATGATTGGATGGTTTTGCATTTGTCATCACAGTACTTTGAGTCTATCAGTAGTTATTTATAATTTTTTTATTTAGTTAAATTAGATCATTGGTCTAAAGGTGCATTCCTTTGTAAACCAATTTTCTTAGCCAGTCAGTCAACTTGTCAACAAACCAAAGAATGCGTACAAATTTAAGTTTTCTTTTTAAGCAGTTTGCTTGAACATGTGCATATTGTGCAATTTATGTGAATTTTCAGTTGTGTTATTTGTTTCCATTAGTTGCTACTCACCTGAATCTCACTTTCAAGCAACAGGAGTTTCTGGTATTTTCTTGAGCTATTTGAGGATCGCCGTGGGTCGCCTACTGGCTTTATTGGAAGCTTCTAGGCAGTATTATCAATAGCAAACAACTTTCTCAAAACTCATAAATGCAATATATTAGCCAGAAAATGTTGCCATGTTTGTGTTCTGTGGCCTTCTTGCTAATTATTATGTTCATCCTAATTGTCATGTTGCTTCTATATTTTTTGTTAGGACAGTAGGATAAATTGTTATTTCACTGAAAAATCAAAAGGTGTTATTCACTCGAAGAGAAGCAAGCAACTGTCTTGTGCCACATTTGGTACAAAGTTCCAAGCATCGGTATAATCATACCTTTCGAGTTATAGAAAACTTATTCTTGAATTTACTTTCAACTTGTTATTCTGCTGTATGTTTCTCCCATCTATTGCCAAATAAATTTTGATAATAGCATATCAACAATGTCAGCCACCATCACCATGAGCACAAGAAGCTTGCATATTAAAAATATAGTGGAGATGATCGCTCAGTTGAAATTTATGCAACTTCTTTAGAGCACCAAGTCTTGTTTATGTTTATATTTATTGTAGCAAGATTTCCATTTATGGGTCACAACAAAGGGAAAGTGATTCCATCTAATGATGGAGATTGGAGTACAGTTGGCACATATGTATTTTGTTGCTATGAATTTATGCGTGCTTGGCTGTTGCAAGCAATTTTGTTTTTCTTTTTATTTCATATGAAGAAATGTTAGTTTATTTTGTAATATATACTGGTTTGTATTAGTTCCTTGTTGTTGTACAAGGTATGCTATGTTCATGATAGGTTAGGGGATTTCTGTGAGACCTTTAACTATCTTTTGCTTTGGTATCAATCTTATCACATTAATCAAGCAGTATTGCCAGCCATGTGTCTTTATCGGACTTGAGTGCATCAACAATTAAAATATTTGTATCATTCTGATTTTGTATCAAGTTGATGCAGATCCAAAATTGTCATGTACATTATTCATTTCAACATCCAATTCTAATTTTATCTGTTGTTTGATTGTAGGTGGTCTTTCATTTTTGCTGCATTGAAGGTTTTGATGTTCTTAGACCCACTTTCCCTTGCACAATAATCATAAGCAATCACCAAAGAATCTATTGGCGATAAATATATTATTTTTTATTGAAGTTCCGTGATATTTACAAGCACGTTTTTTGTGTTTCTTCATAATATAGTGATATTATAAGTATATTTTGTGTTTCTTCAAAATAATAGAGCAGTCCAAAATATAAAGATATTATATGTTTATCTTCGAATGCATAACGTATTATAACTGATCACCTCAAGCTTTTAGTATTAATCAACACTAAACTTACTTTGTACATGTAAGTATATAGATCCAGTGCTTCTGCTCATGCAGTAGTTAGGGAGTTCTTTGTATTGTCTTGTCAAAAGATTAACCGGCACAAGTTAGAAAATTGAGGCAGAATGAATCTACTGTCAGATTGAGCAAAACAATGAAGCAGAGTGAATGATAGCTGATACTCTGTTGCTGTATTAATGGTAAGATAGCATTGAACCAGATCCTGAAAAGGATTCAGAGGTATTTGTGTATACCTAATTTAGATGAGAAATATGCACCAAGTGTTATGTTGGAGAGGATATCTTTATGGTTATTGAGTTTGAGTTGGAGACTTTAGCTCATCCATATATGAGAATACCCCTACTCCATTTAATTGGTAATTGTGGTATCCCAGCACTTGAATTTTATGTGCAGTTGCCCTACAAGCCTGCCAACTTCAGCCCTCAGTCTCCTCTTGTTGACTGAATCATAAGTTCTAGTACTTAAATTATGCTTTCCACCCTGAAGACAATATCATAAAATAAGGTAGCTGGGCTCCAGTTTGGCTCATAAAATAATTTTTGTATTTGAAATATGAAAGGAATTTTAAGTTGAATCAGCATCATAAGACGACATAAACCTTCTTAGTATTAATAAGCTGAACATTAACATTTATAAAATATTTGTTCAAAATTTTGAGATTCAACTTCAGATTCCATGACAGAGAAATTGTCCATTATATCTGCACATATTTTTTATTCATGCATCACAAGAACGGGAATCGTTTCAATTGTAACTCTGTGCAGCGAGATGTCTGTTGGAAATGAATGCTTAGTTTGTTAATTTCTTTGCTCTTGCAGGTGTGAAGGATGTCGATGCCAGATGGATTGGATGGGCTGGTGTAAATGTGCCAGATGAAGTGGGACAAAGGGCACTTACAAGGGCCATGGCAGAGAAGGTCCGTTTGCTTGCATATATTTATTTGTTTATCTATTTGTTTATATTTCTGAAGGTGCCTTGTGGCTTGGTAGACTTCCTGGTAATTTCTTAATGTATGCTTTTGCCTTTTTAATTACCTCGTGTAATGCTATTATTTTATTTGTAGCAGAGATGCATTCCAGTATTTCTTGATGAAAAGATAGTACATCAGTACTATAATGGATACTGCAATAATATCTTGTGGCCACTCTTTCACTACCTCGGGCTTCCACAAGAAGATTGGCTTGCAACAACTCGCAGCTTTCAGTCCCAGTTTGATGCATACAAAAGGGCGAACCAGATGTTTGCTGATGTTGTGAACCAGCATTATAAAGAGGGAGATGTTGTTTTGTGCCATGATTACCATTTAATGTTCCTTCCTAAATGCCTCAAGGAGTACAACAGCAAGATGAAAGTTGGCTGGTTTCTTCACACACCATTCCCATCCTCAGAAATTCACAGGACCTTGCCATCTCGCTCAGAGCTATTGAGATATGTTCTTGCAGCTGATCTAGTCAGGTGAGCAAATTTATTCTTTTGGTTCTTGGGGTAGCATGTTTGTTGCACATGACTTGGCACTCCATGAAACCGTATTCCATTGAAACAATCAATTTTTCTTCCACATGGCACACATTTTCAAAAGAATCTGCAGGCTTGTGAAATTGAATGTGGATAACAATCATGCATGTGCAAGTGCTCTCTCTTTCCTTCCTATACACATGTAGTGTGACCATATGGAAATTTTACAGATATTCTATTCTGGTTTGTTTGGCCTTGTTATGGCGCATGACTGAGTGGATTTGCAAAAAGAGCACCGGTATTGCATGATGAGTGTCATTGTCAATAGTATTTCATGGAGTATTATGGTTTGCTTGAACTCCTGTGCACCATACGGTGGCTTTGCTTTCTTGTTTGCATATGATCAAGCGATGCCTTTCCATAAATTATCCTCTTTGTTTGCAATTTCTCATTGGGACATTGTATATCTTCTCTGGCTATGATGATGATCATTTGACTATTAAAATACTGCAGCTAATATTCAATTTTAATGTTATTTTATAAATGTTAATGTTCAGCAAGGGATGCTGGAATAGGATAATTTTAAGTTGGGTTGAGGCTGCCAGTGGCCAGGTCTTCCCTTTAGCTTGACAGGGTTGCCTTGATTTAAGCTGCGCAAGGCTGGCCCCAGGATGACAATTAATGTCTTGCACATGATATACCAGCTTCAGAATTTTATTTCTTACTAAAATAAAGTTTACATGAACTAAATACGAATACAGCATATACTTGTATTAATATACTGCTCCAACTGCCTCCATCTAAATGCAGCAGCAAGTGCAATATTTACGATAAAAAGATCATGATTGAGTGATCCCTTGACTTTCCAACTCCACTCAGTTGTGAAGCCATGTCTCTCTCTTGTTCATGATTGCCTTAGCTTGTGATATATATATATATATATATATATATACTAAATATAATCCTATTTTTTCTGGTCATGTTCAACAGGCATGTCTGGCAGTACAAGATACATTTGCTGCATTTGAAATAAATAATATATCCTGCCCTCATCTGGTGGACTTCTATGATGCTTTTTTTCTGTGCGGAGTCAAGTGGAAGTTGCTGGATGTGTCATGGTGTCATGGTTCTTTTTCTATGTTATTCATGCTGGCCAATTGATAAGAATAATCAACTTTTGCATGTTAAGTTTTACATGTGTATCTTTTGGTTTTAGGGAAGGGATGAAGGATGCATCTTGGGAAGGCTTTAGAATGCTGTGACCTTGGTGGAGAAGAAGGTGCAAGAGCTTACGCTGCACTTATGGATGCTGTGATGGTGTAGCCAATGGCAACTCCAAATAAGTTGACATATTGACAGAGTCTACTAAACCTAAACTGTGCTCCACTTGCATGCAAAGACAGCAGTCTTTAAAATTTATGTTTTAGGGAGCTGCGTTGCAACAGCAAAGATGAGGAGACTGAAGGTGTAGAAGGTGATGAAGGAGAAGAGAATCCACCCAAGCTGTGACATGGCCCATGCCAGCGTTAATAGTTTGATCATTGCAAGTTGTCTCTTTTACTTATCTTAAACTTAATAATTTGATGTCAATTGTATAAAACATTAGTATTGTTGATGTATACATATATATATATATATATATTTATCTTATTTTATGAAATATATTTTTTATTCTTAAATTTAAATTTTCATCTATAAATTTTATTAGAATGCATTAAATATATTGTAATTTAAAAATAATTTTAAATTTATAAGAATAAAAATTTGATGAAATTTTATTAGGTTAATGATGGATTAGTGATGGATTTTTGATAGAAATAATAGTGATGGATTAGTGACGAAAATAATAGTGATGATTAGTGATGGAATAATAACGAATGACTGATGGATTCTTTCATCATTAATCTGTCATGGCATAGTGATGGAGCTATTAGTGATGGACTAGTGACGAAAGTTTTAGTGACTAAATTTTCATCAATAATTTTCATTAAATTGTGATGAAATAGTGATGAAAATATTTGTGACGAAATAGTGATGGAATAATGCGTGACGGATAGTTCATCACTAATCGTCATAATTTAGTGATGAAAAATATGTATCATTACAAATTTGTGATAATATTTTATCACAAATTCGTCACAATTTAGTAACAAAAATATGTTCGTCACAAATTTTTGATGGAATATTTCGTCACAAATCTGTCGCTATTATTTTGTGACGGACCTCTTTCCGTCACTAAATTTAGTGACGGCAAAAATTATGACGATAAGATTTTGTCACTAAATCCAGTTTGTAATGGAATAGTGATGAAAATATTTGTCACTATTATGCTATTTTCTTGTAGTAGTTAAACAACCTTTCTTTGCACATCAGCAAAATTAAACGGGTCATTTCTTGCCAAGGTAAGACCTATTTCATCCTTTGGCAAAATCGTGCCTATGCTGTGAATTAGCAGGGCCGCCCAGGCCTCCGTCTGACCTAAACAGAGATGGAAGCTCCCTCCGCAAAGGACTACACATCGCTAAAATGACTAACGAAAGCAAAATGTCTAAAACACTACTAGCTATTGTGAACTGACACTGTGATTTGGAAGGTGTGGCACAAAAAAAACTACTTTTATGTCGGAACAACAAACACATTAGAAAAGAAATCAATATTTGGCGTAGAAAGAGTAAAACCCTCTTTATTGATAGAAAATTATAACCTTTTGAGAGGCATTACATGTCACCGAGCTTTCAATCGGCACGCGCAAATGCTCCCTATGGCCATTAGGTCTTTGCATCTACCAGTGATGGCGTTAGAGAAACCCTTCCCCTAACCAGCCTTACCCCAGAACAATGAAATAAAAATCCCCGAAGATAAAGTCCCACCCAAACACAGCGATATATGGGAAGCAAAGCCTTTCCAACCAAAGAACTCTTCACTAAGTTAATTGGAAAACAATGAGGTTGCCGAAGGCTACAAAGACACTCTCTGTCCCTAACAAAGATCTCTCAAAATGCCCGCCCCAACCTTACTCAACAAGAACTGACCTATGGATGCCTCGCACCCGCGCATCACCTGTGCATGTTGGCCACATCCTGTGCTCGTCCAAGTCCGCCTGACTTAGACCTTAGCCGCTGCGATCTCTGCTGATCCAGCCGCTCGCCAACCTCACGAACCCTCCTCTGGTTGTTTGGTGGCCCACCCGATCTCCACTCGGATGGTCTTCTTCCTTTGGAAATCTCCTTCACTTGGATCTCCTTTGATAGAAGTTTGATCTGATCGGATGCCATGGCCTAGGGTCCACCCAGCCTTATATAGGCCCGCCCAACCGACCTAGCCATCGCCTCATCCATCTGGATAAGCCTTATCCCCAAAGGCTATCTCCAAAAATCCAAACTGTCCTTTACCGAACCGTTTGATAACATCTCCTTGATATATTATGCTTAAAATTATTGCAAGATTCTTCAAACTTCTTTTTGATTAATGACAAAAAGGGGGAGAAGAATAGTGCATACATTAAGGAATGGAGTAAAATAATAACTCCATATATTCAGGGGGAGAAAAGAGTTCACTTATTCAGATTGACAAGGGCAGAAATTAATATTTTATGATTACACTCCTGTCTACTTCCCATATTTGCTCTTTATGTGCTTAAAGGTTTTGTCATCATCAAAAAGGGAGAGATTGTTGATCCCAGATTGATTTTGATGATTACAAAACAATTAAGCAATTCTAAGCTTGATACCGGGAAGTTCGGTCGCCTTGCAAGTAAGTATCTGCGTGCAAAAGTAATTGGTAAGAAAGTACTTCATTCTATTTTGCCTTAGATAATTTTATTAGCTTGGGAGTTAACTAGTTAGCTAACTTGTTATTCTATTTAGCTAGCTGGCACACCTTTCAGCTAACTGGGAAGCTAACTCAGTGCTTGGCTAAAGTCCTTAATTCTTTAGCTAGTTGGTTAGCTAGCTTGTTAGCTAGTTAGAGTTCCTTCAGCTAACTAATGTGGTCGTCACAATGCTTGGCCAAACACTCTTTAATTTTTAGCTAGCTGGTTAGCTAGCCTGGGATGCCTTGGAGCTAACTGGATTTCATCATAGCTAACTCCAGTTGCCTATTATTTTCCTGGCTGAACCGTCTTCAATTTCAGCTAACTGTTGAGCTAGCTGCCGGATCTTTTAGCTAGCTGGGTTTTCTTGAAGCTAACTGCTTAGCTAACTATTTTATCCTGGAGCTAACTGGTTAGCTAACTATTTTTCATAGGTGAGCTCGGGCCGTGAGGTTTGAAAATTTAGTTAGCTGAAGAGCTAACTCCCTCTCTCTCTGGCCGTTTGAATTCTCTGCTTAGCTAACTGGAGAGCTAGCTATCGTTTGGTTAGTTAGCTGGAGAGTTAACTGCTTCATTCAGACGTGTAGCTATCTTTTTGCTCAGCTAGCTGGAGAGCTAACTAAGCTGGACGGTTTCTATGTTACTTTTGGAATTAGTTAGCTAGTGAGCTAACTGACTTTTCTTTAGTTAGCTATTGAGCTAACTCCCCTTCACCTGTAACTTTTGCAGCTGAGAACCTTAAAATTTTAGTTAGCTGGGGAGCTAACTAGCATTGCACGGCCTCTTTCTTCTGTCGTTTAAATTGCCTGTTAGTTAGCTGAAGAGCTAACTATCTTTTGCTTAGTTAGCTGGTGAGCTAACTAAGAGCTCTGCACCTTTTTCTTCTGGCGTTTACTTTTGCTGTTAATTAGCTGGGAAGCTAACTAGCAACCATTTTAGTTACCTATGGAGCTGCCTCTGGACGCCCTTGTTTGTTGTGGCCTCTCTTGTGAGCTAGCTGACTAGCTAGCTGAGGAATATTGCTTATTTCCTGGCCGAAAGCTTTCATGTCTTTAGCTACCTGGAGTTATTTTCAGCCAACTGCCGCCTGAGTTCTTGAGTTTGCTTTTCCTCTCTTACTCTCTCTCTATTACTATTTTGAGCTACATTTAACTTTTGGATTTTTGAATCTTTACAGTGCTCTTCCTTCCTCAAATGGAGATCCGCATTCAATGCTTAAGGGAAACATTTATAACGGTTATATTTTATTTCCATTTTTATTTCCATTTGTTCCTAATGTATCTAACGGATATTTTCTTATTGGATGATTATAAATAGGTGGGATTAGAAGCACACCATGACAATTTTGAAAAAGAGATTTTAAAAAGAAATAAATCCAAGAAAAGAGCTTATATTGCATATTGTTGAGTGCTTGATAAGAGAGTTGTTATGCATTCAAGTTCATTCATTGCTCTAAAAAGTAATCATTGAAGCATTTCAAGCAATCAAGACTTCAGCTACTTCGATCTCATTCATTTATTGCTAAAATTATTGCTTTAAAAGTTGTAAAGTATACTCTGAATATTTGCTCATTGTAGGAGCTTCTCCTTAACATTCTCTGATTATTTTGTAAAAGGGTTAGTATTAACCCTGATTATTTTGGGCTTCCTTGTGCCTTGAAACAAGAGGACTAGCCTAGGTTTGGCTAGGGGATTTGGCTTCCTTGTGCCGTGAAACAAGAGGACTAACCTAGGTTTGACTAGGGATTTTTGGCTGCCTTGTGCCGTATAAACAAGAGGGCTAGCCTGGTTCAGCTAGAGGTTGTAATCGTTGTGATACGATTAGTGAAATTCCCAAAGGTTTTGGGGAGTGGATGTAGGTGCTGAGTTTGGCACCAAACCACTATAAACTTCTGTGTGTTTGTGGTTGTTTGATTCTCCATTGTTATCTTTATGTGCACTCCACTACACTGCTGCAAATCAAAATTAGGGTTTAAGCACATACTTGCATAGTAATCATTTTTTTAATAACCCAATTCACCCCCCTCTTGGGTTGCTACATTTGGGCAACAAGTGGTATCAGAGCAGAGTCCTCTTGATTCCTATAGCTTTGATTAGCTTGGAGCCAAAGATCAGTAGTAATCCCAATGAGTTCTATATTGACTGAAGGACAATCAACTAATAGACCACCTTTGTTCAGTGGAACAAATTACACATATTAGAAAGCACGAATGAAAATCTTCATTCAAGCACTAGATTATGATTTATGGAAAATCATAATTAATGGACCACACAAACCCACTATTATGATTGAAAATATTAATATTGCAAAAATTGAATCAGAATGGGATGAGCAAGATAAGAAATTAGCTCAATTAAATGCAAAGGCTATGAATGTTCTTTATTGCTCTCTTGATGCAAATGAGTTTAATCGCATATCTACTTGCATGTCTGCTAAGGAAATCTGGGATAGATTTGAAGTCACCAATGAGGGTACAAATTAAGTCAAAGAATCCAAAATAAATATGCTTGTTCATAAGTATGAATTATTTAAGATGGATCCTGCTGAAAATATTACTGATATGTTTACAAGATTTACTGACATTATTAATGGACTGAAAAGTCTTGGAAAATCTTATGCTAACAGTGATCTTGTTAGAAAAATCTTAAGATCTTTACCTAGGACTTGGGAAGCAAAAGTCATTGCAATTCAAGAAGCAAAAGATCTCAACACTTTATCACTTGAAGAGTTGGTCAGTTCTTTGATGATTCATGAGCTTCAGCAACAACAACATATCGATGAAGATGAATCAAAGAAGAAAAGGACCATGGCTTTGAAGAGTGCAACTCAAGAAGATGAAAGTGAAGAAACCACAAGTGACAGTGAGAAAGATGATGAAATGACACTTATCTCAAGGAAATTTAAAAAGTTTATGAAGAGAAAGAAATTTGGAAAAAGAAAATAATTTGTCAAAGGAGACCATAGCAAAGATAAGGAAAAGAGTGAACCTCCTACATGCTATGAGTGCAAGAAGCCTGGACACATCAGACCAGATTGTCCACTATTAAAGAAAGGGTCTAAAAGAATAAAGAAGAAGGCAATGATGGCTACTTGGAGCGACAGTGAAGCAACGAGTTCAGAAGATGAAGAGAAAACTGAAGTTGCAAATGTTTGCTTCATGGCTGATAATGATGAGGTAAGCCCTAACTTTTTAGATGACTTTACCTTTAATGAATTATAATGTGCATTTTATTAACTTATTGATGATTTTGCAAATTTAAGTTCAAAGAGCAAAGAATTAAAAAATGAAATAAAAAATCTTACTCTTGAAAAGGAAAGAATTTCAAAGGATAATGAATCATTGTTAAAGGAAAACCAAGATTTGAAAAATGAAGTGAATAAATTAAAACCAATTGTTGATAGATTTAGTCTAAGTTCAAAAAAATTAGAAATGATTTTAAATAGTCAAAGAGTTGTTTACAATAGAGCTGGTCTTGGATACAATACTTTTGAAAGACAGAAACTTTTAAAAAATATTTATGAGCATGCTGATGATTCTACTAAAATTACATGTTTTAAATGTGAAAAAATTGGACATAAAGCTTATATTTGTCAAACACAAAAGATAAGAAAAATATGGGTTCCAAAAGGAACCATCTTGACTAACCCTAAAGGACCTAAGAAAGCTTGGGTACCTAAAAACAAAAATTAAAATTGTGTATGCAGGTGTGTCTTGCAACCCGAGCAATTAAAAGACAATGGTACTTGGATAGTGGGTGCTCAAGACACATGACCAGTGATGAATTGCAATTCATCACTTTGAAAGCAAAAGATGGAGGTGCTGTTACTTTCGGTGATAATGGCCAAGGAAAAATAATTGGCATTGGAAAAATAGGTATTACACCTCATGCTTATATTGATAATGTTTTGCTTGTGAAAGGACTGAAACATAATTTACTTAGCATTAGTCAATTATGTGACAAAGGATTTAATGTTACTTTTAAATCATCTCTATGCATTGTTAAAAATTCTGCTAATGAAAATATGAAATTTGTTGGTCATAGGCATGGTAATGTATACATTGTTAATTTAAATGATTTGCATGATCAAAACATTGATTGCCTAGTTGCTACAAATAATAAAACTGATAATAGTTGGTTATGACATCATAGGCTAGCTCATGCAAGCATAGATTTACTATCTAAATTAATTAAGAAAGATTTAGTACATGGTTTGCCAAAACTTGTTTTTGAAAAAGATAAAATTTGTAATGTTTGTCAATTTGAAAACAAACCCAAGTTTCTTTTAAATCAAAGAATTTGGTTTCAACCACTAGACCTTTGGAGCTCTTGCATATGGATTTATTCGGTCCTACAAGAACAACTAGTCTAGAAGGTAAAAGATACTGTTTTGTTGTTATTGATGATTTCTCTCGCTTTACATGAGCTTTATTTCTATCTAGTAAAGACGAAGTGTTTTCAGCATTTCAAAAATTATTCAAAAGAATTATAAACGAAAAGAATTCTTCTGTTTTGTCGATACGAAGTGATCATGGAAAAGAATTTGAAAACAAATCTTTTGAAGAATTTTGTAATGAAAATGAAATTGAACATAATTTTTCTGCACCAAGAACAACACAATAAAATGGAGTAGTTAAAAGAAAGAATAGAACATTAGAGGAAATGGCGCATACATGTTGTGTGAAAGCAATCTTCCAAAATATTTTTGGGCAGAAGCTATTAACACTGCATGTTATGTTTTAAATCGTGCATTAATCAGACATGTTTTGAAAAAGACTCCATATGAACTTTGGAAAGAAAGAAAACCTAATATAAGTTACTTTCATGTTTTTGGATGCCGATGTTTTGTATTAAATAATGGAAAATCAAACTTTGATAAATTTAATGCTAAGTCTGAGGAAGGAATTTTTCTCGGATATTCTTTACATAGTAGAGCTTATAGAATATTCAATAAAAAGACTTTAGTAGTTGAAGAATCAATACATGTTATCTTTGATGAATCTAATGATCTTCCATCAAGGAAGGGAAAAGGTATAAATGATGCAGATGACATTGAAGATCAATTCAAGGACATCACACTGAAGGATAAGAATGATTCAGATACACAAGAGGTAAATGGAGAAGGGAACGCTAACCTACCTGAAGCCTCACAAGGTAATGATAAATTAGAAAGAGATTGGAGGTATGTTCTTAGTCACCCCAAAGATCAAATTATTGGTGATCCTTCTTAAGGAGTTAAAACTAGATCATCATTTAGAGATGCTTGTAATAACTTGGCATTTGTATGTAAAATTGAACCTAAATGTTATGATGATGCTAAAAATGATGTTGATTGGATTAATGCCATGCATGAGGAACTTAACCAATTTGAAAGAAATAATGTTTGGACTCTTATTGAAAGACCTTATGATCATTAAATTATTGGAACTAAATGGGTTTATAGAAATAAATTAGATGAAAATGGTAATATAATTAGAAATAAGGCAAGATTAGTAGCTAAGGGTTATAATCAAGAAGAGTGAATTGATTTTGATGAAACTTATGCCCCTGTTGCTAGGTTAGAAGCTATTAGATTACTTCTTGCTTATGCTTGTTATTTGAATTTTAAATTGTATCAAATGGATGTTAAAAGCGCTTTCTTAAATGGATACATTGTTGAACAAGTTTTTGTGGAACAGCCACCCGGCTTTGAAAATTACTTGTTTCTAAATCACGTTGTCAAATTAAACAAGGCTTTATATGGTTTGAAACAAGCGCCTCGGGCATGGTATGAAAGGTTAAGCAAATTCTTGATTAGTAATAATTTTATTTGAGAAACTATGGATACAACTTTATTTATTAAAAGATAAAATAAAGATATATTAATTATTCAAATCTATGTTAATGATATCATATTTGGTGCCACTAATGATTCTTTGTGCAAAGACTTTGCTAAGCTTATGCAGAGAGAGTTCGAGATGAGTATGATGGGTGAGCTGACCTACTTCCTCAGACTACAAATTAAATAAAGCAAAGATGAAATCTTCATAAGCCAATAAATATACCAATGAAATGATCAAAAAGTTTGGCATGGAGACATCCAGGAGTATCGGTACCCCTATGAGCTCATCATGTAGACTTGAATCCTATAATTCTGAAAAGTCTGTTGATTTAAAATTATATAGAGGCACGATTGGATCATTATTATATTTAACTGCTAGTAGGCCAGGTATTTTATTCAATGTTTTCATGTGTTCTAGATATCAAGCCAATCCTAAAGAATACTTGCTTGCTGTTAAAAGAATATTTAAATATTTAAATGGAACAGTAAATTTAGGTATATGGTATGACAAACAATCTAGCATTGACTTAATAGGATACACTGATTCAGACTTTGCTGGATGTAAATTAGATAGGAAATCAACTACTGGAACTTGCCAGTTTCTAGGTGTTAACTTAATTTCATGGTTTAGCAAAAAGCAAACTTCAGTAGCACTGCCTATGGCCGAAGCTGAATACATTGCAGCTGGAAGTTGCTGTGCTCAAATCTTATGGATTAAGCAACAGCTAGAAGATTATGGTATTAAAAAAAAAGCCATTCCTATAAAATGTGATAATACAAATGCAATCAGTTTAACTAAGAATCCTATTCAACATTCCAGAACTAAATATATTGAAATTAGACATCATTTCATTAGAGATCACGTAAATAATAGAAATATTGTTATTAAATTTTTAAATACTAAAAATTAAATTGCTGACATTTTTACTAAGCCTCTTGATGAAATAAAATTTTATGAAATCAGAAGAGAATTGGGAATGTTTTATCCAACCATTTAATGAATCAATTAATGAATTGATATGATATCTAAAAGATATGACATCTTTAAATCACATCAATTAAAGGAACATCATTAAATGCTTGAGTATGTTGTAAAGCTTTAAGTCTTTTCATCTTTATGAAAGCCAGCTGTTATACTTCCTTAAATTCATCCAACAACCGGCCATTTGCAATCTTTTTCTTTTGATGGCAGCTAACCGATCAGGCAACCAAACAGGCACCTGACCAGCTAACCATCAAGCCTACTCCCTATATAAACTTTTCTCTCCAAATCAATTGCTCTCAAGCCATCTCTTTCATTTCATTTCAACCGAGCGTCTCTCCTCTCTTCTCTCTCATTCTCAATCCTTCCATTAATCCTTTCTTTCTTCCATTCAATCATCAATCCATCTTGAAGATAGTTGATGGCTCCCAAGAAGAAGACAATCGCAAGAGATGACGATTGTGCTGATCTTCGCTGAAAGTCTTCTACTTCTTCATCCCATATCAACTCCCTTCTTGCATCTAAATCCTTTGCTCATGGAAGGTTAGTTGATTTTAACTTCTTATAACAGGAAGGTTTTAAAATTGGAAAACTGTTAGTTAATCAAGGTTGGGATAAGCTTTTATCTACCAAAAGACCTATTTATCCTGAGCTTATTAGGAAATTTTATGAAAATATCTCTTTTGGTAGTGGGACTATCTCTTCCTTCATGAAAAAGACTAAAATCGACCTAGACTGCAAAATGTTAGGTTGTGCTCTAAATATTCCATCTCATGGTTTCTTAGAAGTCCTACCCAGTGAATGTGGATATAAAATAGGTTTAATCCTTAATATTGACGACAGTGAAGCTAGTAATATTGAAACTCTAGATGCCAACATGTTATCTGTAGAAAATAGATTATTCCACAGTATCATCGCCAAAATCCTTGCCCCACGTGCTGGTTCGTTTAATGTAGTAAATGATAGGGACATATGTATAATGTATGACATCTTAATAGAAGACCCTATTGATCTACCTCAACTAATGATGACCATAATAAAAGAATCCTTGTCTAGATCTAAGGTTGCATTGCCCTATGGAATGTTTCTCACTTATGTATTTGAGTTTTTCAATATTAAGATTAAGGGAGAAACTGCAGTGGCATTACGTCACTCTGATGTTTTTAATGCTCATTCACTGCACCGTATGGACTTTACCAAACGGGATGGTATTTGGTTAAAGGTTAGGTATAGGACTAGTCAGTCTAGTATGCCACCGCCAAATGTGACTCAATCCACTTCTTCTCCTCAGAACTTCTTCAATTTTGACTTCAACCAACCAAATCCGTACCTTGCTGCTATGTCTGCTGACCAAAATCCTATTCTATCTGATCCACCCAATATGAATGCTTCTCGACCTTCATATCGTAATGACAACCAAGCTCCTGCTCCTCTTCCTATCATTCGTATAAGTGATGATCAAATTCGTCTTATTATAAATGAATTGATCCTTGCCACTTCTAGTCGAAGCTCTAGAGATAGTGCTTCTTCTGTCAATGATCAGACTCTTGTACCACATATTTCTTCTATTTGTGAGAACATATCTCAGTTTAAAATTACTCTTGAACGACTTGTCCATGATGTGAACATTCTCAATGGAAGAGTTTTTCATCACAATGAATCTGTCATGGAACGGATCCTAAAAGAGTTAATTTCCTAAAAGGTAAGCTTGAGAATTTTGAAACTAAGGCAGAGTGGGTAGAATACCAAATGAGATCCAACGAGACCCAGACCTGGGATGCGGTAAACGCTGTCGACCATTGGACCACATCCTTCTCAAGGCTGAGTCATCTCATAGAGACTTACATCACTCTTATTGCCGCCTCTGCGCCTGATGCTTCTTATTCTCATCTGCACCTCTGGACTCCGCCAACACAGCCTTCCTCTGACAAGCCTGAATATTCAAACAAGCCAAATATTTCTTCAGTGCATATTTCTTCTTCTAATGACGACAAGTGATTATGTTTGACTTATGTTGTAACTGTGCTTGGTACTGTTTATATAATGCATGTTTATGACTATGTTTTATGACTTGAAACCATGACATGTAATATTTGTATTTTGTAATGATCTGAATGACTGCTCTCCTTGATAACATCTCCTTGATATATTATGCTTAAAATTATTGCAAGACTCTTCAAACTTCTTTTTGATTAATGACAAAAAGGGGGAGAAGAATAGTGCATACATTAAGGAATGGAGTAAAATAATAACTCCATATATTCAGGGGGAGAAAAGAGTTCACTTATTCAGATTGACAAGGGGAGAAATTAATGTTTTCTGATTACACTCCTGTCTACTTCCTATATTTGCTCCTTATGTGCTTAAAGGTTTTATCATCATCAAAAAGGGGGAGATTGTTGACCCCAGATTGATTTTGATGATTACAAAACAATTAAATAATTCTAAGCTTGATACAGGGAAGTTCGGTCGCCTTGCAAGTAAGTATATGCGTGCAAAAGTAATTGGAAAGAAAGTACTTCATTCTATTTTTCCTTAGATAATTTTATTGGCTTGGGAATTAACTGGTTAGCTAACTTATTATTCCATTTAGCTAGCTGGCACACCTTTCAACTAACTGGGAAGATAACTCAGTGCTTGGCTAAACGTCCTTAATTCTTTAGCTAGCTGGTTAGTTAGCTTGTTAGCTAGCTAGAGTTCCTTCAGCTAACTAATGTGGTCGTCACAGTGCTTGGCCGAACACTCTTTAATTTTTAGCTAGCTGGTTAGCTAGCCTGGGATGCCTTGGAGCTAACTGGATTTCATCTTAGTTAACTCCAGTTGCCTATTATTTTCTTGGCCGAACCGTCTTCAATTTCAGCTAACTGTTGAGCTAGCTGCCGGATCTTTTAGCTAGCTGGGTTTTCTTGAAGCTAACTACTTAGCTAACTATTTTATCCTGGAGCTAACTAGTTAGCTAATTATTTTTCATAGGTGAGCTTGGGCCGTGAGGTTTGAAAATTTAGTTAGCTGAAGAGCTAACTCCCTCTCTCTCTAGCCGTTTGAATTCTCTGCTTAGCTAACTGGAGAGCTAGCTATCGTTTGGTTAGTTAGCTGGAGAGTTAACTGCTTCATTCAGACGTGTGGCTTCCTTTTTGCTCAGCTAGCTGGAGAACTAACTAAGCTGGATGGTTTCTATGTTACTTTTGGAATTAGTTAGCTAGTGAGCTAACTGACTTTTCTTTAGTTAGCTATTGAGCTAACTTCCCTTCACCTGTAACTTTTGCAGTCGAGAGCCTTAAAATTTTAGTTATCTGGGGAGCTAACTAGCATTGCATGGCCTCTTTCTTCTACCGTTTAATTAGCCTGTTAGTTAGCTGAAGAGCTAACTATCTTTTGCTTAGTTAGCGGGTGAGCTAACTAAGAGCTCTGCACCTTTTTCTCCTGGCGTTTACTTTTGCTGTTAGTTAGCTGGGAAGCTAACTAGCAACCATTTTAGTTACCTATGGAGCTACCTCTGGACGCCCTTGTTTGCCGTGGCCTCTCTTGTGAGCTAGCTGACTAGCTAGCTGAGAAATATTGCTTATTTCCTGGCCGAAAGCTTTCATATCTTCAGCTACATGGAGTTATTTCTAGCCAACTGCCGCCTGAGTTCTTGAGTTTGCTTTTCCTCTCTTACTCTCTCTCTATTACTATTTTGAGCTACATTTTAACTTTTAGATTTTTGAATCTTTATAGTGCTCTTCCTTTCTCAAATGAAGATCTGCATTCAATACTTAAGGGAAACATTTATAACGGTTATATTTTCTTTCCATTTTTATTTCCATTTGTTCCTAATGTATCTATGGATATTTTCTTGTTGGATGATTATAAATAGGTGGGATTAGAAGTACACCATGATGATTTTGAAAAAGAGATTTTAAAGAGAAACAAATCCAAGAAAAGAACTTATATTGCATATTGTTGAGTGCTTGATAAGAGTGTTGCTATGCATTCAAGTTCATTTATTGCTCCAAAAAGTCATCCGGATCATTGAAGCATTTCAAGCAATCAAGACTTTAGCTACTTTGACCTCATTCATTTATGCTGAAATTATTGCTTCAAAAGTTGTAAAGTATACTCTGAATATTTGCTCATTATAGGAGCTTATCCTTAACATTCTCTGATTATTTTGTAAAAGGGTTAGTGTTAACCCTGATTATTTTGGGCTTCCTTGTGCCTTGAAACAAGAGGACTAGCCTAGGTTTGGCTAGGGTATTTGGCTTCCTTGTGCCGTGAAACAAGAGGACTAGCCTAGGTTTGGCTAGGGGTTTTTGGCTGCCTTGTGCCGTATAAACAAGAGGGCTAGCCTGGTTCGGCTAGAGGTTGTAATCGTTGTGATATGATTAGTAAAATTTCCAAAGGTTTTGGGGAATGGATGTAGGTGCTGAGTTTGGCACCAAACCACTATAATCTTCTATGTGTTTGTGGTTGTTTTATTCTCCATTGTTATCTTTTTGTGCACTCCACTACACCGCTGCAAATCAAAATTAGGGTTTAAGCACATACTTGCATAGTAATCATTTTTTTAATAACCCAATTCACCCCCCTCTTGGGTTGCTACATCTAGGCAACACATGCGTACCCCCTGATGCCTCCTCGGTTGGATAGCCCTCTCGCCGAGCCATCCTGCCTACCCCTCCTGCCATAGGCCTCTGTGCCTAGGCTCTCCCACGCGTTGCCTAGGCGTGAGGTTGTCACACAACCTCAAGTCTGGTGGTTGGGCACTTTCTTGCCCCCACCCTTCGCAACTGTCCTACGCCATCCCTCCACTGGAATGAAGTAAGGATGCCTACATCTCTGGATCAAGATGCCCCTCCGATGAGGCATGACCACAGCCTTACTCTTGATGAAGAAGTCCATCCCGAGTATCAGATCGTGTCGTCGATCGGCAAGACCATCATGCTGCAGCGCCCAGTCCAAGAGCCCACCTCCAATGTGGCCTCCGCTTAGCCCAAAGACTCCATCTCCTTGGACTTGACTGGCTTTACCCTACAAGGCTGGGATAGCACTCCAAGACCCAATCTGTGCGCCGCTCCTTGGCTCACGAAATTGTGTGTTGCGCCAAAATCAACTAAGGCCCGCACTATCCTCCCGTTGACCCAAGCCCTCACGTACCTCAAACCTTGGCATTGCTCCCTCGCGGCCAAAGTGTTGATGGACTATAGCGGGGCCATCCTCGCTACTGGCTCCTCCTCCGAACTCTCGGATGCCCTGTCTCTCTGGGTAGTGACGGCTACTACCGCCAACTTTCTTGGACACTAGCACGCCAGATGCGGCCCTCCGCATATGAAGCATCCAGCAAAAGTCGCCTATCCCTTTGGTTTTACTGCTGCATGTGGTGGAACACTCTCCTTCTTGCCTTTTCGATCACGCAGTGGTGACGCACTCTTGCGCTTGCCCTTACCCTGGCTACCGCTACCCAAAATCGTAGCACTGCGAAAGTCCACCAGCGCCTCTGCTACTACGAAGGCTAAGGGAATATCCCAAACCTCCCTCCTGTGAAGCTCGACCTGGGCCCACCCCTGTAGGCTAGCGAGGAAGTTAAAAAGCTTATCTTCCTTGGACATGTTGGACACCTTCAAAAGCAGATTGCTGAATTGCGCTACATACTCCTGGATGCTCCCTGTCTGCCGTAGCTTCCTCAGGTTCTCCCGAGCAAGCCACCCTGCGTTGCTCGGCTGGAACTGAGCCTTCAGTTCTCTTTTGAAGATATCGCATGTCTTGATTCTGGGATGCCCCGCATGGTCATCCTCGGCTGTCTTGGTCCTCCACCAGAGCTTGGCATTCCCCTTCAAATATGTCGAGGCTCGATCCACCTGATCGAGTGCTGGAATCTTCGCCACACGGAAGTAAGTCTTCATATCCCATATGACGTTTTCTACTTCTGTCGCGCTCCTGACTCCGCCGAAGGCCTTTGGCTCCCGGACCTTCGCTTCCTTTGCTGGAGCACCAACCATATGGACTGGACTCCGCGCCTTCTGCCTCAGACGGATCACCTCCTACTCCAAAGCATAGATCCGAAGCTCCAATCTCTCCTCCATAGCCAAATCTGATCGCTGCTGTTGCATACTTCGATGCTCGAGGTTGCAAAGCAGCCCCTCGTGCGCCTCCATCAACTGGTTATGCGAAGTCCGCAACTCAGCCAACTGCATGCTCAACTCCGCGCATACAGCTACTAGATTCATGGTCGATCCCTCTCCTAGATCTCCCACAATACCCTCCAAACGGGTCATGCGGTCTCCTACCGCTCTCGCCATTCGTGCTTGGACTTGCTTGGAAATTTGCTTCAACCGGGCTCTGATACCAATTGTCACCGGGCTTTCAATCGGCATGCGCAAGCGTTCCCTATGGCCACTAGGTCCTTGCGTCTACCGATGATGGCGTTAGAGGAACCCTTCCCCTAACCAGCCTTACCCCAGAACAATGAAATAAAAATCCCCGAAGACAAAGTCCCACCCAAACACAGCGATATACGGGAAGCAAAGCCTTCCCAACCAAAGAACTCTTCACTAAGTTAATTGGAAAATAATGAGGTTGCCCGAAGGTTACAAAGACACTCTCTCTATCCCTAACAAAGATCTCTCAAAGTGCTCACCCCAACCTCACTCAACAAGAACTGACCTATGGATGCCTCGCACCTATGCACCGCCTGTGCGTGTCAGCCACGTCCTGTGCTCGTCCAAGTCTGCCTGACTTAGACCTTCGCCGTTGCGATCCCTGTTGATTCAGCCGCTCGCCAACCTCATGAGCCCTCCTCTGGTCGTTTGGTCGCCCACCCGAACTCCACTTGGATATCCTTTGATGAAAGTTTGATCTGATCGGATGGCCTAGGGTCCGCCCAGCCTTATATAGACCCGCCCAACTGATCTAGCCACCGCCTCATCCATCTGGATAAGCCTTGTCCCCAAAGGCTATCTCCAAAAATCCCAAACTATCCTTTGCCGAACCGTTTGCAACCGCCCCGATGCGCGTGCCCGGCTATGCGCGCATGCCTACACGCGCCCGGCCGTGCCGCCTGCACGGCCATGTGCTCCTACGTCGCTGACGCGTCTGCCAGGCTGGCAGCGCATCTGCATGATTTGTGCAAAGATCTCGAGATCCTTCGAAGATCCTGGCGATCCCTCCGAAGATCTGGCCCAGCTTGGCTCCGCGTCCATCGCGTGTGCACGAGCCAAGCGGGCCAAGTTGGCCCAACCAATGGTCGGATCACGTGCCAGGATGGCACGGGCCAGCCAGCCGGTCAACCACCAAATCATGCACGCCAACCGCTGTCTCATGCCTACGCACTTGATCATGTGCGTGCTCGGTGCCAGGCGCCGACGCACGCGCACACTCGCGTGCACCTCACACTTGACCACGCGCGTGCTCGGCACCCGACACCGACGCATGCACACGTTTGCGTGCTCGGTGCCCGACGACGATGCACGTGCACGCTCGAGTGTGCCGCGCACATGACCGTGCATGCGCTCGGTGCCGACGCACGCACACGCTCACATGCGCCTGCGCAGGGCAGTGCGCCCAGCGCCTGTCGCTGACCTGCGCTCGCCCTTGCGCTCCCAGTGCATGACCATGCGCGCCCGGTGCCTAGCGCCGGCCCACGCGCATCAAAGGCCTGGGCGATGTGCCCAAGGCCTCTCTGCATGCCCAAGGGCAGCGTGCTGTCCCATGAGTAGTCTCGGCCTATGCGTGCACCAGCCATGCACCATGCAACCAAGTCCCCTCCCAATATACTTGCGCAGCATCTTGCACTGTGCCACCTCGGGGGTTCTGCAGACACAAGTAGCCTTGCAGACTGGGCACTGCCTGTGTGCATGGCCCGGCCCGCGTGCAACCTTGCCGTGCGCCGCATAGCCAGGGCCGTAACATACAAGTGCATCATAGCACGGGAAATAAAGCAAAATGAAATAAAAAGCTTAGGTAAGCAGCTCTGATCGATGATGTTGCTCCCGTTTCCGATCCAAGAAATCAGAGAAACCAGACGGCTCCATTGAGTTGCTAGTTAATGCCAAAGAACAAAGAAGGCCATCCCTTGGGCACCTCCGTTGGATGAACTAAGGGATCCAAACTGGACCAGATGCCCATGGATGCTGATGCCGAGGCTACCCCCCCACTTAAAGCACTGAATCGCAAGTCACTGCCCAAGAACATAGACAGCAACCCAGCGCTACTTACCTTCCTCCTCATTGAGAGCCGGATGATGGACCCCCGGACAGATGAATTAAGGGATCCAAACTGAGGATGGAGGGAAGTTCATGTAAGCCAGGGGCCGATAGCTGTTTGCATTTCCAGTGGTTTGAAGGGCCCCATGGCAAGTGAAGGGAGCCATACAAGGGGCACATGCGTGCGCTCCCTGTATGACCCCTGTATCCGTCCCCATGCGCTATCCGTATGACCTCCGAGACTCCTCCTCTGAGGACTACTTTCTCTTCAGCAACTCCTCCATCGCCCCAGCTATTGGGGTCAAACCAACTTTCAAAAGGGGAGCTTGGCCTCTCCACCCTTGACCTCAATAGAACATGAGTCATAAAAATCTCTCTGATCCATAGGGAGAGAAGGCTTTGAGGAATGCTCGGACACCATCCGCTCCCCCCCTTTTATAGGCAACAAACCGGGAGCAGCCATTAAAAAAGAGAGGAGGGGACCTCAGAATCCAAAATGCCATAGTCACACTGCGCTCGGATCCACGTGGTGCACCGAACAAAAAAGAAGGCGCATCCCAAGGCATGTTGAGCACGCCTTTCAAGCCGTGACGAAGGGCAAAAAGATCTTTTTCTGATCTCGAATCAAGAGCTTTAAATGTCAAGAACCGCTTACGAGTCTTCGAGATATGAACAGACCTGGGAAATTCTCCTTCGAAAACGACACCATCCAATAGCAATCGAATGCTTAGAGCATATGCAAAGCGGACTCACGTTGGAAAAGATCAATGAGATGAATGCCCTGAGGGAAAACAAGACCTCCCTCGGCAAGCCGCAAGGTGTTTCATCTACTTCAGCAAGAAGAAAACCAATTTTTTGCTTTGGATAAACCAAACTTCCGCCTTATCTCGGCCACAACCAAAGTGGTTTCTCCGTTTTGGCCATTCCAAACCACCCACCTTACTTCGGTCGGAACCAAGATAATATTTTTTTTTAGCGAAACCAAACAACCTCATACATCGGAGAGTCTAATCAGATCAGCCTTGATTAGGTGGGGCAGTTCGTTCAGAACTGCTAAAAACTATCCCATCTTAAAGTATGGCTCATTCGCAATGAGCTATAAGCGCAAAGAACAAATAAATGAGCAAAAGATCGTTTAAAAAATGATGCCCAAAACAATAGAACACGTAGAAGAAGACAAAAAAATTCATTCATTAAGTAAGTCTTGATCGAGTTACAAGTAGAAAAAATAAAAAATACATAAGCAACCCTCAAGAATCAGGGTTCGGGTCGACTTCGGGGGCTCCCTCAACAACGTTTGGAAGAGGTTGGCTTGGTTTGCCCACTTCGAACACAGTCGGGCAAGGGACCTCGGGTTCTTCTACGTCGGGCTGAGGACATCCTTCTAGAACCACAGCTTCACCGACGCCCAGAATGGTTTCGAGGTCAACATTTGAAATTTCTTCATATTCAGCCTCGGCAGATACTTCGGTTCCAGGGGTTCAGGTGTCATAGTATTCAGCCTCTAGGAAGGATAGATCTAACTTCGGGTATGCCCGAGAGATCTTTGCCTGCATCTCCTCTTCGCCATACCGAAATGCATCGGCACAAGCTGCCTTATGTTCATCAAGAAATTGGGCATAATTCTTGTATTCTTCCACTGCCAGAGTAGCCCGTCTGTTAGCTTCAGTCAATTGGCCCTCTAGTTCGGAATTCATTTTGCGGATCGAGGCCAACTCTCTCTCAAGACTTTCTGCTGGTTCTGAACCTCGAGCCCAATTCTGTACATCTGCAAACATAGGATTGGTTAAAGCCGTAACCAAGAAAAAAAGAGGTAAGGGGACATTATACCTCCTCTTTCCGTCGAGCCATCTTTGCACTCAGCTCATGAACTTTGTCGAGAGCTTTCAGTTTATCATCCTTACTTTGCTGGAGCCTATCCTTGAAATCGTTATTTCGTGATTGTTTCTCTTCGGTCTCCCGCTAGAATTAGGCAAGGTCGGCGGTAAGCTTGGCAATGTGATCTTGCTGCCATTTAGCTTGGCTCTCTCTATCGGCAAGTTTTCTACTCAAATTGGCGAGCTGGTCTTGCTGCCTCCAGTACCTACGCTCCTCCTCATCAAGCCTCTTATTCAAACTGTTCTTCTCCTCGGCAAAACTCTCCTTCAATTCGTCCCATCTTTTGTTAAAACGCTACTACATAGCCCTCATTTCTTCAGCATGTTTGGACTTAATTTGTGACAGCTCTGACAAGCCTTATCAGATTGTTTGTGAAATCCGTGGAGCTCCTTAACTTTAATCTTGAGCTGAGATACTCTCTTGGTAGCGGCTTGATAAGACTTTCTCATCTTCTCAAGATCCCCCTGGACAAACGCCAAAGCCCTAAAAAGTTTGTTGGACGATTCCGCCCTCTCCCGAAGATCGGCGGCCTCCCTTCTGGCTTGAGCACAGGCCCCCATGGCAAGATTTAAGTGCCAACTTAGTGCTCTCACAATTAAAGCATTCTGCAAGTAAAATATATGTAAGAAAATACAACCGAGCCAACCAGCCAAAATCTGTTACCTTGACATAATGACTTACCCAGGAGGAATAGTTCATGGCGATCCTCATGAGGACGGGGCTATCAATCTCGGGAAGGAAATAAATATCCTTCAGCACTCCAAGCTGCCCGAATGCCACCTCGACAAGATCCTCTATGGCGGACTCACCCATCGAGGAACCCTCTCCCATGCACATCACGGACCGCATCAGAGCGGAGAACATGTCCTCCATATCCGGATCATGTGTAAGAAAATTCACAATCGAAGGATTGATCCGAGGAGCTTCAGGCTATGGAGCTTTCATCCACTTAGCTT
Organism: Calamus simplicifolius; assembly: GCA_900491605.1. NCBI lineage: Eukaryota > Viridiplantae > Streptophyta > Magnoliopsida > Arecales > Arecaceae > Calamus > Calamus simplicifolius. The sequence goes on along the minus strand of UESW01004634.1, from coordinate 378,929 downwards.
CCTCCATCAAGACCTTAGCCTGCAAAGCCTCGGACACTTCGGTTTGCCTAACCTCCCCCTCAGATGCTCTGGCCGGAGAAACTTCGGTCCAAGCATCCCCTCCGCTCAATGGCTCTTCTTCCTCTGCAAGCATTCCTTCATCTCCAATGGGCTCCAGCGGAGCCTCGACCTCCTCCGCAGCTTCTCCCAGTACCTCGGGAGAAAGTTTCCCAGCAGAAAATCCCTCGCGAACTCCAGTTGTTAATTCGATTTCTCCCTCAACCTCTGTCGATTCTCCCTTGGGCAACTCCTCTTGAGTCTCAGCGGTGGTGACTACCTCCTTCGTCCCCTTAATCAAAGCGGGGGTCTCTCCTTCGCCCATATGGGGCACCCTAGGGCTGTCGACCTCCACTGGGCAAGGATGATTAGCCTCAAGCAAAGAGAATACCGGATAAACCGGTGACATCCCCTCTGGGTTGTCTGATACGACTATTATTTGGAGAGAAGAAACCTCAATGGCCTCCTCCAGATTCTCCCTAACTCTACTTGCTCCTCCTTCGCTGCCACACCTCCCTCCGGTAAGGAAGGCTTATCAACCATAACCGATGTACCTGTTTCTCCCTTCTTTGGGGTGGAGGAGTGTTGACCAACCCTAGATTGCTTCAGCCCCTTTGAGTGAGGCCCAGAAGAATTAGGCTTCTTCTCAGATCTATACTTTTCACCAGAGCTAGATCCCCTCTAGCGTTTGCCCAACTCCTTCCTTATTTGACCCACGAACGCTGACCTTTCGGCTATAAGCACAACAAACAATCGTTTAGATCACAATAAAACTACTTGAATATATCGGCTGTAGGAAGAAGGGAGAAAACTTATCCTAGGGATCAAAAGAGCTAAGCTCGGCGGTAAAAAGGGCATCCTCCAACAAAAGGGTGCTGGCCGAAAGCACTCGACCGCTACGAAGAGTTACCAAATCTTTCTTCTGGGCGCACCTTCAGATCCTTCACATAACTCGCCTATACCCAGGGGAAATCAGAGCCAATGTTCCTCTCGACGATGAAAAATTGAGACTTTCACTCCTTTATCGATGATGGATTGTCTGATATCATCTTGAATGATTTTCGAGGACCAATATAGAGCCACTCAAAATTCCTTTCAAAAACTAAGTTGTAGCAGACTCAGAATATAGGGAGAGTTACAGTTACCCCAATGAGGCTGCACATCGAAATAAACTCGATGAGGTTGCACCAGCTATTCGGAGCCACCATCGTCGGACATACGTTGTAGAATCTCATGACTTCTTTCACCAGTGGGTGGAGAGAAAATCGAGACCGCTCTCAAGCTTTTCTCGTAGATGAATACTCTGCACCCCAGCTCCATCGAGACCCTATGCTCGGCCCTTGGGAGCCACAGAGCAACATCCTGAGGGACCTTGTATCGACGACGTATTATGTCCAGATCTTCAAAGGTTATCTTAGAGGCCACGTCATTTGGACCCTTCATGTTGTCAAAATTGAAGAACAAAGCACAAATGAACTCACGAGAGTTTTGAAAAAGAAAAAAAAGATCTCAGAGGGAAAAACGAGAAGGCGTTGCAGAAGAGACGCCGCCCTAACCCTTTCCTCTCTTTAAAAGGCATTTGAGGATGGAAGCCCCGAACGCTAAAATTACCGCTATGGGCACCGTAAGCATAGGGGTCTCGCCACATGGGACTTCCTCAATCGCCGCCCATGTGCAATGATAAAAATGATGGAGCAGCGGCCCGGCATTTATGAGGCCATCATTGCGCGTCTCTTCAAATCCCTATGAACGAAATTATTCTAAAACTCTACTCCCTACATTCAAATTGACACTTCGAACTAGGGAGTGGGGGGCATATGATGAGGGGTAAAATTATCATTGCATTATTGCTCGTGCGCATCATCAATAGGGTCGAGACCAATCTCGACATCCCATCAGCCAGCTACCACGTCTGAAAAATAGCATAGCCGAATTGCCTTCGGCAGAGTCAAGTCACCTCGGTGAACCGAGCTATTTTCATGCCTTGGCGAACCGAGCTACTCTCATGCCTCAGCAAACCAAATTACTTCTATGTCCCAGCCAGACCAAGGCATTTAAGCACCTTTGCAGAATCAAGTGCCGGAGAGTTCCAATTCATGATAGTTGAACAAAACCTCAAACGGAAGTTATGCAGATGTCGAAAGTGGCCTAAGGCCTACAGAAGTAGCCTAGGACCTACAGAATCGCCGAATCTCAAAGCATTAACCAACTCTCCTGGTCGTCGATCCTCTAACTAACTAGATACTGATCCCACCAGCCTCGTAACAAATTTGATTCGAATCTGATTCTGAATGATTTTCGGACCTCCTATGACATGCCCAAGGAATCAAATGATCGACTATAAATATCCTAGTCCTAAAGCCTCTCAGGTACGCTTTCACTGATACTCTAACTGAAAACCCCATTAAAGCTTGAGTAGAGCTCTGAGTTCTTGAGAGGCCATTGGTCTTGAGGATCTTTTCTGCGAGAGCTTTCTCCTCACATCTGCTTGTTGTGAATTTCCACTGACTTAGGCATCGAAGGGTCTTCCGTAGAGGGCCACCCCAGACACTCTCTGCATGAGGACTGTCTTGCAGGTTTCATCCGGGCAAGAGATCAACGTCCAGATTTAGAGTCAAGCTGCACTCGAGTCGGAGAGCAGATTTTCACGGCAACAAGTGTCAACAAAATTTTGTCCATAGGTGATAATAGTTTTGCCTATAAATGCTATTTATCTTATAAAGTATCTAATCTAATCTTAAATAACTTTAATTCATCCTTATGTAGAATGGCCAGTTCGAACTTTCAACTTTTGTTGTGAAATGTATGCATGTTGAGGTAAATGGGATCATAGATTGAACCTCAAATCATATCTTGTTTTAGGCCAAAGGAGAAGAGTTTTTAGGGTTCCTTTGTTGTCTTGCCATTAATGGCTAGTAGCTGACTAAATGATGTTATGGAGGTGGGGAAGGAGATGATGGGTGAGGGGTTTGCTGATTTGGAGATGGAGTGCAACTCGATGGTAAAATAGATTGGATCAAGGTTCCAAGTAATAAGAGAAAATGATTCAATAAAAAAATCATAAAAATGGTTATGGTCTAATATTGCACAAGGCCAACACAAATTTTGATAAGGAATATAAAGGTTGATGGAGGAAAAACTTATCCATCTAAAGGAAAGTTTGGTGATTGTGTCCTTTTCAATGAGAAGATTGGCTCCATACATGAATGAGTTAGTAGGCAAGTTTTTTGTAAAAGTTTTCCCTATTGTTTTAGCGAAGAAGGAGCTAAAAATCATATAAAAGTTGGAGAGAGTCCAAAATCATCATGCTCTCAAAAGGTGTGTATATATATATATATATATATATATATATATATATATATATACATACATACACATATTTGTTTGAGAATTAAGAAGATAAAATGAAAGTTTGGTTGAACAGCCCATAGATCATGGGGCTCTAAAGGATTGGAGACCCAACTTTTAGATTACAAGTTGCCTTTAATTCTGCTCATGATATTTTTCGGCTTGAACTTCCCGTTATAAGAAGGTTTTATTTAGTAGCCTAATGTATGGCACAATAAGAATAGTTGAGTTTCTTTAAGGCAAGGTTGGGGTGTGGAAAGCTTTTACACTTTCACATGAATTTCTAAAGGCCTCATAAAAGTTTAATTCCTTATTATATAAAGTACATTAGGGCAACCATCTCTCTCGAAGCCCTCTATGGTCCTCTTGATGCCATAGCATGACATACAAGTAAAATTTGATGAAGCACTTTAAATAAAGCAGAACAAAAAAGTAAGAAAGGATATTGTGAGAAACTATAATGGTCATGTTTTGATTTTCAGATGTAAAATTATTTTTATCTTCAATATTTCTATTTTAATCTACAATAGCATTAGAGGGTTATTTTTTGAGCACGTATTGACCCCACTAAATGTGTTGTTGGTCAACATCTTTGCTCATTAAAATATATAAGATGGTTCATCCAAAGAGAAAGTAGAGGTCAAGATACATGGCTTCGACTACCTTGTCAACTTGAGAACAACCTGTCTAATCCAAAGTAAGGGTGTTTTGGATTAAAGATTTATTCACTTTCAAGACATTTGCAAATATATTTGAAAGATTATGTGTCTCAATAAGGCTTGAAAATCTCTCATTAACCAAGCCTATTATTCTAAAGAGGATTTCAATAAAAAACCCTTTTGCCTCCTCCCTTCTCTCCTAAGTATGAAAGGTTATAATTAATAATATTAATGGCTTTTGGACTTATAGCTAATTCCACAAAGGAGATGGATCTAGCATTCAATTTTGGGAAAATTCCTAGATTGGTAATGTTTCTCACATGATCTCTTTCCTGGCCTCTATGAAGGCTCACTGAAGATCAATACATTGATTTCTACTTTCTATAATTATAAATGGAGTAGGCAGAGTATAGGCTTGGGGGGCCCATTTTATATCCTCAACATTTATAGCTCCTTGACCTTCAAAGTATCCCTTTTTTTTTTTTTTTTGAACCAATGGTTAGCCAGAACACTCCTGTTTGGAAGCTTTCGAGAATTGAGGTTTTCTTAATGAAGCCTTTTTGCAAATTTTTTTATTAGTGGGAGTACATCAATAGGAGCATAAGATGACCATATCACAAAACAATTTGCAAACTTTAAAGATTCAAATCTCCGTATGGTTAGCTTTCAAAGATAGGCTCCAAACTAGGAAACGTTTAACGAAAAAGGAATAGCCTATTAGTAATGATTTGCTTCTGTACCAAGATCTCATCTATTACTTCTTTGCTCTTGCTTTTCCTTTCTTTGGGCAATAGTCTCCTCTAAAATCAAGATTCGAGACTTTCATCACATGTGCTTATCATGAGGAGTAAGACACATTCGCCACTAATAGAAAAGCTTGCTTGAAACAAATTAGCAATATATGCACGCAGATTTGGAAGGAAAGAAACTCTAGACTAATCTCCTCTAAATCATTCTTTCTCCATGTCCTCTTTATAAAGATTTTCTTTGACTCTGACTTATGGGAAGTTAGATGAAGTTTATCTCATCCTCAAAAATCTCTTTAAGCCAACCTTAATACCCTCTTATATATTCTTACCTCTTGCGCATATTTATCATTAATAAAAGCTTTGGAAGCTTCTTTCCTCCCAATCAGAGTCCATAAAATATTGATCTAAGACACATAATCGAGTTACTAATTGACAAGTAAAAGTTTATGTGAATACCGGCTCTCTCTCTTTTCCTAAAAAAATAAAACCTCAAATCACTTTTTTTTCTCTTTTTTTCTTCTTTAAAAGAAGTAGAAACAGACTGACTTAAATTACTTTTCTAAGTTTACCAACAATAAGCTTCATATACCTTCTATACATAAAATTAGTGACAAAATCATGCATAGCTCATTATTTTAATTCTCACTTAAACTTATTATCCAAATACCTTTTATCTACCATCATTGCTGATCATTGCGGATCAACTTCATACAACTAGGAACTTATAGTATATTTAAAAATAATTTAATAAAAATTTAAAAATTAAAGAATAAGAGAGATAAAATGTCTTAATTAGAAAAAAAGATAGTTTGAAAGAGGCTCAAAAATAAATCATGGAAGCGAGAAATAGTGGAATGATGCACGGACTCATTTGATGTTCAATTTTTTATTTATATTTTTTATACGAGTTATTCATGAAGGGGGCACGCTGTTTTTTATTTTATTTTTTAATATTTTAATAGCGATACCAAACTATGCTGCGTTACTACTTACCACATTGCTATCAGTATCACGTGCATTGCATGTGCACAATGCCATGCCGGCCGTAAGTAATTAGCAAACATTTTATAGGCGACAGGGGAGGCACCTCGATGTAGCACAGCGAGAAAGCGGTCTCCATAATTCCCTTTGTTTTGAACATTCTTTCAAACACTTGACATGCATTCCCTTAGACGTCTCCTCTCGTCTCCATCTCCCCTCCGACTTCCTCCCCCATTCTCGTCCTCGTCCTCTCCTTCTTTCTTCAGCCGAGAAGTAGCGATACTAGGCCGAAGGCCTCTCTCCACCCGACCACCCCCCTCCTCCGGATCCACCACCGGCGACGACGAGTGGAACGACGCCTGGGAGACTGCCTGGCTCCCGGAGGATCCTCATGCCAGGGATCGAGCCCCGTGGGAGCCCGACACCACCTCTCCCTCCTCCGCTGCCACCGGCCTTCCCTCCGATATCGATGCCGATACCAAGGCCTTTGTCGCCGAGATGGACGAGCGATGGAGCGAGAGGCGGGCTGCCAAGAAGCTCCAGCAGGGGAATATTGCCGTCGAGCGGGTCGATAGGAATAGCAAGAAAGCCGGAGATGATTATAGGGTCAGGAAGCAGAGGATTCATGCCGGGCTTTGGATGAAGGAGATCGAGAAGATGGAGGAGACCAAGTTGGGGGGCTCCAATCCCAGTAATGACATCGATCGCCTCCTTGATTCCTACTCTGAGTAAGTGCTCTGAAACTAAAAATAAGTTTTTGGATTTGATGACCGTTGGTATTTATGTCTCTTGTTTGCGATCAAGTTTCGATTTTGATTCTAGAATTGAATTCTGATTCATGAAGTTCAGTGGTCTGAGGATTCTCATTTATGGCTACTTGTCTGTCTTCAATATATGATCTTGATTCAAAACTAAAGGAGGGAATTGAGGGTTTTGTTAGGATTTTATATTGCTCCCTCTCCCTTCCTTAAAATAAAATAAATAAAACTATATATAAAAAAAAGAGTGCGTCGAAGATGCTTGCTCGTGGTTTTTTATGTCTATGTCAAGCTGTAAATTTTGTTGCATAATGGAATGATTTTAAGTTTTGTCCAATAATTGAACGAATGATCTTAAGTTTTTATTTTAAGCTTATATACATTGGAGAAATTAAATCCCAGCAATTTTTGGCGAGGTAGGATATGACAGAATGTATGAAAGTTTTAAGTTTTGAGAAGAGATTAACGTGGGGTATGCATTAATGCGTAATATGGAAGTTGCAGAACATACAAGTTAGGTTTTTTAAGCTTACTGCCTGTTGTCTTGAGTAACTTTTCTTTTCTTTCTATCAGAATAGTTTGTATGAATAAACAACAATGGTGTCTAGTGAAGATTATTGCAGAGAAATGCTATTAGATATACTGGACTTTGTAATTTGATAATAATTTATGTGGGACTTGCGACCAATACATCCTTGATCTTTTTTTTTTTTTACCCCTTTCAATAAGCATCACTTCAAGTGCATCCAGATTAGCTTACTTCCATATGTTGTTTGTATACAAATCAAATAAGAGGAATGGTCAGTTTGCATGGTTGAGTGCATCAAAGTGATTACATAACATGTGTGCTTTGTGCTTTCAAGGCAATTCCTACTCAAATGAAGCAATAGACAATGCTGCTGTGTCAACATTTTAACAGCTAATCAATCAAAAAGTAGATCTCTTCAAACACTTTTGTTTCTTGATGTCTTATTAGAACTGGTACAACGTTCTATATGTTTTTCAGGCATGAAGATGACCAAATGATATCCCAGAAAATGTCAATGTGCAACTAAGACTGTTGTGTTTATTTGCTTGGGTTTTTATTGTAACCATTCTGAAACCAGCGAGATTACTTAAAGTTCCCTTTGAGTCCTTTCAAGGTGTTAGGTGGTTTCAGAATTGGCTTAAATAGTTACCTTAAAAGTTGCTGGCACAATTTTTTGATGGTTTTTTAAGCATTTCAATTTTTTTGACATAAAGGCATTGAGTTAGCCTTTAAATCCTTTTTCATGCACTAGTGCTGGCAACGTTGGACTGGAAGACCCATTTCAGCATGGTGCATAGTTTGTGAGAAATTTGTTTTAATATTGGATTTAGGTTTTTGAAATTGTGTTTGTATCTTACATGCATCAAAGATCCAGTAGTCTTCCTCTTCTCGCTCTCTCTCTCTTGTTCATCTGGATTATTAGTGCCTTCTTGTCTGCTATATCTTTGCTGGGATGCAATGCTTGCTTATGTGCCCTTGCTAAATTTTCTCTGTTGTCTCTCACATGTAGGATATTTGATGCTGGTAACATAGACCTGAATGATTCCAAGATTCCTAGCACTTCCGAGTTTAAGGCTAAACCTGATGGGTGGGAAACAACAACTAAGAGTAAAGATGGGAACGTATGGGAAATTTCACAGAGGGAAGAAGACATCCTCCTGCAAGAATTTGAGCGCCGAATTGCTTTCAGTAAATTCCAGGTGCACTGTTTATTAAACATGTTCCCTATTTATTAGTCGTTCTAATCAGAAATGTTGTTTTTTTATCCCAACAAAGTCTCTGTCATATTCTCTCTTTATGCTGTTCCTCTCCAATCCATCAACCTCATCATTATATAATCTGCAATTTAAAGTCTCCTTTTGTGTTGCATGAATTTTGTTAGAACCAGACATTGCCAATATCACACCCTTCAGAATTGCTTGCTGTGCTTCTGTTTGTAGTTGTGTAACCATCATTGTGTATCTCAGTTCTAACAAATTGTTGATATTGTAATGCAGATTGCTAGCTTCATCAAGACTCACATATTTAGTCGAAGAAGGCCTATAGATGGTTGGAAGTACATGATAGAGGTAATAGGCCCCAATGCCAGGAGGGGGAAAGGCAGTGTTCAGAGGTTGCCTAGCCTTACCGATCCATCCACCCAGCCATACAAGGAGGAGAGGCCAGCTATTGGGCCTAATCGAACATCCTTTAGTCGGAGGTAGGAGGTGGTGCGAATTTAATCTCACACTCCCAAAGTTAGGCTACCTGTCATTAGCAAGAAATCTTAATCCCTTGGTAGAAGTTATATTGATGAGAACATGGATCATGTGTTGAGCAACATGTATGGGGTGATATGGATCGTGGAAATTTGCGATTGCACTGGTAGCCACCAATCACCATTGATCATGATGGAATGACCGATGAAATGCTTGCCCGGCATGGTATATCATGTCTTTTTATGGCGTTTGTTGTCTGTGAACGCTCAAATATGCCAGCCACATAGTAAGCACCAACAGGTAATGCGAAGATTCTAAACAGATCTAAAAATACCAGGCATTAGTGATGCCAGAATCTGAGATTTCAGTCAGGATTTCATTGGCATCCTTTCTTTTTCTTTTTGTTGCTGTGGACGTGCGTGTTGTTGTTGCTGTTTTTAGAACCTCGGCCAAAAATATTCAGTCTATTTTGTGCCCACTACTAGTTCTATACATTGTGGACTATGGGATTCAGACGGTCCACTTGCAACGTACGCATGCACGGCATTGTCGTCAAAACCTCATACCTGACTCTTTATGGATGCATTTTATACCCTCTATGTTGTAGATTGAGATTTATAGATATTCGATTTGCCATATATTGTAAGATATCTATCTAAGGGACTATTAGGAGTCATATACGTGAGAACCAGTCGTAGCTCAAATTGCGTGCGAACTTGAGTTGGATGCAAGTGACATTCAAGGGGTTGGATCTTCTCTATTCAAAAGAGGTAGGAGAGAAGATGAGAGCGAGAGCAACGAGGAGGAAAGATAGCCAGGGGAGGGTGGAGGGAAGGCGTAAGGAGAGATAAAGGGGTCCAATGCTGATGAGTCCACGCGTCCGAATGAGCGAGTTGGCCTTCTTCATATTGAACAACATGCAGATTGATGAAAAGAACTTTGTGCTGATGCAAGTTGCGTGCATTGTATGCGATGATTAGTGTTATGCATGTGTTAAGAATAATTTTATTTTTTTATGATTTACATGTATACGGTTAATCAATGTGCATATTATACGCTGTGCAAGAAGTTTTTTTTTTTTTAGATTAATAATTATCAATGGCCCTTAAATGTATTATCCAATTGTCAAAATAAGAAAGTTGTCTTGATTGTAGGTGAGCCCAAAACTCAATTTTCACGATGAAATATATATATATATATATATAATGCATCGAATTCTGATACACAAAACGCTCATCAGATGTGACCATCAGGGCACACCTAATGCATGAGCCTGGCGCGTCTTTGTGCAATGAAGGCAGTGCACAAAGACTTTTCCTTCCACGGCATGGTAGACTAAAGAGTGTGCTTTCGCGTGATGGTGCGTACGGCTGACAACAACCGCATGGAACTCGGCTCCTGTTGAGATCTAAAACCGAATCCTGAGAGCGCTTGTAAAGTCCGTCCAAGTTTTCACAAGAACAAATGGTGGATGATCATGCCATTAACACCGCCATTCATCCTACCCACTCCAAAGCACCAGAGCCTGCTCTCCAAACTCCTCAAATCATGCACTCGAACCTCCCAACTCCACCAAATTCATGCCCACATGATCAAAACCGGCCTAAGCCTCCTCCCCTTCCCCACCAGCAAACTCCTCGCCGCCGCCGCCCTCGTCGACGGCCCCTACGCCCGCTCCATCTTCGACCGCATCCATTCCCCCAACATCTTCAACTACAACACCATCCTCCGAGCCTATTCCATTGCTCCCAACCCAGCCGTAGAGGAAGGCCTCCTTCTATTCAAGTCCGTCAAAGCCCAAGATATCCCTTCGGACCAGTTCTCCTTTATCTCCACCCTCAAGCTATGTGCCCGTGGTTTTGCCCTTGAGACCGGCCGACAGCTCCATGGGTCCATCCTTAGGTCTGGGTTCGAGCTCGACCTCACTTTAAGAAACACCCTCATCCATTTCTACAGCACCTGTGGCAGGATGACAGAGGCTCATCAGTTGTTCGATGAAATGCCTTACATAAGAGATGCCGTCTCCTGGAGTGCGCTCGTAGGCGGGTATCTCCAGATATCGCAGCCGGGAAAGGTGATGGATTTGTTCAAGGAAATGCATGCCAGTGGTTCTGAGATCAATGCTGCTTCCACTGTTAGTGCTCTTTCGGCCTCTCTTGATTCTTGCTGTCGTGGAGGTGAATTGCTGCATGGGTATTGCATGAAGGTTGGGTTTTGTTCGGACTTGAATGTGGCAACGGCAATTGTGACGACGTACGTGAGAAGTGGATGCATGGGTTCTGCGAGACGCGTCTTTGACGTGATAGCGAGAAGGGATCTGGTTTTGTACAACTGCATGGTGAATGGGTATGCTAAAGGAGGACTCATCAATGAATCCTTGGCTTTGATCCAGCAGATGAAGTATGAAGGAGTGACGCCGAATGCTGCATCCTTCGTAGGATTGCTTTCAGTTTGTGCCTCCTCTGGAGCTCTCGTCATAGGCCTGCGCATCCATGAGCATGTCAAAGAGGAGTGTCTAGAATTGGATGGTGCTCTTGGAACTGCATTTGTAGATATGTATTCGAAATGTGGATGCCTTGAGCATGCAATTGAAATTTTTGATAGGATGCAAGATAGAGATGTGAAAGCGTGGACATGTATGATTTTGGGTTTCGGAGTTAATGGCCAGGCAGCAGCTGCTCTCCAGGTGTTCTATGAGATGGAAGAGAAAGGAGTGAGGCCAAATGAAGTCACCTTCTTGGCATTTCTGAGTGCTTGCAGTCATGGAGGACTGGTGGAGAGAGGGAAGGAATTGTTGGAGAGAATGGTTCAGAAGTATGGTCTATCTCCAGGGATAGAGCACTATGGATGTGTGACTGATCTCTTGGGTCGATCAGGGTTGTTGGAAGAGGCATACGAGCTTATAAAGAGCCTTCCTTTGAGGGGGGATGCAGTAGCATGGAGAGCTTTGCTTGCAGCATGCAAAATCCATGGAAATATTGAGCTTGGAGAGGTAGCACAACAGGCTTTGGTAGCACTTCGTGATGAGCAACCAACAGACTCCATCCTTCTCTCCAGCGCCTATGCTCTTGCGGGACGATGGGCAGACGTAGCACGAATGAGGGATTTGGAGGGAGAGAAGATGATGGACAAGAATGAGCCTGGATGCAGCTTAATTGAGATAGGTGGTTAGAATGTGGAGGGAGCTAGCATAAGCAGGAGTGCTGAATCTTTTGAAAACATATGTTGAGATTGAAATGCTGATGGGTTCCCTCTGGCGGAAAGAAAAGTCAAGCCTACTAGCACATAGAATTTTGGAAGGAAGACGGGGCTTGCTGACCAACAGGCTTGAGATAAAGAAATTGTTTACTATCAGCAGAGAACTTGAGCAACCTTGAGTTTGATATTGGTTTTTCAATAGTCTCATTCAAGGAGGAAAGGAAGGAGAATATACGAGCTATGCTCGATGCAATAATGCTCCAAGCAATTATCACGGCAATCAAGCTAATAATGCTCCACACAATAAGCTCCAAGAATAATTTGAAAGTTTCTCTTCTTTTTTTAAAAAAATTATTACATTATAAACATACTCTCTGGCAGATGTATTTCTTAAATAAAAAAAATAGAAAAGGGCCCCTGTTGGAGCCCAGCATATGCGTCCCTCTTTTTCTTTTCTTTTTGGATTGTTATGAAGGGTGGGGAGAGTTCGCCAAACTAGAATCTGAGAAACACACAGCCATAAGCCTCAGCTGAAAGTAAAGAGAACTCGGAAGGAGGAAAAGTTCTATCACCCTCAGAACCTGCATCGGCTACTCAAATCAGCAGACTTATTGCCCTCCCCGTAAATGTTTGAGGGCTTAAAAACACGAAGAATATTCTTGAATTGCCAAATGTCTCTGAGCAACGGTAGATGTTGAGGACTCGCTGATCCCGGATAGCCGAAGCATTGTACGACAGCGTGGCAATCGCCTTGAAGCTAGACTAGTGGCTTTGTGAATGCGCGGAGGCCATACTTTGGAGTTTTAGAGTTCCTGCTTCTGTGGTGGTTTGGGTTGTGTCAACCGCTCTTCCTTTTATCCTCTTCGGGTCAGATGGCTATCCCCAGTCTCACTCAAGCAAGCACCTGTCGAAAGATAAGTTTGATGGGTATGTGCGGAATTCTTCCGCTGGAGAAGGCTTTCTAATAAATAACACAGGATAGTAGATCAATAGATGTGATGCCCAGATTTCTCAAGCTCGACTAAGCGTCGGCACTTCGGCCTAGCTTTGCGTCGGTACACAAGCATGAGGTTGGATCAGTATTTATTCGGACTTGTTTCGGTCTCAACTTCAGCGGCTCCGGTTTCGACTTTTCTCAGATCTTGACTTCTGCCTCGACACCTACGTCGAGTGTCGACTCCACTACGGCCTCAAGTCCCAGCTACAACCCTAGTTTCTATCTACTTCTGCCTCACCTAACCCTAGCTGCTACTTTGGTTCCTAGATTGGATCTACATTCTTGGTCCTAGCCCCTATTCTAGAATGAGCAAATTACCAACAGCAAGTTTCAAATATTTCAAAAATGTATTTTCATTAATTGTGAAAGTTTTACAAAATTGCCGACTCTAGTCGAGCCTCATTACATGGAAAAATAAAGAGTGCTCTAAGGGCTTGGCTGGCGCTGGATCGTCATTGGGAGAAGAATGTTCTTCGTCTGATTCCAGGTCGCCGATTCCCTCGAGGCCGTAGATTCTTCCTACTTTGGCTTTGCAGTCTCGGAAGCCCACGTTATATGCAAAGGCAGTGGCCCCGGCCAGCTCCTCTTCATACACGGTGGACTACCTGAAGCTCTCTATGGCCTCGGCGGCCTTCTTCTCGGCTGCGATAATTTTTTCTTCGGCAGCCGTCACAGCTGTCTTCAGGTTGATTATTTCGGCATTGGATCGACGGGCAATCTCTTCGGCATTTTCTGCCTGCTCCTTGGCCGCTTTTGTTTCAATGATGGTGGAGTGCAGTCGATTCTTCAACATGAACACCTCTGACTCTGTCACCTTTTGCTTCTTCTCTGCCGCCCGAGCACTATCTAGCCCATGGGCTGCTTGGCGTTGAGCTTCCTCAAGCACCCCTTCTGCCCTTTCCGCTCAAGCTAAACCCTCGGATCGAGTGGCCTCGACTTCGGCTTCGGCCCTTTGCGCTCGGGCCAATTCAGCTTGGGCCACCTCCAGAGCTTTCTTGGCCTTCTCTGCTCTGGCCTGGGCTCGCCCAACCTCCTCATGCGAATGGCCAAGGGTGGCCTCAGCTTGGGATAGGACGCTTTTGATGGCGGCCAAGGAGTTCATTGCCTGCAAAAGCAAATTACTTTGATTAAGTGAAGGAAAATTCCTACAGCAAGACTATTGGTAAAGGGGGAAACATTTACCCAAAGGTGAGCCACGGAGGCTTCATGGAATAAGACAAAGGTCATCTGGTTTTGAAGGGCCCTCTGTATCTCAGGTACGCAAACCTGAGCCATTGTTCGCTTGGCCCAACGGCCATGGCGCTCAAGGATCGATTGGAAGGAAGGTGCATCAGCTTCGTCTTCCTCCACGGTCGTGGTGGGTGCCGGAGCTGCTGAAGCCGGGTCAGAAGCCGGTGGCGCCCCTTCTATTGGCGCTGCTACCTATAGAGGCTCTTCAGTTACAACCTCTTCGGCTGGTGGAGCAGCCTCTAGAGTCGGCCCTGTGGCCAGGGCAGTTGGCTCCACCTCAGGAGCGACAAGCGGTGCTGGCGGAATTACAGCCCTCGGTTCCTCCGGGGGCATGTTGGTGAGATAGATGGGGAGCTGGGACGGCCCTGGTGAAGGTGATCGAGGCCGCCTCCTTTCTTCGGCCACTTCATCTCTTCTCGAGGCCCCTCCGGCCTAGGTTTTCTTGTTGACCTTAATTTTGGCCCTCTTCTCGGCGGGGGCCCCATCCACTGGGGCTCTTCTCTCCTTGGCTGCAACCCTCCTCACTACTTGGACCGACGGTAGCATAACTGCAATAGCCAAAGGATTTGGTAAAAAATAAAAAAGAAAAAGGGGGGAAAAGAAAGAAGAGAGACAATGATGATGTGGGCGAAGAGGAGAGAAGTCATGGCTGCTCACCGCTATTCGGAATAAGGCATGCTAGCCGAAGGTTCTCCTCGGCCAACAGTTGGTTGCACTGGGGGACGTAGGCAGTTATCAGCTGCCCGAATGCCTCTTGGTTGGATCCTTGTTCGGCTCGGTGGTTGGAGTCCCCCACACTATCCTCACCCCCTCAACTTGAGCAAAGAAAAATCTATCTTTCCACCCCTTGATATATGTTGGAAGGTACAATTTGAGGGTTCTTGTTGATCTAGGGGCAAAGGACCACCACCCCGACTATTTTCTAAGGGTATAAAAGCATCGAAAGAGAGAGATCTTAGCTTCTATCCCATAATTATGGCACAGCACTAAGAAACCAATAATGGTCCGAATGGAATTCGGAACCAAGGAGCTAAGAAATATCTATCTAAAAGGTTAAGTATAAAAGGATGAATGGGAAGACGAAGGCCGGCTTTGAAATAAGTTTTGTAAAGAGCAACTCTGCCGGGATAAGAGGAAGTAACCCTATCTTCGGGAAGAGGTCGATATAGGCAAAGATTGGAGCGGAGGCTATACTTGGCCCTAAGATTTATGATCTCTTGGGTAGTCATGCTTGAGGTAGTCCCCTTGGGAGACTGCCTCGTGGTGGAGGATGAGCTAGCAACGGCCGAGGGGCGCCGAATGGGGGCCCGTCCAGCGGCCAGGCGACTCCCGGCGGGAGATCGCCCGACGGCTCATTGTTGCTCTACTATGACACTATCAGTGGAGGAAGTGGACTAGCTGGGTGTTGGGGACGGAGAAGGTGGCGAAGGATCAGGGGAATAACCCCCAGAATCGGAGATGGAACACGAAAGAGATGAAGAAGCCATGGAAACAAAAATGGAACTGACCTGGAAGAAGGACCTGGGGACTGGGAATCGAGGACGAAGAGCTCGGGAAGTAGGAGGAGATGAACAGACGCTCGAATGAAGACCGGTTGGAAGAGTGTTGGCCCCTAGATTGATTTTGATGATTACAAAATAATTAAGACGATGCTTATTAGGAAAATTAATATTATTGCAAGGATGTACATGTGTCGTACAGGTAAGCCTTATCAAGTAAAATTTTATTCATTACATGGAAGCTTATTTTCTCTTGTCTATAATATAGCTAATTGACTCTTTAATTGCTTAGGATTATTGCATGACTATGTTAGCTAGCTTCCTTCACTTGCTAGCTAGCTACTCTCTTTACCCAGTTAGCTTGGCCGAACCATGCTGGAATTAAGTTAGCTTGTAAGCTAACTTCTTCCCTCTCTTAGACAACTTGCTGGCCTCAAGAGCTAACCTCTTTATCGCTATTTTTTTTTTCTCTTGGCCGATCACTCCTTGGAGTCAGCTAGCTGGTTAGTTCATGGAGTTAGCTAAATATTACCTCAATCTAACTAATTTTTCCCTGCAGGTTGCTTGGCCGATTGGATTGCATTGCTAGCTAGCTGAACAACTAGCTTCCTCTTGAACGATTTTCTTCATGGCCGTGTAGAGTATGAAAGCAGTTAGCTAACAAGCTAACTACTTTATTTCTTCTCCCTACTACGTTGCATGAAAATTGGTTTGGAGTTAGCTAACAAGTTAGCTACTTTTATCATGAATGGGTTTACTTTTTAGCTAGTTAGCTAACAAGCTAACTACTTTAACAAAACGTTTCATTCCCTGGGCGCATGAATTTAAATTGAGTTAGCTGATAAGCTAACTACTTTCTTGCATGGCAAAGTTAACTTTTTATGTAGCTAGCTGGAAAGCTAACTACTTTATAAATCTTTTCATTTCTAGCCGCATGAAATTTTCATTGAGTTAGCTCTTGAGCTAACTACTTTTTTACATGACCTCATGCACTTTTTAAATAGCTAACTAAAAAGCTAGCTGAATTTCAAAGGCCTTCTGTTCATGAAACGTTACTCTTGTTTCTTGTGGCCAATTAGCTGATGAGCTAACTAGTTTGAGCCTTAGCTACCTCTAAAGCTAACTACTTTTCCATTAATGCATGAAAGCTTGGTTCTAAAGCTAACTATTTTCTCCTGGCTTCTCTACCTAGCCGTGTGGATTTTGGATTGAGCTAGCTTGCTAGCTAGCTACTTTTTTTTTCACTTTTATGGCTGATTTCTTGCCGTGGAGTCCTTGCTAGCTTGGAGGGTTAGCTAGCTTTGCTTAGCTATCTTTAGCCTTTGCTCTCCCCTTCTTCTCCATGGGCCGCACGATTTCAAAGAGGGTTGCTGGAAATTAATTCCAGCCAACCAGCTCTCTCAAGAATTAAATGCTCTTTCTCTCTCTCTTTTATTACATTTTCGTCCAAAATCTTTCTTTGCCAAAGGATTAAATGCAATCAATGTTTAGGGAAATAAATTCAAACGGTTATATTTCTTTCCGTTTCTAATTTTCTCTATTTACCAATGTGTCTAACGAATATTATTTTTGTTTTTGTTTAAATAGATGTGATTAGAGGAACACGATGATTACACAAGATGATTTTCTTGACGATTTCTTATTGGCAAAATCTGTGAAAATCTGAAAGAGAAAAAGAGAAAGAAAGAAATCAAAAAGAGAGTGTTCATTGCATATTTTCCGGAGTGTTGAAGAGCAAGTTGTTGTGCTTTGAAGTTGCAAATCTCAATCCTTGCTCAAGTCGTCCAGATCCAGTGAAGCATTCAAAGTTTTAGCTACCTCGGAGATCCACATCCATTGCTGAAGACTTGCTTCAAAATTTGTAAAGTATTTTTGAATATTTGCTCAAGTTAGGAGCTATTTGTTATCTACTCTGATATTTCTTGTAATAAGGTTAGAGATAACCCTAAGATCATTGATTGGCTTCCTTGTGCCGTGAAATAAGAGGACTAGCCGGAAAGGCTAGGGGTTTGGCTGCCTTGTGCCGTGAAATAAGAGGACTAGCCGGGAAGGCTAGGGGTTGTAATCGTTGTGATACGATTAGTGAAATTCCCAAAGGATTTTTGGGGAGTGGACGTAAGAGCCGAGTTTGGCACCGAACCACTATAAACCCTATTGTGTTTGTGATTGCTTATTGTGTGTGATTTTTGTTTTATGCACTCCACTATACCGCTACGAATTAATCTTTTAATTAGTGATTAAGCACATATCGGCACTAGTAATTATTTTTAAAATACCCAATTCACCCCCCTCTTGGGTTACTACATCTGGGCAACAAAAAGAAAGGGCAAAGGCAGTAAAAGCGAAAGACCGATGTCAGGGATGACTCCCCCCTTTTATAGCCTCGTTTCAAATCATCCTGCCTGCCTCCAATTTGGCCACGTGCCCGCTTGCCACTGGAAATCATTTTAGCAACCGCCTGATGCGCAGAATGCGAGGGGCACCACCAATGATGGGACAGCGGTGACCTCACCACAATGATGGCATTCGCCTTTTCGTAGTTCCGTACCCAAGGAGAATCCCACTTGATCTCCACAGCCAGAACGGACGAGGCGGCGGCATTGCAGCACCCAATGCCTCATCAAAGAAGCACGACCTTCGGGGACACGTGTCCTCTTAGTAGCCGCTGGAGCACAAAGATCAGCCACCATGTGATATAACACCCCTTTCGCTGGTGGTTTTATGCCCACCCGTCTCAGGGACGGGGGAGCATCTGATGTGACTGATCACACCCCCGATGGTGGGGTAACAGTCTGTACGGTTCTCGGAGCCAAGTAATAATTTGGCGGCCATTCCCGGCCTTGGCCTTGGCTTCGGCCTCAGACTTCACCTCGGCCTCGGTCGCGAACTTTGTTTCAGCTTCAACATTGGCTTGAGCCCCACCTTGGCCTCGGCATGTCTTCGGCCTGGCCTCGAGTCTCGCCTCAGCCTCAGCCTCGAGCCCCGCCTCGACCTCGGCATATCTTTGGCCTTGGCCTCGAGTCTTGCTTCGGCCTCGGCCTCAAGTCTCGCCTTGCATGCTCTCGGCCCATAATCTCGGTCATGGAACCAACTTCGAATATTGTGCCCAGTGATTTAAAGTGCCTAAGACTGCCACGTAGCTTGCTAACCTACTTTTTGCCAAGATCACGGGCGGTTACCGATATACTATGGGCAGTTGCCAATATTTACGGCACACGTTTAGCGGCTATGCGCCCACCTACCATTTACGGGGTCGATCTTGATGGAAGACGTGATCTGACGGTTATCCACGAAGGGTAAGAGAAACCTCCGAACAGGTATATAAAAACCCTAACTCACAATAAGGAGGGGGACTTAACTTATACTATCTTATCTTGACTGTTGTTCTCCAAACCGCTAACTTGAGCGTCGAAGGGTCCCCGCCGGAATCACCGGTCCGAAACTTTTGTTACAGGTTTTCGGCTAAAGGAGGCAGTCTTATCATCCTTCTGAAGACCCACAAAGCCCCTCTCTTGCTCGACGCTCTTCGGAAGTGATTTGGCAGCAACAGATGGGTATGTGCGGAATTCTTCCGCTAGAGAAGGCTTTCTAATAAATAACACAGGATAGTAGATTAATAGATGTGATGCCCAGATGCCTCTCTATGCCTCTCTACTAGCTCTATCTTGGAAGTAGATGCACCTCTGTTGGCCTAGATGGCAACCCAAAAGAGAGGGTGAATTGGGTTCTTAAAAATTTTAAAACTTAAAAACTATTTCTCAAGGTAATGCACAAGAAGGGATGCTCTGAGTGTAGTGCTAAGTATGCTACACAGAATATAAAAGATGAGAAGAGACAAGCATGACAAGCACAAGAATTTTATAGTGGTTCGGTGTTAGCTACACCTACGTCCACTCCTAAGGAACTCTTGGGCCACACTATAATCACCCTGATTACAACAAAGTTATTTTACAAGATCACAATTCAAACTTGTTTTACACCAGGATTACAATGAACCCAACTCGTTTTCACATGATCACCAGCACAAAACTTTTCACAAGCCTCTTAGCTTGTACAAGGCCGAATTGCCTCCCTTGATTCAATCCCCTGATTGAATCAATAAGCAAGTGTAATAAAAATTTAGTTATAGCAGTAATGAAGCTCTACAAATGAGCAAATATAACAATGTAATCTAAATAGAAATAGAAAGAGCCAGATTAGAAAATTTTTGAAGTTGGGCTTTTTCCCTTTTCCTCATAAATGATCTTCCTCAGGATAAGCTTGAAGCTTTGGAAGACTCTTTGATATTGGGCCTTTGGAAGAATTAGGGCTCTCTTCTTCTCCTTTTGATTTAATGAAATGCTTCAAGATTAGTTTTTGAATACTTGGAATTTCTTTAAGCTCTATTTCGCACAATGGGACTTTCAAATTTGATCTCTTTTCTTTTTATTTTCTTTCTTGTGTTCACTTTTTTCAAAATCGTCCCAAGGCCCTTACTTATAATCTCCTCTAAATTCTCTTTTAGAAGAAAACTAGCCATTAAAAGTGGTTGAGGATGTGCTTAGCATGAAAAAGGAAAGATCCATTGAAGTTCATTGAAGAAATGTCAGAGTTTGGAGTCGTCTCTGATAATTCTGGAGTCCGCTTCTGATAGGTTGGAGTCAGTTCGAATAGACTGGGAGTCAGCTCGAATGCGGGATGTGCTAAACATTAAGTTTTGCCCGAGGAGGAGTCGGCTCGTGCTGATCGAGAGGTCGACATATTTTTGTGCGAGAGTCAGCTCGAGTAAGTGCGGGAGCCTACTCGAATTGAACCCCGACAAACATACTCTCTATATAACTGATAGAGTCGGCTCGAGACTTTGCAGGAGTTGCTCGAGCTCGACGTAGAATTAAGGACTTTTTGTTTTTCTGGTAGAGTTAGCTCTGGACTCTACAGGAGTTGGCTCGACTGCGTACCGAAAGTATCAAACTATGCCCATACGCTCTAGAGTTGGCTCCTTGACTCCAGGAGTCGGCTCAAAATGCTGAAACTTGACACTTAATACTAGACATAGGGCCAAACTCAATATTCCTTAAATTTTGATTGATTAATAATTTAAATTTCTGAAACACTTAATCAAAATCATTAGTAACACAAGGAATATACTCATGTAGTTTTTGTTATTCATCAAAATCAATAATTGGGTCAACAATCTTTTCCTTTTTAATGATGACAAAAATACATAGTATATGCATATATATTTAAAGCATAGACTTCAACTTAAATAACTTTTTCAATCAGAGTGATAGTAAATAGAATTTCAACTTTATTAACTTGAGCAATGACCTCATTTCAAGTATCTAATTCAACTATTCCAAATATTTATCTTAATCATTTCAATCATTATTTATTTCAATCATTAATCCAAATACTTCAAGTTAGATAAGCTCCCCCTAAGTATTTGCTCCCCCTATATATGTGAATACCATTTAAAATCAATCAATAAACATAAACATAAACCAATATATGCATATACAAATATATAAACATAAACATAAACCAATATATACATATACAAATATACAAACCTCCTCCTTTTTTGTCATCAACAAAAAAGTTAAGGAATCATAGGGTAGTCAAAGCTCAAAATGAGATTCATATCAATCACATTAGAAGAGATCATCACAAATTGACTTAATAAGATAATTATTTTAGTAACATTAGAAAATTTTCATTAAAGCATATGAAAACTTCATAAACATAAGATGATAGTTTTTTATTACATGGATTGAGGTACAAGTCAAATGTAAAACATCAAAACAACATGTCTTATAGTAAGTTCCTAAGCACAGATTAAGATTTCTAAGATAGCTATGAAATCCTAATATCCAAAGATAGATTAAGGTAGGTTGAATAGAGTAGATTTGATGGCTTGGCTATATTGGTTGAGGAGGCTGGAGAGGAAGGGAGCATTCACTTTAAAATCTAAGAAGTCTCCTCAACTGCTCTAGAATCTGTCCCATTCCTTCCTTTTGAGTTTTGCAGAAATCATTTATCAGCTCTTCGGTTTTGGACATTGTCTTTTCAATGTTTACTTGAAGCTTTGCAGTGGAGTCAGAGTAGACATCGGAATCATCAGCAATGCTTTGATTTTCTCAAAAATATCTTCTAATTATGTCTTTAGGCTGTCAGCAGAGGCATTGATTGAGCTTTTAATTTTTTCCAATCTCTTCTCCAAGAAATAAATCAACTGTCTGATTTCCAAGAGCTGATCTCTAATCCTTTCATCTATCTTTTCCTCCTGCTCAGCAAGTGCAGATTTGATTATCTCCTTAAATTGCTCTACTTGCTTTGTAGTGAAAACAGAGGAAGGGGTTGTTGGTGCTGCGGAGGACGAACTGGGTCCCGGTGCTGGAAAGGATGGAGCAGGTGCAGAGGGTCCAGGTGTCGATGAGGATGGTCCCGGGGCTGATGCTGAAGGCCCAAGAACCACCTCTACATCATCATCTATTCTCACCTCTCTGATCGGTTCTGGTACAGCACCAGGTCTTCGCTTTTTCCATTCTCCATTGATCTTTCGGAAGTCCATGCGGTGAAGGATGAAGATGCTATAATAGTCGGTGTGCCTTAACCGCCTTTCTAATTCATTTTTCAAAATATCCACTCCTTGGCTTCTAAAGATCATAGTCAACACCATCCCATAAGACAGAGTTGCCCTATTCTTAGTGCAAGCATCGGCCATGTAGCTCAACATCATTCCAGTCAAATTAATAGGCTGACCAGTCAAGACACAATCCATCAGGGCTATGTCTTTTTCTGACACATATTCGAATCTACCGGTCTTCTAAAAAAGAATTCTACTGCATATATTATGTAAAAGCCTCATCTCCAAATTAAGTTGATTGGAAAACACATCTTCTAGTTCATTCACTTCCCTCTCGAGCATCCTAGATAGAGCTCCACCATGATCAGTGTGATGAGTGGCAATCACTCCATCTGTCGGCATCTCCAATAGATTTCCCAAAATCTCCGAATTCACTTGGACTTGGGTTCCTCTTACAAAACTGACCAAACCACAATCTCCTCTCCCAACATTGCTATAGAACTCTCCAACAAGAGCTGGATATGTGAGAACATACAAAGAACAAACTTTTCTCCAACCCATGTTCCTTAATAACATCCCAAGATCAAACCCTCCAAAATCCAAAAAGTGAAAATCTACCTTCCTCCCAGTTGTAATAGCTCATCCAGCCATAGGATCAAGATGCAGAGAGGTTGGAGTAGGTATGGCTTCAGGTGTGGAGGTGGAAGACGATGAGGGCAAATAGGGCAAAGGTTGCCTTGCCGAACATCGTGCGGTTCCCCTCCCGGTGGTAATGGGGACACCAATAGCAGATGCACGGCGCTTGGGGGCCATAGGGAATCAATGAAAGATGAAATCAAGAAGATTGGGAAGTTTGAAAGATGTGGGAAAGAGACAGCTCAATTTGGAGACTATTTGATTCTGAAAAGAGTCGACTCAATCCTAGATAAACTGATTTGGGACCACCTCGAGTCGGTTCCCGCAAAGCATTGAATCGGCTCAACACCAATAAAACAGTCAGTGCTCGAAAGTAAGTTGGCTCCCATAGTTATGCGTGTCGGCTCCAATGAGCAGATCACATCATAGAGAGCTATATGGCTCTCAAGTCGACTCTTACTTCAGTAGAGTCGGCTCGATGACAGTTTTAGTAAACAATTAAAAGTTTCAACCTCTGAAACTTACCAAGCCAAGCTCAAAAGCTTAGATAAATTGTCCTTAAAGCATGGGGGATCAAAGGATTCAAACATCTAGATAATTTTCTTTAGAATCATAAGAGAGTTTTCAAGGAAATGGATTGAAATCTAGATAATCATTCATAGGGGTTTCAAAGCTATTCTAATGGATCATAAACACCTAATTCTCCTCTAAGATAACAAAATCTCTCTTCACTTAAGGGTTTAGTAAATATATCAGCCAATTGATTATCAGTACATACATATTCAAGATAAACATCATTGTTAACAACATGTTCTCTAATGAAGTAATGTCTAATTTCTATATGTTTAGTTCTTGAGTGTTTAATTGGATTTTAGTTAGATTTATTGCACTAGTATTGTCGCATCTTATTGGAATCCTATCAAGTATAATGCCATAATCATCAAGTTATCGCTTAATCCAAAGAATTTGAGCACAACAGTTGATAATGCAACTGAATTTTTTTTTTTTTGCTAAACTAAGAGATTAAGTTATTGCCCATAAATTGGTATGCACCACTTGTGCTTTTTCTATCTAGCTTGCAACCAGCAAAATCAGAATCATAATATGCAAACAAATCAAATGGTGAGTCTCTAAAATATCATAATCTTACATTTTTTATTTACTTAAATATCTAAAGATTCTTTTTATAGCAATTAAGTGAGATTCTTTAGGATCATATTGATATCTAGCACATAAGCATACAACAAACATAATATCTAGTCTACTGGCTATTAAATAGAATAGAGAACCAATCATACTTCTATAAAGCTTTTGATCTACTTTCTTACCATCTTTATCATTGTCGAGTTTGCATGAAGGACTCATTGGTGTTCCAAGAGGTTTGACA
This sequence comes from Calamus simplicifolius, assembly GCA_900491605.1. Taxonomy (NCBI): domain Eukaryota; kingdom Viridiplantae; phylum Streptophyta; class Magnoliopsida; order Arecales; family Arecaceae; genus Calamus; species Calamus simplicifolius. Next base: position 354,660 of record UESW01004634.1, on the reverse strand, counting down.
ATTTTCATTCTAAACTTCTCAACAATTTTCTTTGTGTTCTTTATTTGGTTGATGAAAATCCTTTCTCTCTCTTGTTTGATTTGGAGTTCAAGGAAGAAATTCAGTTCTCCCATCATGTTCATTTCAAATTCTTCCTGCATTAACTTAGCAAATTCTTGACAAAGAAGATTGTTAGTAGCACCAAATACTATGTTATCTACATGAATCTGTACAACTAATAAATCATTTTCTCTTTTTCAAAAATAAGGTTTTATCAACATTACCTTTAGAAAATTATTTTCGATCAAAAATTTACTAAGTCTATTATACCAAGCTCTAGGTGCCTACTTTAAACTATAAAGTTCTTTGTGTAGTTTAAAAACATAATTTAAAATTTTATGATTTCAAAATTAGGTGGTTATTCAACATAAACTTTTTTATTTATAAAACTATTTAAAAATATACTTTTTACATCCATCTAAAATAAGTTAATATTCATGCAATATGCAAATGCAAGTAATAACCTTAAGGCTTCTAATCTAGTGACTGGTGCAAAGATTTCATCAAAATCAATACTTTCTTTCTGATTATATCCTTTTGCAACCAGTCTAGCTTTGTTTCTAATAACAATACCATCTTCATTTAACTTTTGTCTAAATATCCGTTTAGATCCTATAACTGAATAATCTACGGGTCTCTCAACTAAGGTTTATACTTTATTCCTAGTGAACTGATTCAATTCTTCTTGCATAGCTAACATCCAATAACTATCCTTTTCAGCTTTTTCAATAGTTTTGGGCTCTATATGAGATACAAATGTAAGATGATTATTGATATTTCTCATAGATGATCTAGTTCTTACATCTTAAGATGGATCACTATGATTAGGTCCTTTGGATGATCATAAGCATATCTCCAATCTCTAGGTAGATCTGTATTATTACGAGTAGTGTCAACATTATTATCCTTAGCTGAGCCATCATCCTTAGCTTCAGATTCATGATCTGAAGATCATCAATATTCATTTTTTTTAAATTTCTTCCAAGGATATTAGTATCTTCCTCATCATTTTTCATTTCAGAACTTGATGTTAAAGACTCATCAAACACTACATGAATTGACTCTTCTATAATCAAATACTTCTTATTGAATACTCTATATGCCTTGCTAAATGTAGAATATCCTAAGAAGATACCTTCATCTGACTTGGCATCAAATTTTCCTAGATTATCCTTTCCATTGTTATGAATAAAATATTTACAACCAAATGCATGAAATAACTAATATTGGGTTTCCTATCATGTCATAGTTCATAGGGTATTTTCTTAAGAATTGGCCTAATCAGGGCTCTATTTAGGATGTAACATGTTGTATTTATAGCTTTCATCCAGAAGTATTTAAGGAGTTGGCTATCACATAGCATAGTATGGGCCATGTCCTCTAGAGTCCTTTTTTTTTCCATCCCATTTTGTTGAGGTATTTTAAGTGCTGAAAAATTATGATGGATGATGTTTTCAATGTAAAAATTTTTAAATAAATAATTTTAAATTCAGTCCTATAATTACTTATAAGAGACACTATGGTAGTATTTTTCTCATTTATGACTTTCTTGAAGAATTTTAGGAAAACCGAGAAAGTCTCATCTTTGTGAGCTAAAAATAGTACCCAAGTGAATCTAGAGTAATCATCTACTATCACAAGGCCATATTTCTTTCCTCCTAAACTAGTGGTTCTAGTAGGTTCAAAAAGATCCATGTATAGTAGCTCAAGTGGCCTAGAAGTCAAAACAATATTTTTGGATTTGAAAGAATTTCTAGTTTGCTTTCCAAATTGACATGCATCACAAACTCTATTGTTTTCAAAATTCAATTTTGGAAGACCTTTAACCAAATCCTTTCTAAACAATTTTGAAATCAAGCGTGTTGACCCACTTACTGATTTTGATGATTAACAAAAGCCATGAGTATATTTCTTATGTTACTAATGAAATTGACAAGTGTTTCAGGAATTTAGAAAGGTTAAATATTCAAATGTTATATAAAAATGAGTTTGAATCAGTTTTTAATAGAATATGTCAAAGTTCAGAAGTTAGAGCTGACATCCACAGTCATTAGAGCCGACTCCAGAGCGTATCGAAACTGTGTGATACTTTCGGCATGGTTTAGAGTCGACACCCAGAAAATTAGAGCTAACTCTAACATGAGATACAGAGAACTATTTTCTGCTTCAGAATTTAGAGTCGATACCTAGACAGTTAGAGCCAACTCTAACCTGAGAACAGAGACTACATTTTTTATAACACTATTAGAGCCGACACCTCAGAGATTAGAGCCGACTCCAGCTCGCGATGTGTCGACACCACAGTATCTCGGAGCCGACTCCGCGATGAACTTTTTATTACTATTTTTGGAAACCCGATTTAGAGCCGACACCTGAAAAGTTGAAGTCGACTCTAACCTGTCAAAGTTAATTTTTAAATCTGTCAGAATCAGTTCCAACGGTCATATTTGTTCACCTACACTTTAATGACTCTATTTCTTTGCTTGAGGAACTAAACCAAGTACATTTCAATGGCTATTTTTCACCAAATCATGGATTAAGAAAATATATAAAAAGGGGTTCCGACCTTTCAAAATGAAGAAGAAGAAAACGAAAAAAAAAAGGAAAAGGGAGAAATTTCAAAGAGAAAAATCTCAGAGTCCAAGCCTAACTATTGAAAAGAGATAGAAGAGAAATCCAAAAGCCTTCCAAGATCAAATCCAAAGGATTTTCAACGATTTAAAGAAGAAAAGCAAGAGCCCTAAATCTTCAACCTTCTCTTCATCGAGCCTTTTTCAAGAATCAGAGTTCAAGCATTGATAGCTCATTAAGAAGAGAAGAGGAAAAGAAGAAAAGCTCAACTTCACACCGTTTCAAATAAGGCTTTTCTAATCTTATTTTACTCAAATTGTTTATTTGCTCAATTGAGGAGCTTTTAATTTGTTGTAAACACATATTTGAATTGTTTGTTCTCTGATTCAATCAGAGGGATTGAATCAGTTGAGGTTGTTGACCTTGGGCAAGCTAAGATTAGCTTGTGTTAGGTTTTGTTCTGGTGAACCTGTGAAAACCAACTGGGTTTGTTGTGACCCCAGTGTAAAATAACAAGTTCAAGTTATGATCTTGCAAAACAACTCAACTATAATTAGGGTGATTATAATGTGGACCCAAGAGTTGCTTGGGAGTGGATGTAGGTGTAGCTAACACCGAACAACTATAAACCTCTTGTGTTTGTCATGCTTATTGCTCTCTCTCTCTCTCTCTCTTTATATTGTGCTCAGCATTTATTGCATCACTTCACTTATGCACATTTAACTTGTGAAATTAGTTTTAAGTGTAAATTTTTTTAAAGAACCCAATTCACCCTTCTTCTTGGGTTGCCATCAGGGCCAACAATTGGTATCAGAGCTAGTGCTCATTTTGGCTTGATGTAACAATCAAGAGCTAAAGATTCAATGGCAGCTCAAGCTAGCTCTTCTTTTTCAGAAGGTCAATCCACAAACCGATCACCTTTGTTTAGTGGCACAAACTATTCATATTGAAAAGCAAGAATGAGGATTTTCATTCAAGCTTTAGACTATGAATTATGGAGTGTCATTATCAATGGTCCTAGCACTCCCACACACTTAGTAGACAGATCTATTGTTCCTAAGCTCGAAAGGGATTGAAATGAAAATGATAGAAAAATGGCTCAGCTCAATGTCAAGGCCATGAATGTCATATACTGTTCTTTGGATGCAAATGAATTCAATAGAATATCCACTTGCATCTCAGCCAAAGAAATATGGGATAGGTTGAAAGTTACTCATGAGGGTACCAACCAAGTTAAAGAATCTAAACTTAACATTTTGGTGCACAAATATGAACTTTTCAGCATAGATCAAAATGAATCAATTACATGAATGTGTACTAGATTTACTAATATAGTAAATGGATTGAAAAGTCTTGGTAAAACCTATACTAACTCTGAATTGGTGCAAAAAATTCTTAGGTCTCTTCTAAGATCATGGGAAGCCAAAGTGACAGCAATCCAAGAAGCCAAAGATCTGAATGTTCTACCTTTGGAGGAGCTACTTGGATCCCTTATGACCCATGAGCTTACAATGAAGCAACATCAAGAAGAAGATGTGAAAAAGAAAAGGACAGTTGCACTCAAAGCTGCAGAAAATGAAAGGAGCAGTAGTGAAGAAGACGAAGAAGATAATGAGACTGCTCTCCTTGCAAAGAAATTCAGAAAATTTATGCAAAGGATACCTTTCCACAAGAGAAAACCTGGTATTAAAATGGAAGGAGAAAAAGAAAAGGATAAGGACAAGGAAAAGGATCCCTTGATATGTTATGAATATAAGAAATCGGGACAATTTAGATCAGAATGTTCTCAATTAAAGAAGGGATACAAAAGAAGAAGAAAGCTTATGTTGCAACTTGGAGCGACAGTGAGGATTCTTCATCTGAAGAGGATCAAAAAGAGGTTACATATGCTTTATGGCAAATGATGAAAATAAGGTAAAATCTGAAACCTCCAATGATGATTTTACTTTTGATGAATTATATGATGCTTTTAATGAATTAGTTAGTGATTTCAAGATTTTGAGAACCAAAAATAAAACTTTGAAAATTAAAAACTTGAATCTTCTCAAAAAGAAAAATGAACTAGTTCTTGAAATTAAAAATTTAAAATTTGAAAAGGGAGATACACTAAAGGAAAAAGAATCAATTTCTATTGAAAATCTTAATTTGAAAAAAGAAATTAAAAAATATAAGAATATTGTTGATAAATTTACAAATAGCTTAGAAAAGTTTAATCTACTTTTGAACAATCAAAGAGCTGCTTTTGATAAAACTTGTTTAGGATATAGACCACATATGAAACAAAAATGTGTCAACAATTTCTTCATAAAGAAACCAATCAAAAATGATATTTTCTGTTATCATTGTAGCAAAAAGGGACATAAATCTTATAAATGTAATTTCAAAATGTCTCATAAGAATTTAAATCATAAAGGTAAGAAAATATGGGTTTCAAAAGGAACAGTATTTATTGCTACTAACCATGAAGAACCCAAGAAGGCTTGGGTACCTAAATAAAAGATATGATTGCCTTGCAAGAGTGTCTTGCGGCCAAAGGATCAAAAAGAAAATGGTATCTTGATAGCGGCTGCTCAAGACACATGACGGGTGACAAGGAGCAATTTATCACCCTTGAAGATAAAGAGAAGTTGTAACTTTTGAAGATAATGGCAAAGGCCAAATCATGGTCACAAATGAGAAAAACACCATCATAGTGTCTCTTAGAAGCGATCATGGAACTGAATTTAAAAATCATTTATTTAAAAATTTTTGCATTGAAAATGACATTCATCATAACTTCTCTGCATCTAGAACACCTCAACAAAATGAAGTTGTAGAAAGAAAAAATAGAACTCTAGAAGACATGGCCCATACCATGCTATGTGAAAGCCAACTCCCAAAATATTTCTGGCGGAAGCTATAAACACAGCATGTTACATCCTAAATAGAGCCTTAATTAGGCCAATCCTTAAGAAAACTCCCTATGAATTATGGCATAATAGGAAACCCAATATTAGTTACTTTTATGCATTTGGTTGTCGATGTTTCATTTATAATAATGGTAAAGACAATCTTGGAAAGTTTGATGCAAAATCTGATGAAGGTATCTTCTTAGGATATTCCACTTCTAGCAAAGCTTATAGAGTATTTAATAAGAAGTATTTAATAGTAGAAGAGTCAATTCATCTAGTATTTGATGAATCTTTAGCATCAAGTTCTGAAAAGATAGATGATGAGGAAGATACAAATTTGCTTGAAAGAGATCTTGAAAAATTGAATGTAGAAGTATCTTCAGATCATGAACCAGAAGCTAAGGATGATGACTCACCTAAGGATGATGGTATTGATACTACTCATAATGATGTAGATCTACCTAGAGATTGGAGATATGCTTATGGTCATCCAAAGGACTTAATCATAGGCGATCCATCTCAAGGTGTAAGAACTAGATCATCAATGAGGAACATTAATAATCATCTTGCATTTATATCTCATATAGAACCCAAGACTATTGAGGAAGCCGAAAAGATAGTAATGAATGTTAGCTATGCAAGAGGAATTAAATCAATTTACTAGGAATAAAGTATGGACCCTAGTTGATAGACTCAAAGGTCATCCTGTAATAGGAACTAATGGGTATTTAGAAATAAGCTAGATGAAAATGGCATTGTAATTAGAAATAAAGCTAGATTAGTTGCAAAAGGATATAATCAAGAGAAAGGAATTGATTTTGATGAGACCTTTGCACCTGTTGCTAGATTAGAGGCCATTAAATTATTACTTGCATTTGCATGTCATATGAACATTAACTTATTTTAAATGGATGTGAAAAGTGTATTTTTAAACGGTTTTATAAATGAGGAAGTTTTTGTTGAACAACCACCTGGTTTTGAAGATCATGAATTTTCAATCATGTTTTTAAACTACACAAAGCACTTTATGGTTTAAAACAAGCACATAGAGCTTAGTATGATAGACTAAGTAAATTTCTAATTGAAAATAATTTTTTTAGAGGAAATGTTGATAAAACCCTATTTTTGAAAAGAAAAGATAAAGACTTATTGGTATTACAAATCTATGTAGATAATATAGTATTCGGTGCTACTAACAATCTTCTTTGTCAAGATTTTGCAAAGTTAATGCAGGATGAATTTGAGATAAGCATGATGGAAGAACTTAACTTCTTCCTTGGACTTCAATCAAACAAGAAAGAGAAGGGATTTCATCAACCAAACAAAGTACACTAAAGAAATTCTCAAGAAATTTGGTATGGAATCAGTTAAACCTCTTGGAGCACCTATGAGTCCTTCATGCAAACTCGATAAAGATGAAGATGGTAAGCAAATTGATCAAAAATATTATAAAGGTATGATTGGTTCTCTACTTTATTTAACAACAAGTAGACCTGATATTATGTTTGTTGTATGCTTATGTGCTAGATATCAATCTGAACCTAAAGAATCTCATTTAATTGCTGTAAAAAGAATTCTTAGATATTTAAATGGAACTAAAAATATAGAATTATGGTATTCTAGAGATTCAACATTAAATTTGATTGCATATTCTGATTCTGATTTTGCTGACTGTAAATTAGATAAAAAAATTATAAGTGGTGCATGCCAATTTTAGGTAGTAACTTAATCTCTTGGTTTAGCAAAAAGTAAAATTTCGGTGCTTATCAACTGCTGAAGCTGAATATGTTGCAGTTGAAAGTTGTGTTGGATTACGGAATGAAAAATCCCAATCAAATTGAAAAAAATGGCAGCGGAAACAAAATAAATTTATTCCATAACCCACCAAGGATCACATGCGTTTCAAAAACGAAAGAAGGATAAACGAAAAATATTACCTTTTGTTGATCAGTATGTAATCCGTCTGTTCTTGTGTTGGGTTTGCTCGGATCTTCAAAGGTGCTGCCTTCAGAAAGACGACCACCTCTATAAGTATCCACACACGAACGGACACCAAACAGTTTTGAATGCTAGTTCAAAGTTCATTTTTTACAAAAACGAACCAGCCTATTTAACTCTCCATTTTTTCATTTTTCAAAGCAAAAGACACGACCCTTCAAATGCCCTAATAGACACGACCTTTCAAATGTCCTAATAGACATTAAAACGTATATATCATATATATACAAATCTGTTAGGGGTTTTTGGTTAACTAGGATTTTAATTAATATTTATTTAAAACTCCTTTTAAATAATGACAATTTAAATCCTAGTCCTTACCAAATAAGGAATTTATATTTTTAACCAAAAACCTTTATGGATTATTTCCTTATCCAATAAGAAAATATAACTAATTAATTACTTATCATAATTTAAATTACGAATTTAAATTTTCTCAAAATTAAATTGAATCTAAATAACAATTATTATTTATAATTTAAAATAATCTCATCATTTTAAATTACTATAGAGAGTAACAAACTGTAACCATTATTGTTCGTTCTTAGTGTGCGACCCTATAGGTCCAATTAACGTTGGCAGTAGGCCTAAATCACATTTTGATCCTACAAATCATAAGCAGCCTCTAGCAAGACATTATGACTACCCAAGTTAAATGAAAAGCTCATATTCTAAGACAACCTTAAAGTAACTAATGACATAATCCTTTTGTCACATTATATCTTGATAGAATATAAGGCATGGAAAAAGTCAACCTTATATCGCTCTATCTTTAATTTTTCGAAACCCAATTAGACTGACTAAACAAATGATATTGATCTCCATCAATTCATTTGAGCACGGCCATGCATTTCTCAGTCTCAATCATCGAGGGGCCCAGAGATATCTCTCTTATAATAAGGGACAAATTCCATCTTAATCACTCATATCTCACTACATGATTCTTATTATGCTCAAGCATAATCTTTATAATCATCGGTTAAAGACAACGTTTGATTATGTCAAAACATAATATTCCTCATGTTGAGAACTATAGCAATCTCAGGTCTAAGGATTTAATGACACAACTACTAGAGATTAACTTATGACTTTGATCCATATATTAATCTCAAGGCGGGTCTTGTCCAATATTTGTTCTCAACAAATACATATAAATTTGATTTGTATCTCATACACATATTCATCCCATGAATATCAATCAAATTTATACTAATCTTAATTTATTATTATTCCCACAACAATAACCGATTAGGGACATTTAGAATAATTAATAATATTATTCAAGAACATTATTATATAATAAACATGCAAATTATGATAATAGTAAATGCTCATAAATATTCAAAATACCATGTCCATACAATAGGCCTAGGGCACTATTACTAACAATCTCCCACTTGCACTAGGCCCACTCATCAATGTATCTAATACCTATGAACCTAGCATGATGATCATGCTTTGCTTGTGGTAGAGGCTTAGTCAATGGATCAGCAACATTATCATCTGTTGGAACTCTGCATATTTTTACGTCACCTCTCTCAATGATTTCTCGAATGAGATGATAACGCCTAAGAATGTGTTTGGATCGCTGATGTGACCTAGGTTCCTTTGCTTGTGCGAGCACCATTATTGTCACAATAAACATCAACATGATTTGTGATGCTAGAAACCACTCCAAGGTCAGTAATGAACTTTTTGATCCAAACTGCTTCCTTTGCTGCATCAGATGCTGCTATGTATTCAGCTTCAGTTGTAGAATCAGCAACAGTGCTTTGCTTCAAACTTTTCCAGCTAATAGTACCACCATTTAAACAAAACATATATCCTGACTGTGATCAGAAATTATCTTTGTTAGATTGAAAGCTTGCATATGTGTAACCACTTACAACCAGATCATCTTCCAATCCGCCATACACCAAGAACACATCTTTAGATCTTCTCAGATACTTAAGAATGTTCTTGACAGCCGTCCATGACTCTCACCGGATCTGACTGGTATCTACTCATTATGCTTAAAGCATAAGAGACATCTGGTCTAGTGCACAACATAGCATACATGATAGATTCTATTGCTGAAGTATAAGGAATCTTACTCATGCGCTCTCACTCATCTTTGTGTTAGGACACTGAGATTTGCTAAGTGTAATACCATGAGACATAGGCAAGTATCCTCTCTTGGAATCTTGCATACTGAACCTTTTCAGTACTTTGTCTATGTAAGTACTTTGACTTAGACCAATCAGCCTCTTAGATCTATCTCTATAGATCTTTATCCCTAGGATATAGGCAGCTTCGCCTAAGTCTTTCATTGAGAAACATTTCCCTAACCAAGACTTGACACTCTGCAAGGTAGGGATATCATTCCCAATGAGTAAAATGTCATCAACATATAAGACCAGAAATACAATGGCGCTCCCACTAACTTTCTTGTAAACACAAGGTTCATCTTCATTTTTGATAAATCCAAACTCTTTGACTGATTCATCAAAATGAAGATTCCAACTCCGAGAAGCCTGCTTCAAACCATAAATGGATCTTTGAAGCTTGCATACTTTACTAGAATTCTCAGGTTGTACAAACTTAAGTAAGTTTCCATTAAGAAATGCAGTTTTAACATCCATTTGCCAAATCTCATAGTCATAATATGCAGCAATGGCAATGAGAATTCTAATAGACTTAAGCATGGCTACAGGTGAAAAAGTTTCATCATAGTCTATACCATGAGTTTGTTTGAAACCTTTTGCAACTAGCCTTGCTTTGTAAGTATGCACTTTACCATCATGTCAGTTTTCTTTTTGAAAACCCATTTGCACCCAATGGTCTTTGTACCTTCAGGTGGCTCAATCAAGGTCCATACCTGATTATCATACATGGATTGGATTTCAGACTTCATGGCCTCTAACCATTTCTCAGAGTCTGGATCTAACATAGCCTCTTGATAGGTAGTAGGTTCATTTTGATCCACTAATAATACATCATGATTATCAGTCACAAGAAATCCATATCTCTGGGCTCATGACGTATCCTATCAGATCTACGTAATTTTGTGCTACAGGTGGTGTGTCAACAATGGTTTGTTGACTTTGAGCATCCACAGGCGGTTCAATGTTATCTTGTGGTTCTCGAATTTCTTTGAGTTGTACCTTGCTCCCACTGGTTCCTTTAGAAATAAATTCCTTTCTAGAAAGACACCATTCCGAGCAACAAACACTTTGTTCTCAATGGGATTGTAAAAGTAGTATCCTTTAGTCTCTTTAGGATACCCCACAAAAACATTTGTCAGACTTGGGTTCCAGCTTATTTGAAACTTGACGTTTTACATAAGCTTCACAACCCCAAATCTTAAGAAAAGACAAACTGGGCTTTTTACCAGTCCACATCTCATATGGCGTCTTTTCAACCGCTTTGGTTGGAACTCGATTTAGTGTGAACGCAGCTATTTCAAGTGCATAACCCCAAAAGGTAAGTGGAAGATCCGTTAGACTCATCATAGATCGAACCATATCTAATAAAGTTCGATTCCTTCTTTCAGACACACCATTCCATTGTGGTGTTCCAGGAGGAGTTAGTTGTGGAATGATTCCACAACTTCTAAGATGGTCATAAAATTCTTGGCTCAAATATCTCCACCTCGATCAGATCGAAGTGCCTTGATTGTCTTGCCAAGTTGGTTTTGTACTTCATTTTGAAAAGATTTGAACATTTCAAATGATTCAGATTTATGTCTCATCAAGTAGACATAACCATATCTACTGAAGTCATCAGTAAATGTAATGAAGTACTTGTAACCTCCTCTAGCATGAACTTAATGGTCCACATACATCTGTATGTATTAGGCCCAATAATTCATTGGCCCTTTCACTGTGTCCAGTAAAGGGATCCTTTGTCATCTTACCCAATAGACAAGATTCACATGTATCATATGATTCAAAATCAAATGAGTTCAAAAGTCCATCTTGATGGAGTTTTGATATGCGTTTCTCATTTATATGGCCAAGGCGACAATGCCAAAGATAGGTTGAATTTAAGTCATTGGACTTAAATTTCTTGGTAGTTATGTTATAGACAGAAGAATTGTTGGATTTTTGAAGATTCAAAACATAAAGACCATCTAGTAATTCGGCATTTGCATAGAATATGTCTTTATGATAAATGGAGCAATTATTATTTTTAATAATAAAAGAAAAACCATCATTATCCAAACAAGAAACTGAAATAATATTCCTACACATTGTAGGAACATAAAAGCAATTGTTCAAAACTAACAAAAGCCCACTGGGCAAAGAAAGTTCGTAACTTCCTACAGCTAAAGCAGCAACTTTTGCTCCATTGCCTACTCGAAGATCAACTTCGCCCTTCTTCAGTTGTCTACTCCTTTTAAGCCCCTGCACATTTGTGCAAATGTGAGATCCACATCCAGTATCTAATACCCAGGAACTAGAAGGAGAAAAATTAATCTCTATAACATAAATACCTGAAGAACCGGTCTCACCAGTCTTCTTCTTCTTCTTTAGATCCTCCAAATACAGCTTGCAGTTTCTCTTCCAATGACCAGGTTCATTGCAAAAGAAACAGACACCCTCCTTTGGGGCTTTAGCCTTGGGTTTAGGATTGGGCTTGGGTTGAGCATTGGACTTTCCAGCCCTTCCCTTACCCTTTCCTTTTCCTTTCTTCATAAAGCCCTTTCCCTTTTGAACCATCAGAACATGGCCAGGCTTGGATTTAATATTCTGTTCAGCAGTTTTAAGCATCGTATGCAGCTCAGAAATTGATTTGTCCATTTCATTCATGTTATAGTTCATGACAAACTGGCCATAACTATCAGGAAGTGAATTTAGGATCAAATCTGTTGCCAACTCTTGGCTCAATGGAAATCCAAGCCTATCAAGGTGCTCAATATAGCCTTTCATTTTCAACACATGAGCGCTAACTGAAGCACCCTCAGCCATTTTGCAAGAGTGCAATGCCTTGGTAGTATCATACCTTTCTTGCCTTGCTTGTTGCTGGAACATTTCCTTTAGATTGACAATCATATCATAAGTTTCCATGTTTTCCAAATCTTTCTGAAGTTCAGAACTCATGGTAGCTAGCATCAAGCATGCAACATCAATAGAGTCATTATGATGCTTCTCATAAGCATTCTTTTCAGCTCTAGAAGCATTATCGGCTGGTTCTTCAGGGTGAGGTTGATCCAGGACATAAAGCTTCCTTTCTTGTTTGAGAACAATTCTCAAATTTTGAAACCAGTCAAGGAAGTTAGTCCCAGTAAGTTTGTCCTTCTCAAGGATTGATCGCAGTGACATAGTAGAATTGTTATTATTGTTGGCCATCTACAATAAATGCAAAGTTCGTTAAGTATTTTGATTATGAAAAACTCCACTAAATTAACAACCCTCAATAATAATAATCATATTAATTTAGTGAGCTAAGATCCATATTTATACTCAACTTTAAGTCAGCTTTGGCATGACACTTAAAATTAAGTTATTTAGGTAGGTAACTCTTACCAATTGCAACTCATGCAACTCTTAGAAATTTATGGGATTTTGACATCATATGTCCCGGCATGTTTAAATCCCATCTCATGCCATTAGGCCCAAAACCGTTTTGATAACCTAATTAAGTTAAACCATTTTTAAACATATGGGTAGCACCATTACTCATCTTGTCTCACTAATGTAACCTAATGTACTTCTACTTTGGTAGAACCCACATTAAGGTGATAAAAGCCTTGACAAGTGTTTAAATATGGATGGCATGTCAACTTAAAATTTTATGTGAGGGATCTAGATAGATTTCATCATGCATTTAGTATCACATACTCATTGATATCATCATACATAGCATCTCATACATGTATATAATAAACGTGTCATAGTATGGCCTTATCTAGATTGATCTTCATAAGCCAATATGAAGATCAATGGTCAATCCTAGGTAATAATGAGCAACACCATAATGTCTACTTGACCATCATCTTGTGCATAGACACCTAGCTCCTTCATCACCATGGTTGGATTGCATGACTTTAAATGGCTTGCTTTGTCTTCTTGTTTTATTACAATAAATAAACAAATACTACTAAAAGTAAAAGAAAAATTACAATGAAACAAAATGGCACACAGGCCATATTTAATAATTACAACCCTTGTAAAAGAATAATAAAAACCTGCCAATCACATTGGTCACAAGGCCATACTATGCACCATACAAAGCAACACACCATGCAAAACATATCATGTTATCATATAGCATATACATATTGCATTAAAGAAAATATGTTATAATAGGTGTGTTGTTTAAAACCAATTAAATTTATGAGGCGCTCCGATTAGGTAGTACGGCAGTTCCACTAGCCGATTTAAGGTTTACATCCGCACCACCATAAACAGCAATTGATAAATCCTTATTGATATGTGAATTCAGTTCATGTATTAATCTAATTAAGACAACACTGAAATCATATATCATGCTATTAAACACTTTAATTGCAATATCCATTCTGATTCTTAATCATATTAACGAATCCTTATAGGAAATAGATTCATCAATTAATACCTTAGAAAACCTATTATCTATGTCATTCACACAAATCCTAATATCACATAGATACAAGAACGCAAATCATGCCAAGATATATACATCTCATTAGAGCTGAAAATGGATCGGATAAACTTCGATCGTATTGGTATTCATATTCGGATCATATCAGATTCGAATATTTTTTTATAGTTTAATCAGATTCGGATACAGATTCGGATATTTAATTTAAAAATTAATCGAATACAAATACAAATACGAATATATATATTTTTAAATATGGATACGGATATCCGTTTTATCAGGATCAGATCGGTTAATATTTCGAACAAAGCCCGCTTAGCTCGGGCGTCGAGCGATGGCTATTTTTTAAATAAAAAAATAAAATCAAAACGTCCGACGAAAGAGAAGAGATGCATGAAGTCGACACGTTGCATACGGTTGGCAGAAGGCATGATTCAAAACTCTCGTTTCTTCTTTCGTTTTGTTTTTTGGCACAGCCCGCTCCCAGCTCCCTACTTCTTCAATTCTTTCTTCGTCTTCGATGTCCACTCGTCCTGATCTTGGCTTTTGCGGATCCCTGCCAGAGCCGGGTGTCCAGCTCTGGGGCCAGGCAATGGAGGGGTCGGGGATATAAGATGCGCGACAATTTCCTTTGTTCTATCCTTCTTCCCCTGTTTTGACCTTGTTTCGCTAATTAGTGGTGGCAGGATCTCTACTCAAGCAAATCTGGGCCAGTGTTGGTGTTACCAAGGGTCCTCGTACCTTTCGCTGCCACCGGTTGCCACTGTCGACTGCCGAATATAGCCTGAGGTAAATCCTATAGGGCAGAGACACCTTTTTTAGATGTAGGTGGTTGCCTCTAGTGGGGCCTAGCTGGACCCATTGCCGGAGCTAGCAAGGCCCATGCGGGATGGAGACGATTTCCTCGTGCCTCATTGCCGCCGGCTAATGGTGCGGTGGGGTGGTCGAGAGGCCGAGCCTCTCTCTATTTTCAGAAAGGGCTTGTTGTGGGGCCCTGTTGCTGTTGGCCGGCCACCAAGCCATTGGCCGCCGGGTGTTCCATCACCGGAGTATGGGGGTCCAGGGGGAGGTATTCCTTTGGTTTCACCGCTGCCTGAAGCGGCGGAGCTTGAGTGAAACGGCCGAGTAACTCGGCTGTGTTGTGGGGTGAGATTCAGGTCCTCACCACCGCGTCTAGAAACTTCATTCTAATTTCTTTCCTTAAATATATTAAAATCTAAGTTAAATTGCCTTTCAGTGTTTAGCATGATCTAGGAAACAACATGATTGGAAAAAAGTGGATTTGTCACATCTAAAAGTTTAGCAAGCTGAAGTAGTACTTGATGTTGTTAGTCATTTAGTTGTTTTGTCTGGTGTTCTTTGAACCTGGGTTCACTGCAAGCTGGAGTTTTGTTTTTGACTAATGACGGGAGTGCCATTTCTGATGGAGTACTTGGTTGCAAGGAAGAAGGTGAGATAAATTATAGTTTCTTTTGGGTTGGAGAAGGATTTCGAGTTGTTGCATGGTTCTAAATTTGTCCAAGCTTGTGCCTTTTGAAAAGTAAATAGCATGAACTTTGGAGGTGTTGTGGCTTAACAGCAATAAAAGCCCGAATTGTAAAAACAGCAATAACAACAACAAAGCTTTTATCTTAAATTAGTTAGGGGCTACATAAACCTTTTTTTCTTTATTCTACTCGATTTTAATTTATATTTTCTATTGGATGTGCATAAATTATGAAATCTTGTATTAAACACGCTTATGAGCCGATGCTATGATATATGAATTATTAACAGATATGCATGGTATGCTCTGTTTCGACATCATAGCCTTTGTTTTTATTTTTATTTTTATTTTTATTTTTGGTGTTACAATGTATTTTATCATAACATTTGCCTTTTCATTGTTGATTCTTTTAGAGGTTAATTTCCTCGGTATGATCATGGATTTTCTTATTATATTTTATTTTTTATATTTTGAATGCAGTTGTTATATATCATGTCTTCTAGTGTAACTATTGAAGATGCAAATAGCAAATCAGTTGAGCCTACAAATCAAACAGAGAGGAAAAGATAAAAGAAAAAGCTAACATCTAAAATTTGGGATGATTTTACAAAGTATGAATTAGAAAAGGAAGTTGATGGAAAAATTTTTAAAACAGAAGAAGCAAGATGTAATCACTACAAAAGAATATTTAATGGAGCTAGTAGGTTGGGGATAACACATTTGAAAAATCATCTTGATAAGTGTCATTCATTTTTGAAGAATACTAATGTCAAAGGCCAACTAATGTTACAAACATCATTGCAAAAAGAGGATGGCACTTGTTCTTTGAGTACCTATACATATGATGGAGATGTTAGTCATAAGAAGCTTATACGGATGTTTGTTATGCATGAATACCCATTTTCTATGGTTGAGTATGAAGGATTTATTGATTTTATTAAGTCTTTAAGACCATCTTTTGAATTAAAGAGTCGCATAACCCTTAGAAAAGGGATTATGGAAACATATTTAGAGGAAAAGAAAAAAGTTTATGATATGTTTGGTCTACTTTCATAT
This sequence comes from Calamus simplicifolius, assembly GCA_900491605.1. Lineage (NCBI taxonomy): Eukaryota > Viridiplantae > Streptophyta > Magnoliopsida > Arecales > Arecaceae > Calamus > Calamus simplicifolius. The sequence goes on along the minus strand of UESW01004634.1, from coordinate 338,055 downwards.
GGGATAAGTGCAACTATGGATTTGTGGACTTCTAGACAAAATAAGTCTTATTTATGTGTGACAGTACATTTCATTGATGATGATTGAAATTTGAAAAAGAAAATAATTAATTTTATGCATATGGGAGGAAGACATACTTGAGTCAATTTGTGTAATACATTTATCAAAAATATGATTGATTGGAACATTGATCGTAAGTTATTTGTATTAACATTGGATAATGATCGTGCCAATGATGTGTGTGTCAGAGAAATTGTTGATAGGCTTCAAGGAACACTTGTATGTAATGGCCAGTTCTTTCATGTGAGATGTGTTGCACATATTATTAATTTAGTTGTGCAGGATGGACTAAAAAAATTAATATGGCAATTGAAAATATCAGAGAAATGGTGAAGATTGTTCGAAGCTCTCCACTACAATTAGAGGAGTTTGAAAAGAGGGCTAAAGAATGTAATTTGGATACACGTAGAGGTTTGTCAATTGATGTCCCAACACGGTGGAACTCTACGTACATGATGCTAAGGGATGCTTGTTATTATAAAGAGGCTTTTAAAAGATTGCAATGTCTTGATCCATACAAATATGATATGTGCCTAACAAATGATTATTGGATAGAGGTAAAAATATTTTGTCAAGCTTTGAAAAACTTCTATAACATCACCGAGCTCCTTTTAGGCACATTATATCCAACTGCAAATCTCTTTTTTCAAGAATTTTGTAAAATTCAATTGCAAATTATTGAATGGTGCATAAATCCTAAGGATCAACTTTTTCTCTTTATGGCATTATCAATGAAGAAGAAGTTTGATAAATATTGGCAACAATCTAATTTCATGCTAGCAGTGGGTTCATTCTTAGATCCTCGTTACAAAATCAAGATGATAGAATTTTATTATTCACAGATTTACTCTTTAAATGAAAAAAAGAGGTCAGTGATGTTCAAAATGTTATTCGAAACCTTTATAGTGAGTATGAAAAAAATTTTCCTTCATTTTCTATTCCAATTACTCATGATATTGGTTCATCGAGAGATAGCGGATATATTTCTGATGAGTTTAATGAGATGGAAGGAAGAAAAAAAAAGTTTGCACAATTTATGAAGAAGAATGCATAACAACAACAAATTAGAACAGATTTAGATATATATATGGAGGAATCTATTTGGCCATGGGTTGAAGGTGATGCTTTTGATATTTTAGGATGGTGGAAATCTAATGGTCCAAAGTATCCTTTCTTATCTCGGATTGCAAGAGATATTTTGGCAATTCCAGTATCTACTGTAGCTTCAGAATCAGCATTTAGTACAGGTGGACAAGTGATAGATGCATTTCGAAGTTCATTAGATCCTGATATTGTTGAAGCTATGATTTGTCTTTAAGATTGGCTGAGATCTGAAAAAAGGTAACTTATTGCATTTTATACAATATTTTTATTAGATTTAACTTATTTATAATATTTTACTAATTTTTAAAATTTCGTTTCAGGTCATATTCCTTTCATTGTTCATGATCTCAATTCTCCTGCTATGTTGGATAAGGTAAATGCAAATGATGTGTAGTTTTTAAAAAATAAGTTATTATTTTTATTTATATATATTGAACTATTGTACTAATAATATTCTTAACATATTTTATTTCAGGATGATTAGAGCATTGCAGATTGTCATATGATGTTATTCAATGATTTGTGAACTTTTTACTTAATAGTTCATGAAATACTTATGACATTTGAGTTTATGAGATGCATTTAAGATTTATCGTCAACAAATCCTATTAAATATTTTCATGTTATGACTTAATGCTTTCAGCTATATAATATGAATCATATGGTGCAAATACTATATGGCATATGCAGGTTGCCAATGTTGCCATGTATCGGGGGCAATCGATACCGACCTCAACCTGCCAATTTTGCCTTGTTTATTTCATTCCAAAAATTTTGTGCTTGTGTGGGCTGTGATAATATTTTGAGCCTATTCAATTTAATTTGGCAATGATGATAGGGACTTCCAATTTGTTTTGACTCTCAATGTGTGGGCTGTGAAATTATGACTTGGAGGGCATTTCTAAATGCAACCGTTGTGATTTGTGAAGCATATGTTTGACACTGAAATCATGACTTGGAGGGCATTTCTAAATGCATGCAACCGTTGTGATTTGTGAAGCATATGTTTGACACTCTATCTGAGCCAAGGGCCATGATGTTAGGCAGATTCATAGTATTTCCTGACTCGGATGCATGCAAATTGTAACCATCAGGAAATAACAGCTGATAATGTCTTTCTGAGCCAACTCAAACTATGTCCCTATATCTGATAAGTTACTAGCGTCCTGGAGGATATTTATTCATTTCCTTAATCAGATCTGTGATATATTTTCAAGAATCATACGTCTTTGATCAGGTCTGTGATATATTTTCAAAAATCATACTTCATGGATGCTTGAAAAATTACTAATTTTAAGCCTAGCCCCTTGATATGATCATTTATATATTATAAAACTTGACCTTTGTCCTATGTTTTTGTTCCTTTGTGTTCTTCAGGTTGGTAATTGTTTGGGCACTTTGATCAAAACATTTAAGGCTTCTTTCCTGCCATTCTTTGGTGAACTTGCTATGTACATAACACCAATGTTGGTAAGTCCTAAGAAACATGCTACTTGTATTTCTTAGTAGTACTTAAGAAAATATGCTTGACATTTTGCTTTTCCTGTTGTATTTATGCATTTTTTTGTATTAGTGAACTGCAAATTCTTATATATGTCTACATTTCCGTGAAAATTCTTGTCTCAATGCTTAATGATTTCCATCTCAAATATTTTAGGTCCTGTTACACTGTTGCTTAGTTGGATTTGTTGTGAATTTCAACTTCTTTCAAGTTTCTTAAGAGAACATTTATGTAGCCATATTCTTATTGCCTATGTTTTATTCTTGTGGTATACAGTAGGGAGTTTAGTGGCTTCTTTAGTATTCCTCTATTTATTAACTCTTTCACAACTATTCATCATATAATATCATCATGAGATCATAGAAATTTCTATCTTCATATCTGTATCCGTATCCGTATATAACAAATATGGATATGATTGATATCCAATTCATATCCGTATCCGTATATAATAAATATGGATATACTGGATATCCAATTCGTATCCGTATCCGTATATAATAAATATGGATATGCTGGATATCCGATTCGTATCCGTATCCATATAATAAATATGGATATGCTGGATATCTGATTCGTATCCGTATCCGTATATAATAAATATGGATATACTTGATATCCGATTCGTATCCGTATCCATTTAGAATAAATATGGATATGAATTTTAATATCCATTTAGTATTCATATCCGTATCTGTTAAAAAATATGGATACAAATACGGATATACTACTATCCGATCCGTATCCGATCCATTTTTAGTCCTACATCTCATACATACAATCAAACATGGCATAATCGATTTTTATGAAAATGTAAGTGGCTCTGATACCACTGTTGGATTACAGAATGGAAAATCCCAATCAAATTGGAATAAATTGGCAGCAAAATAAAATAAATTTATTCCATAACCCATCAAGGATCACATGTGTTTCATAAAAACGAAAGAAGGATAAACGAAAAATATTACCTTTTTTTATCAGTATGTAATTCGTCTGTTCTTGTGTTGTGTTTGCTCGGATCTTCAAAGGTGCTGCCTTCAGAAAGACGACCATCCTCTACAAGTATCCACACACGAACGGACATCAAAACAATTTTAAATGCTAGTTCAAAGTTCATTTTTCACAAAAACGAACCAACCTATTTAACTCTCTATTTTTTCATTTTTCAAGGCAAAAGACACGACCCTTCAAATGCTCTAATAGAAACGACCTTTCAAATACCCCAATAGACATTAAAACGTATATATATATATACAAGTCTACTAGGGGTTTTTGGTTAACTGAGATTTTAATTAATATTTATTTAAAACTCCTTTTAAATAATGACAATTTAAATCCTAGTCCTTACCAAATAAAAAATTTATATCTTTAACCAAAAACCTTTATGGATTATTTCTTACCAATAAGAAAATATAACTAATTAATTACTTATCATAATTTAAATTATGAATTTAAATTTTCTCAAAATTAAACTCAAATCTAAATAATAATTAATTATTATTTGTAATTTAAAATAATCTCATCATTTTAAATTACTATAGAGAGTAACAAATCGTAACCATTATTATCCATTCTTAGTGTGCGACCCTATAGGTTCAATTAACGTTGGTAGTAGGCCTAAATCACATTTTGATCCTACAAGTCATAAGCAGCCTCTAGCAAGACATTATGACTATCCAAGTTAAATGAAAAGCTCATGTTCCGAGACAACCTTAAAGTAGCTAATGACATAATCCTTTTGTCACATGATATCTTGATAGAATATAAGATATGGAAAAAGTCAACCTTATATCGCTCTATCTTTAATTTCTCGAAACCCAATTAGACTGACTAAATAAATGATATTGATCTCTATCAATTCATTTGAGCACGGCCATGCATTTCCCAGTCTCAATCATCGAGGGGCCCAAAGATATCTCTCTTATAATAAGAGGGACAAATTCCATCTTAATCACTCATATCTCACTACATGATTCTTATTATGTTCAAGCATAATCTTTATAATCATCCGGTTAAAGATAACGTTTGATTATGTCAAAACATAATATTCCTCATGTTGAGAACTATAACAATCTCAGGTCTAAGGATTTAATGACACAACTACTAGAGATTAACTTATGACTTTGATCCATGTATTAATCTCAAGGCGGGTCTTGTCCAATATTTGTTCTCAACAAATACATATAAATTTGATTTGTATCTCATACACATATTCATCCCATGAATATCAATCAAATTTCATACTAATCTTAATTTATTGTTATTCCCACAAAAATAACCGATTAGGGACATTTAGAATAATTAATAATATTATTCAAGGATATTATTATATATAAACATGCAAATTATGATAATAGTAAATGCTCATAAATATTCAAAATACCATGTCCATACAATAGGCCTAGGGCACTATTACTAACAAGTTGTTGTGCTCAAATTCTTTGGATTAAGTGACAACATGAAGATTATGGTATAACGCTTGATAAAACTTCAATTAGATGTGGTAACACTAGTGTAATAAATTTGACTAAAAATTCTATTCAACACTCAAGAACTAAGCACATAGAAATAAGACACCATTTCATTAGAGAACATGTAGCTAATAATGATGTTTGTCTTGATTATGTATGTACTGATGAACAATTAGCTGACATATTTACAAACCCCTTAAATGAAGAGAGATTTTGTTATCTTAGAGGAGAATTAGGAGTCTGTGATCCATTTGAATGATTTTAAAACTCCTAGGAATGACTATCTAGAATTCAATTATTTTCTTGAAAACATTCTTGTGATTCTAAGGAAAATTTATCTAGAAATTTGAGCCTCTTGATTTACCACATTCTAAGAAAGATTTATCCAAAATTTTGATGACTTTTGACAAGTTTCAGATTCTTTGAAATTCTCATTTTTTCACTGAAACTGTCATGGAGCCGACACCACTGTTGTTGGAGTCGACTCTAGTTTTGTTTGCTCTCTATCTATGATTTTAGAGCCGACACCTGCCTTTGCGGAGCCAACTCTATTTTAGGCGCTGACTGTGTTAGCGACTTGGAGTCGACATCTCAACTTGCGGGAGCCGATACCTTGTGGTCCTAGTTTGACTTTATTAGGGCAGAGTCGACACCTCTTTGATTCTATTTGAATCCAATCTTTTCCAAAACCTTCTCCACTCATCCCAAAACTAAGAATCCTTCAAATTCATCCTCTCCTAGCATCAAATGGCACCCAAATGCTGCGCATTAACCTTTGGAGTGACAATGACAACGGAAAGAAGAACAGCGAGGCGTCCGGCGAGACTGTTGTCACCTAGCTTGACTTCTACCTCATCATCCTTAACTCCAAGTGCTATTCCTAGTCCATCCTCTCCCTAGATAGATCTCCTAGCTAGCAAGGTTATCACAATGGGAAGGAAAGTTGATTTTAATTTCTTTGAAGCGAAAGGATTCACCCTATGAAAACAACTCAAGGAAATGGGTTGGGAAAAGGTATGCTCTTTGGATGTCCCTACCTACCCAGCTTTAGTAAAAGATTTTTATCATAATTTAACAAAAGGAGATGGAGGAATTGTCAGTCATGTTAGAGGGATAAGAATTCACTTGACTTCAGAAATATTAGGAAGTTTATTGGAAATTTCAGTTGTTGGTTTGATTACTAACTCTCACAGTGAGAGAGATGAAGCTCTGTTTAGAATTCTTGGTAGAGATATGACAGAATTTGAAGAAGTTAGGGCAAACCAATTACCCTTGGAATTGAGGCTTTTGCACAACATTTGCAGTAGGATTCTATTCCCAAAAACTGAAGGTTTGAATATGTATCCGAGAGAGACATTGTTGTCATAGACTGTGTTGTTACTAGCCAACCCATTAACCTAGCTGGTATGATGATTGGATACATGGCTGAGGCAAGAAGTAGGAAAAGATCTACATTGCCTTATGGAATGATATTAACTATGGCATTTCAAAGTCAAGGTGTGAATATTTTAGACAATGAGCCTATGAAGAATATGAGATATACAGACTACTACAATAGTGCTACTTTACACCGTATGGGATTTTTGAAAGTTAATGGCCATTGGGAGAGAAAAGGGCAAATTGATGAAAGGGTAGCTGAGGTTGAAACTGCAGTCCTTGATCCCTTAGAGGTAGGACCATCTGTGAGGCACTCTTTGCTAGGTCCTAGTAGTTCAGCACCCCCAGCAGCACCAGCACTAGCCCCTACAAGCTGTACTCAAGTATTCTCTGAATTTTCTGAGAGACAGTTAGAACAGCTTAAAGAATTATTTGTAGATCATGAAATCAAGATGAAGAATGAAGTTGAAAGCCAACTCTTGGGGATAAAGCAACTTTATTATTCTTTGGAAGAAAAAGTTAGTGGGATTGAGTCATCACTAAGTACATCTTCAGATGCCTTGAAGACTGACTTAAAGCTAATATTTGATAAATTCAAGGACATAGGAGGTGACTCAGACACCTACTCTAAATGCAATGCAGAACTTCAAGAGAAAGTTACAATTGCTGCTGCTTTAGTTGAGAAAATGTTGAATGATTTTATGAAGATTCAAAAAAGTGGGATGGGATAGATCTTAACTGAACTTAAGAAAATCTTGAGATGATCTATTTTCAAGCCAAGCCAATTCAACATTTATCCAGTTTAGTCAATTTCCAACTTTCTTTTGAACTTTAGTTTGTAATTAGGATAAATGATGTATTTTGATGCTTTGATGTATTTTGTAGTAAATATTATATGAATGATGTAGTGATGTATTTTGTAATTACTTAATGAATATTTGGATGTAATGATTTTGTACTTAATGCATATCATATGAAGTCAATCTTGATACTTGAATTTTGATTTAAGCATTGATTTTGATGTTGAGTTATTCAATTCTGTTGATTTAAGCAATATGCACCTTCTTCTTAACCTTTTTGTTGATAACAAAAAGGGGAAGAAAGAGTGTATGTACTTGTATATGCATGGAGCAATTAAAGAGTGTATGTACTTATATATATGCATGGAGCTATGTTAAATAAAATTAATGTTAAATAGAATTAAAATATGCATGAGGAAAAAGAATGAATGAACTTAAATTAGTTACTATATGCACATCCATAGGGGGAGCTACCTCATTAAGGGGGAGCTTAACCTTGAATTTACATATTTTGACAATTATGTATTAATTGATTATGCATATACTCAATGCTTTTGTCATCATAAAAAAGGGGGAGATTGTTGACCCACTTACTGACTTTGATGATTAACAAAAGCCATGAGTATATTTCTTATGTTACTAATGAAATTGGCAAGTGTTTTAGGAATTTAGAAAGGTTAAATATTCAAATGTTATATAAAAATGAGTTTGAATCAATTTTTAATGGAATATGTCAAAGTTCAGAAGTTAGAGCTGACACCCATGGTCATTAGAGCCGACTCCAGAGCGTATCAGAACTGTTTGATACTTTCGGCACGGTTTAGAGTCGACACCCAAAAAATTAGAGCCGACTCTAACCTGAGATACAGAGAACTATTTTTTGATTTAGAATTTAGAGTCGACACCTAGACAGTTAGAGCTGACTCTAACCTGAGAACAGAGACTATGTTTTTTGAAACACTATTAGAGCCGACACCCCGGAGATTAGAGCCAACTCCAGCTCGCGATGTGTCGACACCACAGTATCTCGGAGCCGACTCCGCGACAAACATTTTATTACTATTTTTGGAAACTCGATTTAGAGCCGACACCTTAAAAGTTGGAGCCAACTCCAACCTGTCAGAGTCGATTTTCAAATCTGTCAGAATTAGCTCCAACAGTCATATTTCTTCACCTACCCTTCAACGACTCTATTTCTTTGTGTGAGGAACTAATCCAAGTACATTTCAACGGCTATCTTTTTACCAAATCATGGATTAAGAAAATCTATAAAAAGGGGTTCCAATCGTTCAAAATGAAGAAGAAGAAAACGAAAAGAAAAAGATGAAAAGAGAGAAATTTCAAAGAGAAAAATCTCAGAGTCCAAGCTTAACTGTTGAAAAGAGATAGAAGAGAAATCCAAAAGCCTTCCAAGATCAAATCCAAAGGATTTCCAATGATTTGAAGAAGAAAAACAAGAGCCCTAAATCTTCAACCTTCTCTTCATTGAGCCTTTTTCAAGAATCAGAGTTCAAGCATTGATAGCTCATTCAGAAGAGAAGAGGAAAAAAAGAAAAGCTCAACTTCACACCACTTCAAATCAGGCTTTTCTAATCTTATTTTACTCATATTGTTTATTTGCTTAATTGATGAGCTTTTAATTTGTTGTAAACACATATTTGAATTGTTTGTTCTCTGATTCAATCAAGGGGATTGAATCAGTTGAGGTTGTTGACCTTGGGCAAGCTAAGATTAGCTTATATTAGGTTTTGTGCTGGTGAACCTGTGAAAACCAGCTAGGTTTGTTGTGACCCCGGTGTAAAATAACATGTTCGAGTGTGATCTTGCAAAACAACTCAGCTGTAATCAGGGTGATTATAGTATGGACCCAAGAGTTTCTTGGGAGTGGATGTAGGTGTAGCTAACACCGAGCTACTATAAACCTCTTGTGTTTGTCTTGCTTATTGCTCTCTCTCTCTCTCCTTTTATATTGTGCTCAGCATTTATTGCATCACTTCACTTATGCACATTTAACTTGTAAAATTAGTTTTAAGTGTAAAATTTTTTAAAGAACCCAATTCACCCCCTCCCCTCTTGGGTTGCCATCTGGGCCAACAAAGTGTGTGCATGCATGACCTAATTTACGGTACCATAGCCAACCAATCTCATTTACCTTAATATTATCAGCAATTAGGCAATGATTACTTGTAGATAAGTTATCCAAGATAATTAAGTATACATTGTCATTTCTATTTTCAATAAAAATAATGCTATTGTCAATGGGATTAGATACTGTGCAGATAGATGCTTTAAAGAAAACTTTGAAACCTTTATCGCATAGTTAGCTAATGCTAATTAAATTATGTTTCAAACCATCAACATATAAAATATTTTCAATAAAAGTAGATGGAATGATCAAAATTTTACTAATACCCATGATGTAACCCTAACTATTATCTCCAAAGGTCACCACTCCACCTCTTTTAGTTTTAAGGGTGATGAATTGATCTTTATCATCCGTCATATATTTTGAGCAGTCGCTGTTAAAATACTATTTTCTTTTTTATCCTTTGACTGCAAGACATACCTACATAACAATCAAATCTTGTATTTAGGTATCCAAACCTTCTTGGGTTCTTCATGGTTAGTAGCTAAAAATATAGCTCTTTTTAGAACCCAAATCATTTTACCATTGTAGCCAGCATTTGCATAAGATATTTTATGATTGCAAATATAGGATTTATAACCTTTCTTACCACAACAAAAATAGAAAATATCATTCTCAATCGATTTCTTAGCAAAGAGATTATTAATTAGTTTTTATTTCTTTTGACGTTTGTATCCCAAACCAGCTTTATCAAAAATAGCTCTTTGATTATTCAAAGCAAATTGAGTCTTTCCGAGCTATAAGTAAATTTGTCAACTTTATTCTTGTATTTTTTATTTTTTTAACTTTTGATTTTCAGTAAAAATCAGATTTTTCTCCTTTTCTAAGTCTTGCTTTTCAGATTTTAGCTTTTCAAGCTCAATGGTAAATTCATCTTTCTTTTTTAGAAGATGTTGATTTTTAGTTTTCAAAACCTTGTTCTTTGTTCTTAAAACTTTAAAATTGTTAAGCAATTCATTAAAAGCATCATAAAGTTCATCAAAGGTAAAATCATAAGTAGGGCTTTTAGAACATACCTCTTCCTCATTTGCTATAAGATACATGTTAGCAACTTCTTGTTGTTCTTTTTCAGATGACGATCATCACTGTCACTCCATGTTGCAACAACATAATTTTTTTTTCTTTTATATCCCTTTTTAAGTTGAGGACACTTAGATTTATAATGTCCAGGCCTTTTGTACTCATAGCAAATTATGGGATCCTTCTCTTTCTCCTTATCTCCTTCTATTTTGACATCATGTTTTCTTTTATGAAATGGCCTCCTTTGCATAAATTTTTTGAACTTTCTAGCAAGAAGAGTGGTGTCTTCATCTTCTTCTCTGCTGCTCTTCTTATTTTCAGCAGCTTTTAGTATGATAATCTTTTTCTTCTTCATATCTTCTTTCAGATATTGCTTCATTATGAGTTCATGGGTCATGAGGGATCCAAGTATTAGTGTATGCCCTAGATCCAATTGGATTGAATACTGTATACATTCTATGAATACAAATCAAATAAAATAATTTTTTTATCTATCTATATGTCTTTTATTTGATATATTTGTTTGTGAGATAAAGTCCAAAAGAATGTGAACTGTGCATATGGAATTTGTAATAGAGATTACAAATTATGAGATCCAAATTGTATGTTATGGTTCGATTCTTTAAACTTCCCTAGTCGATGTGTAGATGAGACTGGACACCATCGAACACCGTGAGATTGGCACACATTGCATATCCTCACCCTTGGGGTGAGCAGCTGATTTCACAAGCTGAAGTATGAAGATACTTGGATAGGTGTGTGGATGCTCGTTATTGTAACGATGCATTGGATGACCCGTACAGAGATCCCATATGGATATTCTATATAGTGTCGATGGTTGATCTCTAATGACGGTGGTGTGAGTGATCCTTTGACTTGAGATCTTCATTGCATCTCATGTATGGAATGTCATGCTTTGACAACATCCAAACGTTGCTCTAGCCACGGGTGGCAAATATCATATCGATTGGGTATGATATGAAGCACATGAAGATGGTGTTTGATCAAGACAAGATTCGTCTCCCTTGATAGAAAGGGTTATATCCCACGGCCACTTGATAGATTAAATTGATTGTTAAATCCTTGCAAAGTTGAGTTGGAATTCAAAATGGTTTCAAAGTTCTAATTCATATGAGTCAATTTTTTCTGAGATCAAGTAAACAAAAATCAATTACAAGGTTGACGCATTCCATACTACTGATTGATCTGGGATATGTGATGAAAGGATTTGATTATACGGTAACCATTCATGGATAGGTGTTGTTGATGGTCACATCAACAAAACCTTTAGCAGTTGGATGGTCATGATGCTTTGCTAGAGGCCTCTCATGATCTATAATTATGTTGTTGACTTGGACAAAGAGTTGTCCAATCATTCTTAGAGTCTGTGATTAGGACATGATTATTGCCAACATGTTAAAGGGCCTAATGGGTCACACGCATTAAAGAGAATTTTGAATGAATTAAAATGAGAATTAAATTAGATTTAATTCAAATAAGATGATCAATTAAATAATTGGGTAAGACCCAATTTAAAGAAGATAAAATAATAATGGATATGATCCATTATAGTAGAAGGAATGATAAGAGGTCTCTTCTATTTTCTTGGATTAACGTTACCATGATGTTACCATGAAAAGAGGTCTCTTCTTCTCCCTTGGAACATTTCTTTTCTCCCTCTCTCTATAATATGGTTCCTTCCTCCTAAGAAGAGAAGAGCGTGAGAAGAAAAAGATTAGATCTTTTAGATCTTCGGAGATATCTTCTATTTTAAATATTTCTATAAGGGGTTTCAAGAGGCGCTAGCATCCCTCTCTCCTTCATACCTTGAAGGTCTTCATCCACTCTTCTCTGCGTGGATCACCATTAGAGGCCGGACACATGGACGGCTAGTGGCAGAGGATTCACCGGCTTCATCCTTTTCTACATCGATAAAGGATTTAGGTATGAATAAATCTAATATTTTAAATTTTATTTGTAATTTAATGAATCTGTTCCTAAGGATCCTGGGCATCTAGGAATTTTGTATTATATCTTCTGCTATGTTTTCATGAATTTGATTCATATCTAGAATACATAATTCCCAACACTAAGAAGCTCCAAGGATAAATTGTTCAGATCTTTGGCTTCTTGAATGGTTGTTACTTTTGCTTTCCATACTCTTAGAAGGGATCTAAAAATTTTTTGAATAAGCTTTGAGTTAATATAGGTTTTTCCAAGACTTTTTAATCCATTCACTATGTCGGTAAATCTGGTATACATGCAAGTGATGGAGTCATTCTGATCCATATTAAAGAGTTCGTATTTATGCACAATAATGTTGATCTTGGACTCTTTAACCTGATTGGTACCCTCATAGGTAACTTTCAACCGATCCCAATCTTCTTAATTGAGATGCAAGTAGATATTCTATTGAATTCATTTGCATCCAAGGAGCAATATAGGACATTCATGACCTTGGCATTGAGTTGGGCCATTTTCCTATCATTTTCGTTCTAATCCCTTTCGGACTTAGGAATAATAGATCCATCTACTATGTATGTAGGAGTACTAGGACCATTGATAATGACACTCCATAAGTCATAATCCAAAGCTTGAATGAATATTCTCATTTCTAGCTTTCCAATATGAGTAGTTAGTGCCATTAAATAATGGTAGACGATTAGTGGATTGTCCCTCATAAAAAGATGAACCAGCTTGAGATATCATTTGGATCTTTAGCTCTTGATTGTTAAATCAAGGAAGGATGACACTTACTTTGATACTAATTATTGGCCCAGATGGCAACCCAAGAGGGGAGGTGAATTGGGTTCTTAAAAATTTCAAAACTTAAAAACTATTTCTCAAAGTAATGCAGAAGAAGGGATGCTGTGAGTGTAGTGCTAAGTATGTTACGCAGAATATAAAAGATGAGAAGAGACAAGCACGATAAATACAAGAATTTTATAGTGGTTCGGTGTTAGCTACACCTACGTCCACTTCCAAGAAACTCTTGGACTACACTATAATCATCCTGATTACAACAGAATTATTTTACAAGATCACAACTTAAACTTGTTATTTACACCAGGATCACAATGAACCCAGCTGGTTTTCACAGGATCACCAACACAAAACCTTTCACAAGCCTCCGAGCTTATACGAGGCCAAACTGCCTCCCTTGATTCAATCCCCTAATTGAATCAATAAGCAAGTGTAATAAAAATTTAGTTATAGCAGTAATGAAGCTCTACAAATGAGGAAATATAAAAATGTAATTTAAATAGAAATAGAAGGAGCCTAATTAGAAGATTTCTGAAGTTGGGATTTTCTTCTTTTTCTCAGAAATGATCTTCCTTAAGATAAGCTTCAAGCTTTGGAAGACTCTTTGATGTTGAGGCTTTGGAAGAATTAGGGCTCTCTTCTTCTCTTTTCGATTTGATGAAAATACTTCAAGATTAGCTTTTGAATACTTTGGGATTTCTTTAAGCTTTGTTTTGCACAATGGGGCTTTTGAATTTGATCTCTTTCCTTTTTCTTTTTCTTTTCTCTCTTGTGTTCACTTTTTTCAAAACCATCCCAAGGCCCTTATTTATAATCTCTTCTAAATCCTCTTTTAGAAGAAAACTAGCCATTAAAAGTGGTTAAGGATGTGCTTAGCACGGAAGAGAAAAGAGCCATTGAAGTACGTTGGAGAAATGTCAGAGTTTGAGACATCTCTAACAGTTTTGGAGTCGGCTTGAACGCGGAATGTGCGAAACATGAAGTTTTGCCCGAGGAGTCGGCTCGTGCTGATCGAAGGGTCGACACATTTTGTGCGAAAGCTAGCTCGAGTAAGTGCGAAAGCCAGCTCGAATTGAACCCCAAAAAACACTCTCTCTATATAACCGGTGGAGTCGGCTTAAGACTCTACAGGAGTCGGCTCAAGCTCGATGCAGAATTGAGGACTTTCTGTCTTTCTGGTGGAATCAGCTCCGAACTCTATAAGAATTGGCTCGACCGCGTGCTAAAAGTGTCAAACTATGCCGATACATGGCTCCTTGACTCCAGGAGTCAGCTCGAAATATTAAAACTTGACATTTAGCACTAGATATAGGGCTAAACTCAATTTTTTAAAAATTTTAATTGATTAATAATTTAAATTCTTGAAACACTTAATCAAAATCATTAGTAACACAAGAAATATACTCATGTAATTTTTGTTATTCATTAAAATTAATAATTAGATCAACAACATCTTCAAACGAAGTTCGCTATTTGAATCTTGGGAGAGATGCGTCCGAAGCATTTGACCAGGTACTTTGCCTGCTGAGTTTTCCTACCTTCCCCTCACGGTGAAACAAGTTTCTTAATAATTATATATTGAGAACTTTGTTCTCAAGTGTTTCAGTTTATCCGTCTCCTGGAATTAGTTTCTCATCCTGGTGATCAGAATTTTAATCATAGAACATTAAGAAGCCAGATTTCAGATATTGGGGGTTAAAAAGGAGGAGAGGAAGAAGAAATTGGAGAATGGGAAGAGATACTGCAGCCATCCAATGGTTTAAACAAGCAAAGTATCAAAGAATTGGAGCAGAATAATGAATCACAGGAAATCGACTCTTCTATGAATTCTACGACAATCTAATTGAGCAAAACTAACAAAAGACATGAGAATAAAAAATGTTTGATGAAATTACATGAAGCCGCAGCAGCCAAAAAAAAAAAAGGCTGTAATAATTAAATAAATAAATAACAGCATGACAAAAATAAATGCAGACATGCGGTTTTCTCACGAGGCACAAAAATTACAAGTGGAACAGAGGGCAGAATTGCTGCAAAAACTCACTGAAGCAGCAGAGAAGAATCAGAATACCCAGCACGCAAGTTACTTCCCCTTCTGTTGATTCTGCTTTGAAACTCACAGGCCAATGGAGCATATGCAGTGCCCGCCAAACAATTAGGACAACAATATTGACATTTACCGGTGATAGGAAAGATGTGCCCTTTGGTACTCTTGGTCAATCATGCTTTCTTTACAGTCAGATGTTGAAGCAGTGTCAGTGGTGGATCTTTCAGCTTTCGGGATTATATATTGCTTCTGAAACCTTAATTTATTCTCAGACCACCACGTCTCTGCCTGCCGTTCACTGAACTTTTTCCGACTGCAGATCAATCAAGTCATCACAAGAAATCAACAAACGGAAATATCAGAGAAATCAATTGCTTAAAAAAAGTATGACAATGTGCTACATTTTGTCTATGCAAGATTCAGATAAAAGTACATCCAACAAGCTGCACAGAGTTGGTGCACTAAATCAGATAAGTTCAACAGAGAGAACATTACAGAAATTTCTTTCTCCATCAGTTAAAACAAAAAGTATCTCCACCAATTTATCAGATGAGATGCAAACAAACCATTAAATTGGTCATCCAAGGCAAAAAAAAGGAAAAAAAAAAAAATATATGGCTTCAGAATTAAGGGTGAATTATGTCTATTTATCCATGAGAGAGCTGAAAATATAGGTGCACATTAACATGGACAATTACAATCTCCATATGAGATTTGCTAGCAATAGCTAAGTGCATTAAAGCAACACAATGCAGCACCATCATCATGCCATTGCATTATCCCACAATTGACTTAACTTCATGGCACTGTGACCTCTGACAACAAGACACAAAAGGGTATTTCCCGTACCTGAATTGTACTCCCTTGAGATACTTTCCACCTCCAGGGGAAGAATAAACAGAAACATAAACTCCCGGTTCAACTTGTTCAACCCATTCTTCTGCTACCATCCCTGTAGCATTGCAGGGCACTGGTTCACCCAAGAGACCATTGGACTTTGGTGCCTGAGAAGCTAATTGACTGTTTGTTTTATTCTCATTAGGAGACAGACCAAATAAATTGGACATAAGCTTAGTACTAGATCCCACATTGCTCTCAATGCCAGATCTTTCAGGCACTCTTTTCACCATATCCTTTAACTGCCAGGCATCAGACATGAAAATAATTGGAGCATCAGCTAGTGAGTCGAACAATAGTCAGCTATAGTAGACAGGAAAATAAGAAACTGGTACAGCATTACTGGCTTCCCTGTCCTTCACACCAATTTGATCATTGAAAATAGAAACATGCCATTGGAAAAAGAAAACACTTGCTCTCATTTTTCTATCTTTTTTTTTTTTTTTGAGAAAGAGAAGAAAAAACTCATTTTCTACATGTTAAAGTGAAGAAACATAACATGCTTCATGTAAAGTTTGTTAACCTCCCTCTCTCTCTCTCTCTCTCTCTCTCTTTCACACACACACACACACAGACAACACATACCTTCATTCTTTGATTTCTTCCTTGTTGCTGTTATGCATTCTCATGTTGTTGCAGTACAAGTCAATGTTGCTGCTTTATTTTTTAATTTATTTTTCATAACTTATGATGAAGAGGCACATTTTTCCTTCCCTTATACATTCTTTTCCATGATTATTTGATAATTCTGTCAAACAATATATTGGATCTGCTGTTTTGTTGTTGTTAAGGAATTGTCCTACATTGGTGATATAGTAGGGGAGAAAGAAGAAATTCTGAAGAAATTCTTCCAACTCATTCATCTCGAATAAAGGAATATAAAAAAATTGGTGAAAAAAAATTTGGATCTCTTTTTTCTTTCATTAATGACTAATAAAACTGAGTTACAAGCTTTCATACTAGTGAGGCTCAGTCTTACAGAATTTGGATTAGATTTTTCTTCCAATTAAAAGAGATGCAACATTTTTAGAAATAGACAACCAGTGCAGATAATAATAAAAAAATATAAAATTCTACATGAAGTAGATCTCAACTTCAATATCAACTTTATCCATAGCTATTTTGCCTAGCTATTCCCAATTAAGAGATACTATAAGTCAAAACCTTTCTCAAAAAAGAAATTTTTGGTTTGGCTGGTCCATTTTGAGGCTTAAACCTTAGAATTTAACCGTAATTGCTCAGTGTGTTGCACCCTTACAGATGGTGCCACATTTATCCAATCTCGAAAAAAGCACTACAGTCAAATGCCATGCAATTTAGCTTCCCAGTATGACAAGTCTCACTCCTGGACCCAGTACAGTCCTCGTAATGGCAAAAGCAGTGCATATTGAGTCTAGCGATCCACCTAAATCAATTAAGTAGGTTAGAGTCTCTAATTGGCCTCTTATGGTCATGAGCTCATCTGCATACTTGCTTGAGTTTTTGAGTTGGACTTTATAAGGTATCAGAGCTAGTTGTCCTGTTGCATGCCTCTGCATTCTCGCTTACTAATCCATGTGTTGCCCTTCTTGGTTTCCTGTCCCTACTTAGGCTCTACGCTTGACAGGGCATTGAGGAATAGTCTTGCATCAGATAGGTTACAGATGTTTCTGAAGAATTCAACCCTTGACACCATAGATACATGCTCTACGCTTGAGAGGGCAATGAGGAATAGTCTTGCA